>JAAGEH010000410.1:57005-149127 GCA_011751065.1 Lasiurus cinereus | reverse complement strand
GCTCCCGCTGATGCAGGCGGGGGCACCCACAGCAAAGGCAGGTGAGAAAGCCACCCACCCCGGCACCCCGGCACCCCAGCACCCCGGCACCCGGGTCTGCGTGACCCCGGGGAGCGCGCAATGGGCTCCCCTGCAGGAGCCTGGGTGGGAGGGTGGCGGGCCTCCCGGGCTCAGAAACCCTCTCATTCGAGAGCCGACAGGTTTGCCTAAGGGAAGTGTGAGGCTGACCTCTGGAAAGGCACCTCAGCATCTAAATGCCGTGTCCCCCACGCTTCCAGAGTGTCCCCCTGTGACAATCTCTCTCTCCTTTCAGGCCAGCCTTGCCTCTGCAGTAGGAGGACCCCGTGTGGACCAGACTGTGGTCAAAGAGAAAGCCGGCTCGGAGAACACCCCTCAGCAACAACTGCTCACCTAGCTTCCCAGCAAGACCATGGGCCCGGCGGCCCTCGCCTGTAAGGACCGGGACATCCCGGCTGCCCGGGGTTCCCTGGTGCGAACTTGTCGGTAAGCCCCAAACAGCAAGGGTCCAAGAGGAATTCCAGAAGAGGTCATCCAGGTCAGCCCAGCACACGAGTGTCTCTTCCATGATGGTCTCAGGAAAACAGGAATTCGTGGACCCCTCCAGGGACGGGGACTCGCTCACTGCTCAGCTCGTGGGCCACCACCAGCTGCCAGGTCCTCTCCATGACCTCTCCCAGCGACGGAGTGTCAGATGGGAAGGATGCAGTTCTGAAGGCAATTGCTGCCCATCTCTGATGCTTCTGGAATTTAACTGAAGCATCCACGCTGGGTCGAAAAGGAGGCTGTGGGTCTGTAGGAAGACAGACTTTTTTTTTTCTTTTCCGCACCATCCAAACAAACACTGCTACACTCTCTTAATGGTGCCTGTCCTGGGCTTACTCTCTCCTTGTTGAAAATGCAGATGAAAGAGTGTATTTGAAAGGAGTTTTGTGGTGTGCTTTTTTTTTAAAATATATTTTATTGATTTTTTACAGAGAGGAAGGGAGAGGGATAGAAAGTCAGAAACATCGATGAGAGAGAGAGAGATCGATCAGCCGCCTCCTGCACGCCCCCCACTGGGGATGTGCCCGCCACCAAGGTACAGGCCCTTGACCGGAATCGAATCCGGGACCTTTCAGTCCGCAGGCCGACACTCTATCCACTGAGCCAAACCAGTCTCGGCTGTGGTGAGCTTTTAAAGAGATTTTTTTTATTGATTTTGAGAGAGAGAGAAAGGGAGAGGGAGAGAAACATCGATGTGAGAGCAAAGCATCAATTGGCTGCCTCATGCATGGCTCCCCGCAGAGATGGAGCCAGAAACCCGGGCATGTGCCCTGACCAGGAATCAAAGCAGCAACCCCTGCCGTGCACGGGACGATACCCAACCCACTGAGCCACACCAGCCAAGGCAATAACAGCGATAGTTTCTCAGCACTCCCTTGTATGCCAAGCATTGTCCTGGGAACTTTACGTTCTTCATGAACTTAATTCTTACTCAACAGTGTAACCTGCCTATTATTATGCCCATGGTTCAGATGAGGAGTTTGAGGTACAAAGGAGTTAAGAATTGGGCACAAAGTCACACAGGAGTATACAGCGGAGGCAGGAGTTGAACCCGGGACTTGAATCGCTCTGTGCCAAGCTCTGTGCTTCCAGGGAGAGGGGGCACCTGAAGAGGCCCAGCCATGGAGAGAGCCAGGGAGGAGGTGTTGGCTGGAAGGCTCCCAAATGCCGGGACGTGTTGAGGTTTTAGCTTTAGGAAGTGATTTGCAGGAGACAAAAGGAGGGTGAAGCCAGCCCTGGCTGGACAAGAAATGCAAAAGAGAACGCTCAGTGTGTCCTGGCCAGTGTGGCTCAGTGGATAGAGTGTCAGCCTGCAGACTGAGGGGTCCCGGGTCAGTTCTGGGCAAGGGCACATGCAGGCTCAATCCCCAGGGTGAGATGTGCAGGAGGCAGCCAATCAAGGATTCTCTTTCATCACTGATGTTCCTATCTCTTTCTCCCCTCTCCTTCCTCTTTGAAATCAATAAAAAATATATTTTAAAAAGAACTCAGTCTCCGATGAGAATAAAAGAGAAGTGAGGAAAGTAGCTACATCCAGGGACTTGGTCATATAGAATAGGAACCAGAGTTAACTAACTTAACAAGCAGTTCTTTAGATGGATTTTATAACACGAACAGAAAAGACAAAGAACCAGACTTAAAAAAACAAACAAAAAAAACCCCAACAACACAGAGAAACAAGCAAGAACAAGAAAGATCCCGCGGCAGGAAGTACACTGAGGCCACAGGGAGCGAACCACCCGCTGAGAGGAAAGCACCAATTGGCTGCCTCCTGCCTGCCTCCCACCAGAGATGGAGCCGGAAACCGGGCATGTGCCCTGACCACGAATCAAAGCAGAGGGGCTCCTGGTCAGGTCACTGAGGCCTGGGGACCAGGGGGCTGGGTGCCGAAGGGTGAAAGCCAGCAAGGCATCCACGACTGAGGGAAACCACACCCCTCCCGTGAGAGGGCCGAGCACTGAAGACATCTGCGCTCGGGGTCGTTTCTGGGGTCGGCGTCACCGCCTTGTGCAAAGGCCCCGCTACTCAGGAGACTGAGTCCCCATCCCATGCCGACGGCAGGCCCTCGTTGTCCGTGATGGCCATGGCCGCCTGCTGCTGCTGGGTGAGCACGTGGCTGGGAACCTCTGCCCCTGACCGCCTGGGCGCCTGCTTAGCACGGCTGCGGCTCAGAGGAACCAGGGCCGGAAAGCCAGCCTGAGGGGGGAGAGGGCTCAGGGCTGCCCGCCGACCTCGCAGGAACAGGAGTCACCATGACCCCGGGGTGTTTTCTCCATCTGAGCAAAGGCTGCGCCTCTGTCATTTCCCTGCTTGTGCCGACCTGACACCTCAGGTGTGAACCCGTTGCACAGAGATGTTCCCACATCTGCTGTTGTAGATCCCTCTTTTTTAAAAAATATATTTTATTGATTTTTCAGAGAGGAAGGGAGAGGGATAGAGTTAGAAACATCGATGAGAGAGACATTGATCAGCCACCTCCTGCACACCCTCCTCTGGGGATGTGCCCGCAACCAAGGTACATGCCCTTGCCCGGAATCGAACCTGGGACCCTTCAGTCCGCAGGCCGATGCTCTATCTACGGAGCCAAACCGGTTTCGGCTCCTCTTTTTCCTTTTTCCCAGCTTGGCCCGGAGGGCTGTTACAGCAAATCTGTGAGCAGGACTCGATGCTCATGCAGGGGCCTGAAATCTGGCCACTGATGCTGAGGCGGGATCTTGGCACGACAGGGAGAGCACAATGACCATTGTGAACGTGACCCCAACGGGTGACTGAGAGCGCGAGGAAAGGAAACTTTTGCTGGGGGAGTTCCCTTTCAAAGGAAAAGGCTCCAGAAAATTCTAAAAAACAATCCTTGGATTTCATCATTAGCATCTGAATTGCTCTGCATGAGAACACGCCTTTAAGCATTTATAAGATTAAAGTGCCGAAATGAATGTGTAGCTACCACAGAAGTGCTTACAACTGTCTAGAAAGCGTGCATAATTAAACAGCAATTTTTCCAAGGCTTCAATAAAACACAGTCAAAAAAAAAAATAACATGAAGATTTAGGGGAAGAAAACGTGTTAGTGAGCTGTGAGCCCTCTTGTGGCCATAAAGCGCAGGGCAGTCAAGACCTCCACCCTGTCCCCCACCCCTTGGTCCTGGAGCTGGTGGAGTTTGGGGGGCCAGAGTCTCATTGCGAGGCCCGACTTCCTCACCTGCAAAGCTGCTGGGCCGTAAGCAAGGCCCCCACCCTCTCTCTCTTTCTGGTGCATCAAGGACATCAGAACGGAGCCCGGCCCTTCCCGTCCCTCCCTCGTTACTGGGCAACAGCAGGCAACCCTCAGGGAGCTTCGGTGGTTCTGACGGACAGGTTGTTGGACTAGGGAGGGAGCGCCCCGGTTCCTGGGTGCAGGTGCTGCAGCTGAGGCTCCGAGGGGCTGTGAGACTGGCCCACGGTCTCACTCTTCCCGCCCTCCGGGGTTTATTTATAAATGCGTTTTTTTGTGTGTGTTTTTTTAATATATTTTATTGATTTTTTTACAGAGAGGAAGGGAGAGGGATAGAAAGTCAGAAACATCGATGAGAGAGAGACATCGATCAGCCACCTCCTGCACACCCCGCACCGGAGTTGTGCCCGCAAGCAAGGTACATGCCCCTGACCGGACCTTTCAGTCCGCAGGCCGACGCTCTATCCACTGAGCCACACCGGTCTCGGCTATAAATGCGGTTTTGATTTTAGGGAGAGAAACATCGACATGGGAGGGACTCATCAATGGGCCGCCTCCGGCACGCTTCCTCCCAGGGATCCCGCCGGAAACCCAGGTGCTGCTCATTTACCTCCCCTGCACCCACCCGTGTGCACCTACTGCCCCCCACCCGGCCTCACTTCCTCGCACAGGTTGTCCTGGTGACGCATTTGCAGGAGGGCAGCAGCCAGCCAGCTGTCCTTCCGGCCCCTGCCACTCTCCCGACGGCAGCCAGAGGGGCTCCCAAACCCCAGAGCCAGCCAGTCTCTGTCACTCAGAACCCTCCGGGGCCCTGTGGCTTTAGGAGAGAGTCCAAGATGGCCACCACCGTGACCTGCTCAGAGGCCTGCTCCCCCACACCCACTCTAGCCTCACAGACATTCCTCTGGGAGCTCCTAGTGCTGAGCCGCAACCCGAGACCCATTCAGGAACATCACCTTGTTAATCCCCACACCTTTGCAGGGAGAATGACTATTCTCATTTAAAAAAAAAAATGAAGCAGGCACAGAATGGCTAACAGGACTTTACCAGGCGCCCTCGTTTGAAATCGACGGCTCCTTCTGTCTCAGGCTGCGGCTCTGCACCCAGATTACCGTCACTAACAATGCTGTTAAGCCCCTACTGTGTACAGGACACCATGCAAGGCAGACTCTAGGGCACTCTCTCCACTGAACAAGCCACAAAGCACCTTGTTCACACATGGTCAGCCAGGTGCGAACTGGAGACCACCTGACTCAGCCCCTCTGATCCTGGAATCTGGGACAGCGTCCAGCATATAATGGGTGCTCGATAAACGTGTTTTGTGAACAGGTGCCCATGTTCTTTCCCCTACTCCACGCCATCTCTTAGGATGTGTAGTCTGTAGTGTTTCTAGGGGTCTCCTCTTAGGAACGATAAAACAGGAGAAAACAGGAGCTCTGCTTGTGTTAACCCTTGGTCTTTGGGCTCCTGTGAGTCTAGAAGAAAACACTGTCTTACCTCTCCAGGTAAACACTGTGCCATCACCCCAGTCCCTCGCCCTATTGGCAGGTCCGATGATGATGTGGTGAAGATGCCGGAGGATGCGAGCCATTGGTGGACTATGTCCCGCCTTCCCACAGGACAGGGGCCTCAGGTGGTCGGGGTCGGGGCTGGAACGAGTTCTTGCAAAGCCCCGGAGGCACTGGCTGCCCGGAAGGGCGGCAGAGCTAGAGGGAGGAGCCTGCCGGGCCACTGCTCCTCCGGCCACAGCCTTGTCGGGCTCCACGTGTTGCCTTGGCAACCTTGCCCTTCCGTTTTGGAAAGTTTCGTGGACAAGATCGCCCTGGTGTCAAAGATTTCTTTTTTTTTTTTAATCAAGAAACAGGCTGCTCATCCCTGGGGAGTGTACTTTTTGTTTATATAAATATATATATACAGTGGTACCTTGAGATACGAGTGCCCTAACATACGAGATTTTTGAGATACGAGCCGTCGAGTAAGCAATTTTTGCTTTGAAATACGAGCAACATTTGAGATAGGAGTCATCGCGAGGATCGGCCGGCTGCACACGACCCACCAGTTTACCACGACTTGAGCGTCTCATAGTTTCCCACGCCTCAAGGTTACGGAACGAATTAAACTCGTATCTCCAGGTACCACTGTGTGTGTGTGTGTGTGTGTGTGTGTGTGTGTGTGTGTATAATTGATTTTTTACAGAGAGAAAGGGAGAGGTATAGAGAGCCAGAAACATTGATGAGAGAGAGGGAGACATCCATCAGCCGCCTCCTGCACACCCACTACTTGGGATGTGCCTGCAACTGAGGTACCTGCCCTTGACCGGAATCGAACCTGGGACCCTTCAGTCCACAGACCGATGCTCTGTCCACTGAGCCACACCGGCGTCGGCATGGGGAGTGTGCTTGTTTGGAGGGCCTTTCCCAGTAAGCCGGGCACAGGAGGAGCGGACAGAAGGCCGGGATCCAGGAACAAGCCAACCGTGAAGACCACTTTCGGGTTCATCCCGCTAATTCAGGATTTGTGGGCATCGAAAACCACTGCCGGGGGATGCAGCTGCTCAAAACTATATTCTGAATATCTGAATGAAGGAAGGTGTCTGTGAAGAGGACTTCTCCTGTAAGTTGGCACATCCCTAAAGCAGGTACAGAGCCGTCTGCCCCAGAAAGCTGCTGGCAAAAATACAGCGGCTGGTGGTTTACAGATCGTTCCGCTGTCGGTGGGAAAGCTTGCCTCTCCCTGAGGATCAGGTGCCACTAGCGGGTGATTGTCTCAGGGAGGGTGGTCATGAGAAGGAATAAGACAGCGCATGCTTGAAAATACTGCGAAAGCTTAAATGCTAAACCACTGCTAAGGGTTTTGTTTCATCCCATCTCGCTGGATTCAGGGGCTTATGTTTCTGCTCATTCGGATCCTCCTCCTCTCTCCCGTGGTATTACATAATCCTATTCTGCTGCCTTCAGCAAGCACCTCACGAAGAGGGTCACCAGGGTGAAGCTAGCAGAGCAGAAGTGTGTGCAGGGCGGACACAGCCTCGGGACGCCAGTCACTGAGTGGAAACCCAGGCCGTCCTGGCCCAGTAAGCAAAGTCCTGGTGACTGACCTCTCGGCACTGGGTTTGCTGCGGGACAAATGACTTCACTACTGGACACAGGGTTGACAGGTCTGGCTGAAACGTCCTTGCACCTTTCGAGCCACAAAAATTCCTTCTTCCACACAGACCAGTTTCTTGGGAGGAATGACCCAGGAGCCAAGTGTCACCTGAAGGGCCATCAAATCCCTACAAACTGCCGAGACCGGTTTGGCTCAGTGGATAGAGCGTTGGCCTGCAGACTGAAAGGTCCCAGGTTCGATTCCGGTCGGGGGCATGTACCTTGCTTGCGTGCACATCTCCACTGTGGGGCATGCAGGAGGCGGCTGATCGATGTCTCTCTCTCATCGATGTTTCTGACTTTCTATCTCTCTCTCTTCCTCTCTGTAAAAAATCAATAAAAAACATATTTTTTAAAAAAATCCATCCAAACTAAGAGGTCTACTTGCCTCTCTCATCCCCCAACTGGTTAGGATGCTCACTTGCTGCTTCTGCAGAATGAATGGGAGGAATGCACGTGGGAAGATGGTATCTGAGAGCAGAGGAAAGCCTCTCACCCATTCGTGTCATCCCTTTCTTCGCTCATTCATCCCTTCATCACTCACTCATTCAATGAATCTGGTGGGTACCACACAGATTTGCTGTGCCCTACCCTGGGTGTTACAATACCTGGTGAACAGGACCCAGACCTGACCCCTCCCCTCTGCTCTCCATGCTCCCATCACAGGGGTGCTGTTCCTACACACCCTGTCCCTGCCCAGGGCATTTGCACTTGCTGTCTCTTCTGCCTACAATGCTCTTCCCCAAATGCTCTTAGAGCTTACACCTCCCTCCCTATCCCTCTGCCCCACGTTCACAGCCATCTTTACAAAGACGCGTCCCCTGGCTGCACCCTCTGAGAGGAAATCTCCCCTCCCCGCCCTGCATTCATTTCCTTTTGGGTTGCTGTGAGAGATTTTTCTGATTTTTTTGGACAGTTCTTTGTTTTCTTCCCTATGGGGTCCTCGGCAGCTGGCACGCTGCCTGGCATATAATGAGGGATAATAGATTGCATTGATTTAGCCAGTTGCCCTTTACAGTGCTTTCCTATTTATGGAGTGTTTTAATTAGTCATCCCCACAAGCCTAGGAAGTGGGTACCGATCGAGGCAGAGAAGTTATGCACCTTGGCCCTACAGTTAGGAAGACCTGCACCTGGTTCACTGCGCAGCCTCCTGCCGAGCAAGGAGAAACAGGCTGGTGTTTGAACTCGGGGTGTTTGGTTCCAGTGTTTGGACTCCTGGCCCTGTACCAGAGTGGTCAGCCAGGGCTAGGAATGAATGAGTGAACGAGTAAATGAATATAAGAGCAAATGAATGAGTGAACGAGTAAATGAAAATAAGAGTGAATGAATGAGTGAATGAGTAGATGAATATAAGAGTGAATGAATGAGTCTAGGGTGGAAGCCAAGGTAAGTAATTAGTTAACACCCGAAAAAGTAGGAAGAACTGCAGGCTACTGAGCATTGGAGAGAGATCAAACCTACCCTCAGGAGACCCTCTGCAGTGACAGAGGAGTGCGGTGGGAGCCGCTACATCAGATACTCGGGGGCAGCACTGGCTGCACAGAAGGCGGCTGGACCCCAGATCAGTCTCAGGTGCAGATTGTCTTTGTGATGCTGGGGAGGACGAGGCAGGACGTATACCAAGGGAGAAGCAAAATTTGGTGTGTGTTTTTGGGGGCAGAAAATTTGCAGAATCATTCTATCTCTAAGCAGCATGCAGAATTTGAGATATAGCCTCTTTTCAACCCAGCAATTTCACTACCTTTCCTACCAATATACTTGCACATCTATAGAGAGGAATAATGAAAGGTAGCTATGGAATTGGCCCAAAACTGAACAATACAAAACAAGTATTTATCGATAGGGACCTGGATTAAACCCATTTTGGTACTGCCATAGTGTGTGGAATACTCTGGAACATTTTTTTTTTAATGACTTTAATCAAGATGCAGTGGCAGGTGAAAATCTACATGGCATGGTGTCAAGTTAAAAAGTTAAGGTAACTCTTCACTATGATCCTGTTGATGTATTTAAAGAGGAAAGACACAAAGCCCAAAGACACACATCTAGGCACACGTGTGTAAATACATGCAGTGAAATGTTGGGGATGTTTTGAAAGCACATTCAGCAAATTCTTTTTTTTTTAAATATATTTTATTGATTTTCCACAGAGAGGAAGGGGGAGAGAGATAGAGAGCTAGAAACATCAATCAGCCGCCTCCTGCACGCCCCCCACTGGGGATGTGCCTGCAACCAAGGTACATGCCCTTGACCAGAATGGAACCTGGGACCTTTCAGTCCGCAGGCCGACACTCTATCCACTGAGCCAAACCGGTTTTTTGAGCAAATTCTTATTTATGATCTTTGGGAGAAAGAGGAGAAAGGAGGTTCTGACCCAATCTGAAATGTTGGCTTTTCTATGATGAAAATGTAGTCAAACAGTGTTGTGATTTTAAAAATATATATTTCAAAAGCCTCATGTTGAATAAAGAGCACTGTGCTGTCGCTATGAATAGTGCCCCCTGGGGATATCCCTCGAGGCCCGCCCAGAGGTCACCCAGCTTGACCCCGGTCATCTTCCTGACATTTCTCCTTTATCTGCTTGGCCGCCTCACTCACTCGGGTCAGTGCCTCTCAGATTCTGGCTCCTGGCTTATTTCTGACTCAGTCTTTGGGCTTCATCCAAGGTTCGGGACCCTGCCTGTGCACCCATCATGGACTCCGGGCCTGCTGCGGACAGATCGATGCAGCTTTTCATTTTCCTCACCCACAGGGTTTCCTGCCTCACCAGGAAGTCAGGTGCATGTCCTCCTCAACCCCGCAGCCTCACAGCTAAGAGGAGGGAACCTGGCACGTCCACAGAGGAGTGAGGTCAGTCGCAGCCGGGCCCAGGGACAGGCGAGGATGGACTCTCTGTGGGAACCTCCCCTCTCTCTGCTGTGCCAGCAGGATCGTCCTGTGGCTGTGCTTTTCTTTCCAGGATTCTGACACAGGTTAGCTCAATGTACGGGAAAGTGAAATCACTTTGGGTTCGTTGAGCTTTTTAGTTGCATTAATGAAACCTATGTCTTCATTAACGTGGGCGCTTTGGCAAAGCCATGACGACTTCTCTGATTGGCCCCTCCCTGCGTGTCCAGTTCCTGCCTCCACACCTGTCCCAGCAGCACCCTGACCTGCACCTGGCACACTGTGCGCAGCCCACGTGCTGAGCAAGGAGAGAAGCGGCCCCCGAGGAAGGCCTGGGGATGAAGACCATGAAGAGAGGCCTTTAGAGCCTGGAGCTTCCAGGCCAGGTTGGAGGACTGGCCCAGGACATACAATCTCAGGACCTCTGCCGAGTGCTGGACAGTCACGGGCACAGGGACCTGAGGAAAAAGTCCGAGGTCCTGCCTGGCCAGTGGCTCAGTGGTTGAGCATTAACCCATGACCCTAGAGGTCACCGGTTTGATTCCCGGTCAAGGCACATGCCAGGGTTGCAGGCCTGACCCCCAATAGGGGGCCAACAGGAGGCAGCCAATCAGTGTTCTATCTCTCTATCCCTCCCCATTCCTTTGTCTCTAAAAATCAATAAAAACATTTAAAACCAAGTCTGAGGTCCTCAGCTTGGACAGGAGATCCGGGAAGGCTCCGTAGAGGAGACGAATGAGCATCAAGAGAAAGATGAGGAAGCAAAGGAAAATGCACGAGATTTGAAACGAGCAGACTGGCCTGGCCCGACCCTCAGTGATGACCATCAGTGATGACCAGTGGTCAGGGAGAAGGTGACCCAGGAGAGGCATGTGGGCCCGGCCAATGGGGAGCCTGGAATGGCCACTCCCACCACTTCCACTGCCTGAGAACACGCCCACTGGCACTTCCGTGCTGACCCTCCAAGCACTTACATCAAACAGATATCACGTGAGTTGATGGAAATTCATTTAACCCACGTTGACTTTCTTTACAAAATAAAGGTCCACTTTTAGAAAGTCCTCGATAGCGAGCCTGTGGACGATGGCTGTGCGGGGCCAGCCCCTGGCATGTGGACAGAGTTTCCAATGGCGAGGAGACGAGGCTGGGTGCTTAGGCCGGTCTCAGGGCGGCCAGGAATCTCACTGCTCTCTGGACCAACACACCTGCCCCAACAAGTCACCAGCTGTTTCTGCTGAGTAAGGGGTGCTGCTCCACCCTCTCCCTCCCGCAGGAGGCAGGCCAGGGTCCTCTGCAGACACCTGACAATCTCTCGTCCCCCGAACGGCAGGTAAGACGCCGAGACACTCTGAGCACTGCCACCTGAAACCCTTCCTGGGTCACTTCCCGAGAAACTCAGAAACAAATGTTACCACACTTGAAAGAGATTTGGCATTTGGGGCCACAGAAGGACACATAAAGTGAATTAATTATTTAGCTATTTTCTGTAAAGCAGCCAGAAATACCTCGGAGGCATCTGAGTCTAATTCTGCTAAAGAATTAGCAGTCTGCTGATTTCACCCAAACATTGTATTTTACTAATGTTTTTCCCTTCTGTTTACGCCATTAAAGTCTGTAACAGCAGAAAAGATGAAAGAATGCACTCAATTGCCATAAAATGCTAATCTCACTCTGGCCTGAGGTGGCTGTTTAAGGTGCTTTCTCCTTTAACGCAGAAATGCCTGGGCGCCTTTTTGCCTCCCACGGAAGCTGCTGGTGCTAGGGTCACAGCCTCTAATTTATGGGCTAATTTGATCAAAAGCAGTTTACATTGCAAACCTGCATTTCCTTCCCTGTTGGCAGCCGCGAGGAACCAGTGTGTGCAGCCAGCATTCGCTCCTGCCTGGAAGGATGCAGGAGCCACAGAGGATGGCACTTCCTCTGCACAAGGCTACGAGGAAGGAGAAGTGGTGGGACAGAACGAAAGTGGTGGCCGTGGCCAAAACCGGCCCAAAGCCTTGTTATCCCGAAGGCTGGACTCTGGGAAAGGGGCAATGAATGGCCACCTCGAGGGTTGTGGTGGTGGTGGGGGTCCTGTCCCTTGGGAGGCCCAGTGCAGAGGTGACACTTGGGCAGAGATTTAACTGAAGCAAAGGAGTCGGCCAGGAAGGCGGGGGTGATGGTTTGGAGCAGAAGGTCTCAGGCAGGAGGCATTTGGAACATCTGAGAGCACAGACTCATGAGTGACCTTGAGTGAGGAGAGGGCCGTGAGCCAGGTCTAGGCAGGGGAGTGGCTGTGCTCCGTTTGATAGAAACCCATCCAAGGATTTTAAGCAGGGCAGTCACAGGGTTCGATTGGCTCGATTCAGAGACCAAGATCACTCTGGCTGCTCAGTGTAGAAGAGACTGTGGCCGGTGCAGAGAGAAAAGGAGAGAAGCTGGCACAGGTGCGAGGAGGACCTGGTGGGGAAGTGCCGGGGAGAGCCCAGTGGGTCTGGGGTGCAGTGTGAAGGCTGAGGAGACCAGGAGCAAGATCTGGGTGCAAGTAGTTTACGGGGAGGTGGATCCCAGGAAGCACTCCCACCTGCCCACTCTGAGCTCCGAAACATCCCCTCAGCCCCGTGTTTTTCTGCCTCACTCAGGAGCGTGGCAGTCAGCGGACAGGGGGCTGGCTCTCCGGGGCCGGGACATGGCCAGGTGTGTGTGAAGAACGGGGGGAGGGAGACCAGGGAGTTTGGTGTATGCGATGTATCAGGAGAAATCGTTTTGTGAGGCCTGTAATGTAAGCAGTTTGGGTCTCCTTTTCAAGGAAAAGTGTACCAAATCAAATCACAATTAAACATAAAAGTGAGTATGTTTTTAGAATGAGAAAATATACCATAAAAAAATTAAAACTCAACAGATATCACAAAATCCAGAAAAACACAACTTTTTTTTTATGAATTAACTGCTTAGCACGACTTTATGTTCCTTTCTTTCTTGCTTCTTTTGCCAACTTACCTGACAATAATTTTGTGTTATTGTCTACACAGAGAATAAAAAGATAGTTCAGTCTTTCTCCTATCCAGGCTGATTGAGTTCTTTTTTCTTACTGATAGCGGGGACAAAGAAAACACGCACTTTCCGCCAGCTAACCTTCACTGTGTGTGACACTGCCACAGGTGGTGGGCCACCAACAGGATGTCTGACAAATTCTACTACACACGATGCCCCTCAGGAAACACCGTGCATTTATCATGGTAAATGTTGCCTCCCTAGGATCTGCCACCCAATCATTTACTCACCCACACATCCACCCACCACCCACCTAAGCATCCAGCTGTGCACCCTGTCCACCTGTCCACTTGCCTGTCCATCCATCCACCCACACACCCGCCTATCCATCCATTTAAACCCTTAAGCACCGGATAAGTGTGAGACATGAAACTTACTGTTTTATTTAGACAACAGAAGCCTTTCCAGTTTTTTCCATTGCTCACCGCATCCCCCCCATTTCTAAGCACGGGTTTTATGCAAATCCCTCGTCTCGTTTATAATTCCATCTTCAACGCCACAGTGAGCCATTTTCTCCCCATAGAGGCCCCTTCTCCTCCACGCTACTTGCCCTGCCGGTGTGTGCCTAATTAGCTCCTCTACTTATAACGACCCTTCTTCCAACATTCCGGCACCCGGCATCGTAGTGTCACTTCCTAAAAGTTAATAAGCAGCAATCGCTTGGGGTTTGTGGTTTTACCAACGGTAGCTACATGGCCCAGGGAGAGGAGAAGAAATGCGATCCAGCCCCGGAGCGAAGAGAAGAAAACGGCACAGAGGCCAGGGCTGTTGAAAGTGAGGGAGGTCCCCACCCCGCAGGCTGAGCGGCCGGTGCGGGAGCCCCGTGGATCACGCGTCTTGAGAGACACTCGGATTGTTCTCTCAGCAGCTGAAAATATCTCCGCTCCCACCAACCTCCCGACACTGGCCGCCACGCACCCCTGCCCCATCCCCAGCCACCTCTCATAACTGTGGGCAATTGGATCGGTGAACAAAGGCATCTCTTTGTTGCTCGATTGGCATTCTTTAACTATGGAGTGAGGTCCTCGCTTTCATTTTTAACTTGCCACTGCAGTTGGTGACAGGAGGAGGCAGCTTAAAGCCGAAGGTAAAGTTAGCAGCTTCCTCTTAATCCCAACGCCAGCCTCACCGGGTGAGAGAACGAAAAAGCTGACTCTCATTTAGATTTCAGAGAGCTGGGCTGTGAAGTCTCAGCAGCACCTGGAGCCCTAACGTCTGCCGTTTCCAGTGTAATTCTCCTTAGCACACCAGGATTGGGGCGGACGCACACCTGCCGCTCCTGGCTGCTCCTGGCCTCTCCTGTGGCTTCCTGGAGTTGCTGAGGCAGGTGATCGTGGCTCCACCTCCAGCGCAGGGTGGCCGTGAGGACTTGCCTGCATGTAGAAGCTCCTCGCAGCCTTCTCTGATCCACAGTCTGAGTTTCGAACCCTCCCCGAGGTTGGACACATCTCTGAGGACTGTGTGAGCCCAGCCTTGTGGGTTTCAAGAAGCGATGAGGTGGCTGTGTCAGTCCCCGAGCAGCGGTGTCAGTTCCTTGGACAGCTGTAATAAAGTTCGACAACCTGAAAAAATAGTCTCCCCGTCTGAGGCCAGGTCTGAAATCCAGGTGTGGGCAGGAACATTCTCTCTCAGAGGCGTCAGGGGAGAAGGCTGTCGGCTTGAGAAACGGATGGAGCGGCGAAAACTATCCTTGCTGCTCCTGGGCGTGTAGCTGCGTAACGCCAGCCTCTGCCTCCATCCTTGTCACCTGGCCTCTTGGTGTGGCTATTCCACACCCCCCCTCTTCTTATGAGGACACCAGCCAAGTTGGCTTAGGGCTGTGGTCGGCAAGCTGCGGCTCGCGAGCCACATGCGGCTCTTTGGCTCCTTGAGTGTGGCTCTTCCACAAAACACCACGGCCTGGGCCAGTCTGTTTTGAAGAAGTGGCGTTAGAAGAAGTTTAAGTCTAAAAAATGTGGCTCTCCAAAGAAATTTCAATCGTTGTGCTGTTGACAGTTGGCTCTGTTGACGAATGAGCTTGCTGACCACTGGGTTAGGGCCATCCTAACGGCCTCATCAGAACTTGATCACATCTGCAAAGAACGCGTCCCCATTAAGGTCACATTAACAGGGACCAGGTGTGAGGGCTTTGGCACATCTTGTGGGGAACACAATTCACCCTGAAACAGCTGCGTAAACCTGGAAACTTTCCTCTAAAACCTCACCTTCCAGCCCCTTCTCCACCTCGCCACCTGGGTCCACTTTCTACCTTCTAGGGACTGCCCTCCCACCCTTTTCTCAGGAACCGTCACACCGCTGGCCATCTGCAAAACCAAACCCAAACTCCTCAGCACGTGTGGGTCTTCGCTAATTTCTGCCTCTTCCTAAACGTCTCTCCTGTCCCCGTGCTTTGCATTCCGGCGGTCCCCAGCCATCCGCCCTCCCCAATACGCCCTGCACTTTGACTTTTATTTCTGTGTCCAAATATCCTTCCCTCATCCGCTCACCTCCTGAGCTCTCCTTCATCCTGCAAGCCTCGGAGCAAGTGCTGCCTCCTCCAGGAAGCCTGTCCCATCATCCCCTTCTTTGTAAACAGAAACTGCTCCCGGTACTGCGCCATCCTGCCAGGTCTTAACATGTCTGTCTTCCCTGCAAGAACACGTCTTCCAGCCAGAACTGTGACCTACATGAGTGAGTGCCTGGAACACAGAAGGTGCGATGAAGTTTCTGGACAAGACACATGGATGATCGTGCGACTCTCTGGTTGCAACAGAGTAAAGCTGGCACATCCCCAGGTCTGACGATCACAGAAATGCAGAAGGTGAAGCACCAAGAATCTGTCTCTCCCTAGACAGCAACTGAACTCGTGGAAGCCGGCTGCTGGAAGCCTTTGGAGTGCTGGCGTCTGTGAGGATTCGAGATGTCGGCAGGAGCAGGTGGAGGCGGCCAGGGGTGGCCATTCCCATGCCTTTCAGAGGTAGCAGCTCCCACCTGCCACTCCCAGTCCCACAGCAGGCCCGACGCACAAGTTCCTGGAGAAAGAAGCCTGCACACGGCTGGCAGGAGCCAGGGTGGCAAAGGGCCCTCTCTTCCAAAGACAGGGGTGTGTGCTTAGACCTCCGGTTGTGGCTTCTGACCCCAGAACTGCAAGAGGCAAGCACCTTCGTTGTGGCTCCTCCCCCTCTGGGCAAGCCCCACCCCCTCTGGCTGAAATAACTTCCAGGAGGGGGCCTTTTTTTCTCCCTCTTAGTTCTTCTCTTGTCCCCCTTTCGGGAGCCAAACATTAAAGGCTAGGACATGACAAAGCAACTGCCTGCAGGAGGGAGATTAGAAAGTGATCACACACATCCGGTCAGGGTTTCTGATCTGCCCAGACAGACAGCCAGCCAGAGCACGAATTTTAATCAGACCTGGGATTTCCCCCCAAAGAGGCCTCTCCTGTTCCCAGAGCAGCTGATCCTGGCTGGGAGAGCCACAGCCCAGGCCAGGAGAGCCAGCCACACTCTTCCTGCCAGGAGGCTGAAACTGATCTTTGACTTCTAACTCCCTCCCTCCCCCGAAAGCTTTAGAACGATGTCACATCTCCCCGGAGACCCGTCAGCCCCCGACACTTCCGAGCCGAAGGCGCCTCAGAGTGACGGGGCTTTGAACAGTTCAAATTCCATCCGCAGAGAAAGGGAAGGAGCCAAATTCAAGGGAGAGATCCCATCAGTGTTTCCCACACAAAAGGTCTCTTCCATTATTACTGCAGTGATTCTTTCCGCATTTCTGATTAAAATGTAGTCACTGTCCCACGGGTTCACTGGAGCCAGGATTCTGGGAGAGAGATGGCCCTTTCCCAAGAGAGAAATTCACAGGTTGGGCGACTATTCAGGGTCAGAAGTCTCACCTCTGTCTGTGGTCAGGAAGGAGCTACGTGAGTGTCCACGGCCAGAAATTCCACAAGGAATTTGGTCTAGAGCAAAGGCTGACATTTCATAAATACTTAATGAATGTTTACTGAATGATCAGACGCAGAGAGCGATCACAGTGTTTGGACAAGTTCAAGCCTTGGACTAGTGAGAGGGCACGGTCCTCTCATGGCAAAGCCACGAGCAAGCCCTCCCGGCACACTTATACCAAAGGCTGTGGTTGTGAGCTTGAACCTGTGGTCAGAACCTGTGGTCCCACGTGGCTGAGTGACGTGGGCTTGACAGAGTTCAGGTGCATGTAACAGAGTAGATTAGACCAGCGACAACATCATGACCACGCCCTCACGTTGCCTCCGGGAATCTGCCTGTAAAACAAAGACTTGGCTTGCAGGCCGTGTTGCTCTCTCTCCATCAGAGCAACAGCATCCCGCTGAGACCCAGCTTTCATTCTCTCGTCTGTCTTTTCTAAACCCTTCACCGCGCCGGTGCAGCACAATACAAAAATGCAAACAACCAAAGTATCAATCAATAGGGAATAAGGAACAGAGATCAATTGTAAAACACGTGTGGATATATAAGGTGTCCTTGTCCAAATGAAAAGAACAGCTCTGTGTGTGTGTGTGTGTGTGTGTGTGTGTGTGTGTGTGTGTGCGTATGTGTACAGGCCTGGCTAAAGGTACGCGGAGCTGTTAGCTAGGAGATTGGACAAGAGAGGGTCGAAGGAATAAGTCTTTCACTAGTTATTTTATATGCATTTGTTGGGTTTTAATTTTTAGCAAACCACATGCATTAATTTTGTAATAAAATATTACATTGACGTATAAACTGAGACTCAGCTGTACCAGATTTTGTTTCCAATTCTCTCAGCTGAGCCCTTCACTGGTGGTGTTCTGTCTCTCGGCACTCCAGGTGCGAATGTCAGCCAGGCCTGGCTGTGGCCACAGGACAGGAGTGACGGGTGGGTAGGGATGGAGATGCGGTTTACAGATGATGTCGGGTACCTCGGGGTGGGGTATGGCTATAGACTGCAGGGGACAGTTTACAAAACACACGGCTGAGCCCTCGTTAACCACTTCCCATGAAGTATCAGAAACCAAAGGATCCACCTGGCATAACTGGGAGAAGCATGGCGGTCACCTGTCACGGGAGCTGTGAGACCAGGCTCCTGCTGGGTAAGGGCTGACATAAGAAGCTTTAAGGAAGGGCCTCAGAGACAGTAATGGTGGCTGAAGGCGACCTACACCCGTTCCTCCCCCTTTTCTGTTTCCTATCTCCCCGCCTCTCACCTCCTCCCACGAAGGGCCTCCTCCCAGCCCCCAGGAGGGCATGCTCTGTTCCTTCCTCTTCAACCGCCCCCTCCACCTCCATCTCCTGGGCTCCTCTCCCGTCCCACGCTCGGCTCTGGGAATAAAATACCAGTTTCCTACTGTCTGACTCTTTAACATGACACTCCAGTTCCCCTTCTTGTTTATTTGAAGAGAGGTGTTGCCAGTTATGAGGGACAGAAAGGATTATAAAATCATGCACTTAGGGAAATTACAAAACTATGAGGCAGTGGTTCTAACTTTAATATTCATCAGAAAAACTGTAGAAACACCCAGAGTCCTAGAGCTGATATATGTTCAAATAAAACTGTCATGTTCATTAAAAATTTTCCACATGCAACTTAGATTAGTGAAAACACTGGGAGACTTTTTTTTTTTTTTAATTTACCCAAGTACGTAAGAAAGCAAAATAATACTCACAGCCAATTAGTCACATCCCAGTAATAACATAATGAATCCAGGCCACAGAGAAAAAAAACATCTGAACCTTTTTACGCCTAAAGTTAACTCGATATTTTAGAAAGTTTTCCAGAAAATATTCAATTAAATATTCATTGTATCGTCCACTCTTGTGTATATTGAAAATATAGATCATTGGTTCCCCTTAGTAATCCTTAATTTCTAAATTTAATATTTAGAAATTAAAAGGAAGACAATAAGGTTCTTCTAGTGTCATTTCCTGAACAAATGACCAAATGACCCAAGCCTCTTGGTTTTGCCAGGAACAGACCTGCGCTAGCTAGATGGGAGTCGGGGGAGGGTGAAAGGAAACTCTTGGAAAGACACTCTCAGAAGCAGCTGTAATGGCTGAGGAGCCTGAGGCTTTTGCTTGAAATCTCTACCATTAGCACGACGTGGCCCTGCAGTGCTGCCATGAAGCTCTGGCTCACCGTCTGGCACAGACGCCGCAGGATAAGGGCTCAGTCCCCAACAAGACTCTCACTTCAGACACACGTCACCAGATCGGGGTCCAGGCCACCTGCTCTTCTGACCAATTGGCTACAAATGCAGAAGGTTCGCAGGAACCCCCGAGATTCCATAATTAGCGAGAAAGACACAGAACTCAGGGAAGCATGTGCTGACAATTGTGTTTTCTTGTAAAGGACCAGGCAGAGGAAAAGACATGCTAGTAGAGAGTGAGGTCGGGAGGGTCTCAAAGGCAGAGCTTCTGCCAAAACCAGTTTGACTCAGTGGATAGAGTGTCAGCCTGCGGACTGAAGGGTCCCGGGTTCAATTCCGGTCAAGGGCATGTATCTTGGTGCAGGCACATCCCCAGTAGGAGGTGTGCAGGAGGCAGCTGATCGATGTCTCTCTCTCATCGATGTTTCTAGCTCTCTATCTCTCTCCCTTCCTCTCTATATAAGAAAAAAATCAATAAAAGTATATTTAAAAAAATAATAATAAATTTTTTTTTTAATGTTTTAAAAGGCAGAGCTTCTGTGTCCTTCCCCATAAGGTCAGGGCACATCCCCCTCCCGACATCCGTGCTCACCAACCAGGAGCTCAGCCAAGCCTCGGTGCCCAGAGTTCTTGCCGGAATTTCATTTTGCAGACAAAACTGAGGGAATCACTGGCCACGTGACTGGACTTGGTCTCCAGCCCCAGACTTGGGATGTGCCACTCAACTCAAAGCCCAACCCTCTCACCACGTGGCCGGTGCTTCTGGTGTGACCAGTCCTCGCTGGAGCCACTGGAGCATAAACTCAGGTGTAGTCCCGTGGACCACCACGAACAGCAAACTCACTCCTGCCACTTGGGATGCTCTGGGGGTTATAGGTCCCTCCCAGAACCAGGGACAAAGGCCAGGCATTGTCTCTGCTACACAACCTCTCTCCATTCCCAGCTTCTGGTTCTCTAGGTGTTTTCTCCAGAGAACAAATCTGATTGGTCCAGCCTGGATCCAGAATCCACCCTTAGTTGAATAAGCCAAAGACCCAAGGGGCACAAATCAAGCTGCTAGGTGGGCCGCTACCGGAGAGAGACTGGAGAGGAGGGGCAGGCGGACGCCCTCCCCACAGGTGCCGATTAGGTCCTGATTAATAGCCTCAGATTGAGAACCCAGCAGCCTGGTACCAGGAGACCTGGTTCTAGCCCAGTTATTCCCTTGAGAAAAACAAACCAGTAATTTAATATCATTAAGGAAAGTATTGAATGTATTCTGAGAGCACTGTCAGAGTTGAAATGAGCATCATAAAATCCATCAGAAATGTGACAGGAAAGCCTCAGTTCTGTGACTTTCTAGCAAGATTGAAATCGAACTTTGCATGAGATGATGTATTTCATTAAAATGACAACATTTTCTTCAACTCATTGGAACCTTCAATCTTGCTATAGCAATACCAATAATAATTTTTATTTTCTGAGGCTCAGAAATTACATTAGGTCCTCAACTTTTTAAAAATAATTGAGGAGCCCTAACCGGTTTGGCTCAGTGGATAGAGAGCATCAGCCTTCAGACTCAAGGGTCCCAGGTTGGATTCCAGTCAAGGGCATGTACCTTGGTTGCAGGCACATCCTCAGTAGGGGGTGTGCAGGAGGCAGTTGATTGATGTTTCTCTCTCATCCATGTTTCTAACTCTCTCTCCTTCTCCTTTCCTCTCTGTAAAAAAAAAAAATCAATAAAATATATTTTTTTAAAAAATAAAAGTAATTTAGGAAAATTCATATTAAGGAAACTATACCACTCTGAACATTCTAAATTCTAAAAGAGCAAAGGATAAAGTGAAAAAATTGGGTCTGTTTGAACTATTGAAACACATTTTTGTGTGATTTTTATTAAAAAAAAGGAAGCTGGAAATATGAATGTCGTTGTCCTGCCTGATTCATGGAGCAAATCTTATCACAGGAGACTGGAGAAATGCCGGCGGAGGGCTGATCCCGGTGGATCGGGTGCCCACAGGAGCTGCTCTGGAGCTCGTGGGCTCATCAGGTGAGCTGACAAAGAAGCACTGCTTCTCTTTTAGAAACAACCGGACAGAATGCACTTGGGTACTCAGAGTCCTGTTATGTTTATGAGACACGTGCCCTTTCCACCTCGCCTTGAGTACAGGACGCCTCTGAGACGCTAATCTGCATAAAGCCGGGCACGTCGGCCCACCAGCTCCCACTGCCGGAGGAAGTTGATGTGGTGTAGCTCTGGAAGCACATCACAGTATCATCAACACCCAGGACTGTTTTTGAACTCACTGGCCGTCGTGTGAAACCACTGAATGTGGGCTCAAGACCCAGCCAAGTTTGGGTCCCATAACTCCCATCTTTACAGGGTTTTGACTTGGCCCGGGGACTGGGGGCCCTGCAATTATCCACAGGCTTCACCCCCGACTTCATCCACAACAAAAAACTTGGGAAATCAGATTCCTCTCAACAGCTGGGGGAAGAGCCAATAGGAACAACATCATCAAGACCCCACTGCCAACTTGGAGAGTTAGTTACCGTCAGGGTAGTTTCGCTCTCTGGCCAGGCGTCCCACAGCTCCTGCAGAAGACCCCCCACCTCCCGGAGGGCAGAAGACAGTGTCCCTGACACACTCTACCAGGGGCTTTCTTAACCTACACATTTCACAGACTCCTGGCACCTTCAGAATGGAAGAGGATGAGAATAGCACCATGTGGCTACTTTGAATGCCTACATTTTTAGATATTTTACAGGAAGGGATATTGTAAGACAGCACTCAGAAATCAGCATTTTAAAAATCTTATGACCCCATTATTCAAATAAATGTGCCAACCAGCACTCCCTTGCTCTGAGTAGCTCGGGGAGCCATTAGAAGTAGACCTTAATCCTTTAACCTCTTGTACGTGTTCTTCTATTACTGCTCAAATCTATGTTAATGTCATAATGGCTCTACGCTGCCAGCTAATGGGGTGCATCATAAAGTTGAAGAACTCTGTAATCTTCAGATTATGGGAAACCTATTGTTAATGGGCACCCAAATATGTATTTATTACCACCTCACAATAAATCACAGAAATGACCCAGAAGTGTTTAAGTACACATTTGAAAGCTCGTAACAGCCCCAGAAACCTCAATACATCTCTTTGTATAAATTATTACATAATGCTTCATTGGGCTCCCACAAAAAAAAAAAAGAAGTACTTTAAATGCCTATGAGAAAAAAAACTACATCTATGTAAGTCACTTTTGAGTTCATTTGTCAAAAGGAGAAAAGATGAAAATGTGCCATTTAACTGAAAAATCCATCAATTTAATTCTTTCTCATAAATAAGATATACTATACAAAAAATAAGATTCCTTTAAGGAGAAACTTTGAGTTAATTATCCAGATAGTTTAAATTAATATGGATGAGAAATACGTGGGTTATTGTGTCCAGTTGGAGGTAAATTGCATGGTACAGTCACAGAGTTGTCCTCTGAGGGTCTTGGACCCTCTGTGTTCTAGGATTGTTCTGACTCTTGGCCCAGCTGGTGTGGCTATAAGACTGTGGTGTTGTCTTAACTCTACCGGAGAAGTCCTCGCTGGCTGTGACTTCCATGGGAAGAAGGAAACATCTGCTGACCCAGCATGAGAACGCTCCCTGCAGAAACTGCTCCCACCTGAGCCGCAGCTCAATGGCCGCACAGGAATTTCTCAGAGGCCGGGGCTCCGCCCGCTCTCTGGGCTGGCTCCTCCTCACCCCACTCACCCCGAAGACCAACCTTGGTTTTGGGTCTGGATGGTTTCTGCTGACCCTACAGTTTCGCCCTCCGTCTTCCTCCAACCTGCACTGCACCCTAGAGGCTCCTCCATGGGCAGCACCCACGGATTCCACCTGTGAAGCACCGCCAGGGCACGGAGGCAGGGACAGTGAAGCTGGGGTGTCTCGCCAGCATGGCCGGGTCCTCTACCATGGCCCCTCTTCTCCCCCAGCGCCTGTTACCAGGTGCACCGGTTAATAATGCAGATTTTTTTCAATAGATGCAGTTACACATATGTTGATATATATGCCAATTTGATATGTATGCTATTTTGTTGTATTGACAACAAGCTTCAAAACTTCATATGTCAAATTTTCTGAAGGTGGTAACATGATAGATATATTTTACACTTAAAAATGTCAAATTTCGCTGAAACCGGTTTGGCTCAGTGGATAGAGCATCGGCCTGTGGACTGAAAGGTCCCAGGTTCGATTCGGTCAAGGGCATGTACTTTGGTTGCGAGCACATGCCCTGTAGGTTGCGTGCAGGAGGCAGCTGATCAATGTCTCTCTCTCATCGATGTTTCTAACTATCCCTTTCCCTTCCTATCTGTAAATAATCAATAAAGTATATTTTTTTAAATGTCAAATTCCGTGCCGTAGAAAGCATTTGTGGGAAGTTTTAATTCATTATTTTGAAGAAAAATGCTGCTGAATGCTTTGGGAAGCTTATGCTCCATCTCAAGATACTTCTGAATGCTGGTTTAAATGCTTTCAAAGTGATGATTTCTATGTGAAAGACAGAATGTCCAGGTCGACCGAAAAAATTTGAAGACCAGAAATTACAAGCATTATTGGATGAAGATACATGTCAAGCTCACAAACAACTTCAGAAAGATTGAACGTTGCTCAGCAAACAATTTCCGATTGTTTACAAGCCATGGGAACAATTTTAAAGGAAGGGAAATGGGTGCCACATCAACTGAATGAAAGACAAATGGAAAACTGAAAAGTCATCAGTAAAATGTTGCTTCAACGGCACAAAAGAAAGTCTTTTTCACATCGAATTGTGATTTGGCGATGAAAAGTGGATTTATTTTGAGAATCCCAAACACTCAAAATCATGGGTTGAGCCAGGTCAACCATCAACATCGACTGCAAGTCCAAATTGCTTCGGAAAGAAGACAATGCTCTGCGTTTGGTGGGAACAGGAAGGTGTGGTGTATTATTCTACAACCCGGTGAAACCACCATTAATACTGATCGCTACGGACCACAAATAATCACCTTGAACCACGCTTCGATCGTGAAACGACCAGAATGTGCCAGAAGACACGGCAAAGTAATTTTGCTTCATGATGACGCACCAGCACACACTTCAAAAACACTTTAAAGACACGTTAAAGATCTTGCCTGGGAAGTATGAACCCACTCATGCTCTCTTGAAATTATCGTGTTTTCTTTGATTACAAAATCCGCCATTATTAACCGGCACGCCTAGTAGAAGGCTCTCGCCTCCAGGTTGGCTCAAGCTCCTGGGTCCCAGCAGCTGCCCCCCAAGCCCAGGGGTAGGAATATCCCAAGCCTTGCAGCACCCCACCCACACCTTATAAGGAGCCTCTGATGGCTCATTTCATGTGTCAACCTGACTGGGCCATGGATGCCCATGTGTGTGTGTCTGTGTGTGTGTGGAGGGGGGGGCATGTTTCCAGAAGGGGTTAGGGATGTGATGGGGAGGCTGAGCGAAGCAGGCCACGTCCTGACTCCACTGAGGGCTGGGACAGGACAGAAAGAGGAGGAAGGTGGGGCTTCCGCTCCCCGGCTGCCTGACCGCAGAGCTGGGATGGTGGTGGTGCTCTCCCGCTCCCCGCTCCTGGCCTCAGGCCTTGGCACTGGGACTGCAGACACATCTGTGCTGTCATAAGCAGGCGCCAGGCTGCCCCGCGACACACAGGGACTTCTGTGAGAGCTGGTGAGAGTTGATGAGAATCCCCTCAGCTGAGCTCTTATGATGTGGGCCCTTTTCTATATATATATTATCCTTTAAAATAAAATAAAGAATTAAGGTAAGAAGAGTTTAGGACAAAGTGGGCAAAGACAGAGATGGAGACAGAAAGAGATGAACTGGGGGAGACAGGCCGATGGGACAGGTAGGGGCGGCGTCACAGACATCCCACCCTCAATGAAAGCATGACCCCTGGCCCTCTTAGGTACCGGATGCACTAGCTTGGGTCGGGGGTGGGGGTAAAAGATGCACTGTCTGAAACGACTAGATCTGGGCCACATTCCAACTCTCAGGCAACCCACAAACACTGCACCCGTGGACAACGGTACCAGAAATTATGAATTTCATAATGAGCAAAAAGCTGTGCAAACTCTCATAAATGCCCAGCCCAAGAGAAAGGACTGGTGGAGCCAGAGAATCAGCCTCCACACTGGTTTTGTTGAGTGATAAACACGAAGCCTGCAGTGTTTCTAGGGGGAAATGCTGCTCACTCATAACTCATCGCAATTTAAACACCGTTATAAACGGTAAATTATTTTTTTCAATCACCGTGGGATTGCTGGGATCGTGTAGCAGCATATAAAGCTGTGGGGAAGGCTGAGCTATCACACGACCCGCCTCCCGGTCCCAATGGACCAATCGGCACCCCACCTAGCCCTGCACGTGGCAGTCGGTCTTCAGCTTCTCAGCAGAGACCCAACACGGTGTTTTCCGGGGGCCCGAGGCGTTATTTTAGCTGGGAGACCACCAGCCCCGGGGGGTGGGGGACAGCGCCGTGAATTAATTGCTGCCATTCGTGTCCTGAAGGACCATAGACTAGTATTTGGACACGGCCCTCGCTACTCAAGTGTTTCTCCACTTGATTTATGATTCTCCCTTAAATGAGGGTGTTGATAATCTGCATTACCAGTCTTCTAATGATGCTGTGTCAGATCCAAATGTCACCTCATTATTTCTGACACTCAGAACCCACAGCAGTAAAAGCCAATTATAGACGAGAACTCCCAGAAGACCTTGCCTGCCGCAACAGCTAATAAGCCTCAGCATCATTACCCCCGGCGACAGCCCCACAGGTGGCGTCGGCGCGAGTCTGTCCCGGCCGTGGGTCCTCCGATCACGGAGCAGAGACCCACTGGGGCATCGACGGCTGGATGTGGGAAGCCATTTGGAATGCCCTGCAGAGAGCCATGGGAGTCCTTAGCAGCGTGGCGACCGAGTGCTGTGTTTTACTGCAACCTACACAGGGATCTGTCTCAGATGGAGGCTCATTGTGGGAGTCAGCAGCCAAGCAGGGACCACGCTTCTGGGTCCAGCAGAGAGCTGGCCAGAAGAGCACGTTGCCCGAGACCTTCACGCTGGAAGTGAAGGGGCGGCTGTCACGTTCTGAGGGTCACCCAGGGGAATGCCAGGTCAGGGGTACGCACACCTGCAGCCTTGCTGGACAATGCCAAACGGTGGACCTACGTGGCTGTGGCAGCTGGCACTCCCAGCAGCACGTTTTGTGTTCTAGGGACTCCGACCCCAAGGTCCTGAGAGCATCAGAATTAAACTTGTGCCACGTGGTAGCTTTAAAATGTGCCTTTAATTTGAATTCCCTATGACCAGTGAACTTGACAATCTTTTTATGTGTTCATCATCCATTTGGTGAATGACCGTTCCAATGTCCTGTGTGTGTGTGCACGTGTGTGCATGTTGTTGGTTTTGGCTTTGTTTTTTTGTCTGTCGGGCTTGATACAAGCAGAGGATCATTTTTACTGTGTGATACTCCATTTTACACGGATACCACTTTATCCATTCCCCTCATGAGGTCTACTTAGCTTATTTCCAGCCCTTGTTATTACAAACAACCCTGTAATAAACCTCCTATACCGCCTCTTCCTTTCGGCGAAAGATTCCATCTGAAGTAGATTGCTGTGTCTAGAGGGGGTGCATATTCCATTTCCCAAAGGCTGACAAATTGCTCTTCCAAACAGCAGCACCCATTGGCTCCCCGACACAAGTTAATGAAGCTTCCTGCTCATTATCGCACTCATTTGCCAGCACTCAGCATCATGCAAGGAGCAACTTTAGATATAGATGGTCTCCTTTCATCTGTAAACAATCCTGGGAGGTAACAAATTTAAAAGAGCTGACATCTTGCTGGTTCTTTACAATTTGCAGAGCACTTCCATTTGCATTATCTCCTCATTTTATGCTGAAATCCTCTCGCTCATTCCCCTGCAAAGTCAGATGCAAAAATCAATGTACTGGTCTGAATTCAGTGTCCTACTACTTCACCCGTCCATGTGGACACATTTGTCCGCCCGAGTCCTCCACAAAACCTTCCCAAGCCCCATTTAGTCAGACTTGGCCTTGATCCGGCCCTGGGGAGCAGATGAAGCCAGAGGCTATCCTCTTGTCACAGGGTCTCCGGGAGGGAGGACGCGGCTCTGTCCTCCTCTCCTGGCATGCTGCCTCCTCCCAAGCCAGGGAAGGCCAGGGTTCCTCAAACAGGAAGGACATGCTGGCCAACAAAGAGAACATCCGTGGCAGGTGAGTTAGGCCACGTGCTCCTGTCGTTTCTCCCTCCACACCACCTTTCCCCTTCCTGTTTCCTTCATCCAATGTCTGGTAATGGCTTTGGAATAAAAAAAAATGAGCCACCAATATCATAATTACTCAAGAATTCCTACCAACAGAAGCTCGGTTATGAACGACTTATTTTTCTAGAATAATGTGATTTTGTTCCTTATGTTGGCAATATGTCATCCTAATGACTTTATTTAACAGGAATGAATTATGACCCTGTTCCGACAGTAAGGCATATGGCCTCCCTTCTCCATCCCAAGTGAATCGGTGCCGTAGTAATGAACACCAACGTCATCAATTACATTAGAAAAATAAAATGGTGCCCTCCCGTCACTGTCATCTCTTTCTATAAGCTTTGCACTCTGTCATTGTGACTAATAGTTTCTAGTTTTAGCTTCCTTTTGTGTTTACAAAACATTCTTGCATGTCTGCCTGAAGTATAAACTTCAGAGTCCAGTTTCACTCATAATATCTGAGTGCCTACCTGAGGGCCTTTCACACAACAAGTCCATTGCTTGTACCTATGACAACCTGAGCTCAGAAAAGTGAAGGTCATTTGGTCAAGGTCACAGACATGGAGCCATAATTTAACCTTGGATTTTGACCTCAAAACCTAGTCCCTTTTTAATATGCCACATCCCACATGTACAGTATTGTTATTTTTACGACTGAGCAGCTGACAGCTGAGCACAGAGGTAGGGAAGACAGCGAGTTCCTTGTGTGGAACCGACACTCCAGGCTGTGGAACGAATGGGATAAGGCCCAGAGCAGGAGACTCATTTGGCTGGAGCAGAGTCAGCAAGATGCAGGGCTGGGGGAGAGCAGGGCCCAGGCTGTGGCACCTCATTGGCCATCTTGTGGATGTCGGCTTTTGCATCCAGAGAAATGGAGAGACTTTAGAGGACTTGGAGCAGAGGTGGTCAGATTCAGAATATTCAATCAGGACTTCCTGTTGGACAGGCTGTGAAATATGATAAAGGACAGGCCTGGGGCAATTCTACCCTGGCATCTTGTGCCCCGTTGATGTACTGTCTCCTTCATTGGATGGGGACTTGGCTGGGACGGAACTTGTCTTTGGATCCCCAATGTCCAGCCTAGGGTCAGGCACACAGCCAAGATGTGTGTGTTGAGTGTGGTGGTCAGATGAGTGTGTCTGAGACACAAGTTTATGGTGAATAGGAGAGTAAACAGCTTTCTGCCATCACTTGGGAAAACAAATCGGAGGCAGGGAGTCGATCTCCTTCTCCCTGAGGAGTATTCAGTGGATACGGTGACCTCTTCTTCCGTGGGTGGACATAGAACTGCTGGCCCATTACTTTAGGGCGCAGTGGCAGAAGGGACTAACCTCTTGTATTTGCTGATACGTAAGAAGAGAAATCTTTTTTTCAGGGTGTTACAAACAAAACTATTTTAGAGCCCAGGAATTTCCCCAACGCCCACTTATAACCAAGCAGGCTGCCTGCACAGGGCCTGACACGGACCTGAGATGGCTTAAACCGAGGACATGAATATACATTCAGCAAACTTTCCCCTACCATATAGAAAGACAGAACCCAACCAGACATGGGCTCCCACCTCTCGTATCTTAGAGTCATTCACCAAACACAGCTGAGACCAGCTCTGACGAGTGCAGGCACCACAGCAGTTAAATGGAAGTGTTAGTACAGCAGCTGGTGACCGTGGGCCTAGAAGTCAGACCACCTGGGCTTCGAGTCAGCGCCCCACGCCCAACTTCTTTCTACCTATATCACTTCTGTGTAACCACTTTACGCCTCTGATCCTGACCTGAAAAACGGGACTGTAACCAGCAGTGCGGTCTTACTAGAGTTACCGAGCGATGGGTGAACGAGCTTGGTATGCAGTAGGCATTTAATAATGCCCCGTGATGATGGTGAAAACTCCACCTCACCCGTCTGAACTATACGCTGCTCGTGAAGTTATGACCAGAGGGAAATGGCTTTCACTCCTCTAGTGACTGATAAAGAACAGAATGGGGCACAGATGTCAAGGTCCATGATTTGAGCTTGGGACTGGCCCTTGGACGGGGCTCGGTACATGTTTGTAGTAACTGGACAGAGCACCAGTGCTGCAGGGGCTCTGAGCAGGGATAAGAGGTGCAGCTAAACTTTGAGGAACGTGCACCAGCACATTGTCCCTGGATGTGGAGGGCATTTGTGTCTGCCTCAGAATGAAAGTCTCCTGAAAGTTACCAGTGAGCCCACCAATGCTAAGGGCCACCACAGACATTTATCTCCAAAAAGCACATTCCTCTCCAGAAACTTAAATGGCAGCTAACACGTTTTTTTTTCTATTTTCATAAAAAAAAATAACCAAATGTCAGCCTTGTAAATATTTATGATCCTAAGCAGACAGTTCATATTTGAACATCTATTGTCTGAAGACCATTCGAGTGCTTTTTGACAGAGATCTTTTATCGGACACATTCCCTCGACACAACAGTTGGCACACACTCCTTTATAACGTCGCCCAGCATAAGGGCTCACAGGTGACCAAGCTGAGTGCCCGGCCCGGCCAGAGCTTCATGCATCCTGGCCAGTGCACCCGAAAGGTCAGATGCAGGAGTTTCACTGGGAAGGAGGCTGCCGCCACTCTTTTTCGTAAGCAAACATGATCTGGGTCCTAGTGTTTCTGCTTCTCCAGCGAGTCTCCTGCTAAAATACAAAAGGAAAGAGAGAGAGGCAAAAGCCAACCTTTTGCTGAATGCTAGGCAGGCAGGGCTGGCAATGGCTTTGGTCAAGTTGATCATCTCCTGCCGGTAACTACCTGGAACCTGGAACAAGTCTCTGGGCCTCAGCGTCCTCCATCGTCAATGAATGTGCGCAAGGGGCTGGGTTGGAAGGTGGAGGGACAGGAGGCGCGCACTGGCAGCTAAAGACAGTCCCGAGGACGCAGCGTGCAGCCCAGGGAACACAGTGACATTGTGATAGCTGTTAGGGTGCCAGGGGAGACTAGACTCATCACGAGGGTGGCTTTGTAAAGCATATGATGTCTTAACCGCTGTGTTGTACACCTGAAACTAACATAATACTTAATCTCCACTGCCATTGGAACAAGACTGAAATTAAAATGGAAAAAAAAAAACGTTAAAGATTATAGAGTAAGGAAGCATTGTTAATAAACTCATTTTAAAAAATGAAACTATTTCCAAACTTCTGATGTGCCGTGCCACCAAATGGTTCTAGTCACTTGGTGATGGGATCTGAGCAACCCAAAACAGTGGATGCATTTTACACAAATGCTCAAGAATAAGCCCAAAAGGCTCTGACACCACAGGTTTCCGTGTCACATCCACCTCTCTGCCCAGAGCAAAAATGTCTGGGAATTACTCACATTTCACTTTTGCCCCTTTTTTAGAGAAAAGGGAAAATGGAGAAGCTTCAAAAGCAGCCGTTAGGCCTGTGTGAGGATGGCCAGGCTGCACGAGGCTGTCTGAGCTCCGACACCAGCCCCTGCTCCCCAGGGGCAGGAGTTCTTTGGTGTGACTGGCCAATCAGAGAGCAGCTTCTTCACTCATAATAATTGATACAGAGTTATTAGAGGATGAGAGGGTTTACATAACAAATGTTCTAGAGAAATGACACACAAAGATGAAAGCCTTTATTTTTAAGCATGAAGGATAGAGCTCCCTAAAAGATACAGCCTCTTCCCTGCCTGCTCAGACTGTGGAAGATGAGCTTAATTAAACCAGCTTGGGCATCGCTAACTATCCATCATGCAACGAAGCTGTGCGTGTTTACAACGGGTCAGAGACACCGGCTTAGCCCTTCCCCAGCTGCCCTGCTCCCACCATCCGGATGGATGGGCCAGGCACCCACCTTCCCAGCCTGCCTTGCAGCTACGGCCCAAACATGTGACCCAAACTTGGCCATTGGGACATTCTGGTGTACCTTAGGGAAAAGAGGGAGGAATGTTTGGTTTTTGTCTTTTGCTAGGGTTTTGTTTGGTCTGGTTTGATTTGAGGTCCAAATAAAAAGGGACAAGAAGAGATACTGGCTCTCTTCTGGACATAATTGTGAGGGTGACATAGTGGGACATGCCCCACAAGGGGAGCGCTACCACCCTGAGGGTGGCTGAGGCTAGGTCCTTGGATGCATCACTAGGCCAGTGAATTTAGCTGAGAGAGGATCCCCTCCCTGCCCTGGATTTCTGGACACTTGAGAAGTCATTGCTGTTAAGGGGCCCTTTCCTTGCAGCTAGCTCTTAGCTTGTAGGCAAGTTCTCCAGAAAAGTCCAAATTAAGGTTCAGAGTCAGATGTTTGTGGGGTAGGTGACTTGGTGGCCCTTTGGGTGTATAATTGCATGAGCTGACGTTTGAGGGGACCTCTGCAGCACTGAGGATGAAAGCATGATTGTGGGGTGGGGGTGCCCATTGGCCTCTGGGCTGCAAAGGCGATGCACACGAGGCAGGGGTGGTCATAATGTGGTTCGGTGTCCAGGTGACAAAATGTGGCTCAGTGTCCAGGTGACAAGATGTGGCAAAAAATGCAACCAGAAGAGCTTGTACTCTGGGCTCCATCCCAAACTGGATGCTGCCAAAGTACCCTGTGCCTCGTTCTTAGAGGGATCACGATGCACCCTCCTCACGGCTGCAGGCAGGTAGAGGCTGAGGTCATACCAGCCGATCATAGACTGCCAAGTGCATCGAAATCAAGGTGTTAAAATGTGGGCGGTGGGAGGGAAGAGGCTTTGAAATGGTGAAATCGGCGAATTTGTGTATGTGAAGTGCTCAGAAGGATGCCCAGCCAGAGAGAGGCCATGGAAGTGACTGCTGTGACTCTTCGAGCCAGAGGAAGGGCCGCTTTCTCCGCTCTGCCTGGGAGCAGCACAGAGCGGCCCTCCTGGACCGGTGGCTCGGCAATGTGGAGACGGAGCACCATGGCACCGAGACGGGCAACCCCACAGAGGCACCACAAACCAGGCAGTTACTGGATTTAGCCCGTGGGCCCCAGTGTGCCCAACTCCTGCTTTGCCCCAGAGTTAGAGAGCCAAAAACTAGCTGTTGTTTTGTCCTGAGAAACTAAAGGGAAGTCCATTCAAAAGGTGAACAAGGCAACTAGCTCATTTGCCACAAAATAAAAGTACAGTCATCCTCCCCCAAACGCCCACACATTATAGTTCTTATTGTTTGTTTTTGTCAATTCTCCCCACGACCAAGTCCATGGGAGCAAAAAATAGATACCAGATCCCCCTTAAGTGTTTCTCTCACGCAGAACCCCGACATGCTGACATTCTCTATCCCTGACATAAGAGCCGAAGGCAGCAGGCAGGGGCTCCAGGTGGTCCACATCACACTGGTCTGGATAAATTCTTGCATGTTTGGAGGCGCCCCGATACCCTGCAGAACCAGTAGTTTCATGGGGCACGTCAGGGCCTAGGTCACCTTCGGCACCTCCTGGGGCTCTGCCTCTGGTCTCCTCCTACGTCTGCAGTGTCCAGAGACACTGGACACAGCCTGTCTAGCGCTCAGGTCTCTGAGGCTCAGCCACCGTGGTCTGGACCAGTGTGTGTCACTCTGGGCTCCGTGAAACTCCTGGCTCTGCAGGATAAAGGTGTAGAGATAACTAAGCCTAACTATCTAAAAGGGGTAAACAATGAGTGATGAAGTTTTTGGGGAGGTGGTAAGGTCCATTAGATAAGGGGAGTAAGAGGCTCAGAATAATGTCCTGAGTGTTGCTAATTCCATTAGGAAGATGTCATAAAAAGCGCTTAGTACAGGGCTGGCCAACCTTTTCAATAAAGAAGCAGGTAATAATTATATCAGGGTTTGTAGGACATACTACGTTGCAGCTACTCAACTTTGACTTCGTCCCCATGTTGCCATCAATTAGAATGTTCCCGAGGGACAGAGCAAAGTTCATGGCTCCTGATGGGCCTGAAAAGAGAAATAAACCTTTCTTCCTGTAACACACCACCTTTCAAATGACATCTAACTTTCTCTTGAGCATCTAATCCCAGCCCATGTCACTGTGTCCCTCCAAACTCAAAACTGAGCCCAGACCGTGAACCATCTCCCTCACAGCCCTGCTTGGTCACCCATTTGGCCAAACCTGCATTTAGGGGATGATTTAAACCCCAGCCCCTCAGAATGATGGATGTCTATTCTCTCCTACCTCACACAATTCAGGAAGAACAGCTAACCACTGGGAGGTTCGCCAATTCCCATTAAATTTTGGCAATTATTTAAGAGGAGTGCTTCTCACTCGAACTACTCATGTACAGTGGATGTTTGGAGACAATTTTCCAGAGAAATCCAATATCAGGAAGAGAAAGCACAGCTGCCCCTCCCCCCCTTGCCTTGGCAGAGCTGCCAGTCGGCCAGCTGGTACTGTTCTGATGTGGATCATTAGTCATCTTGACAGGAGGACTGGGGAAGAATTGACTGATAGCTTGAATCCATGTGATCACACACTTGTATAAAAAATAACTATCTGCAATTAGGAAGCTGATAAAAAATATCATAAATCCCTAAAATCTCCACCTGTCATTATACCAACCTCATTAGGTATTTAACAAAATTATCAAAATAGATTCCACTGTTTCCATTTCCCTGGTGGCCGCCTCCTTCCCTCCACTATATCGGGCAGCCTCTCGGCTTACATCCTCCCCGACCCGCCTCAACACCCACATCCCCATCCAGGGAAGACTCCAAATGGTCCTGCTCAGGTAATGAGCCCATCCTCACCTCGCTCTCTTCACGGGAAAGGGTTCCTCACCGGCCAGCCTGGGTCCCATACCCATTCCTGTGGCAGGACAGGGGACGCTGACTGACTCCCCACCAAGACTACAAGGAGTGGGGTGGAGCCCTCACGGAATGAGGAAGCCCTCTGAAGCAGCCCGCACCGTAGCGATCACGACTATCCTGCCGGCCTCCCACGTGGTGCGCCCAAGGGCACTGGCAAGGACGAGAAGGGAGGTGGTGTCATGCCAACTCAAAAGGGGCCAGTTTGCCACACCAGCCGAGAAAGCAGCCCAGGCGGTCACAGCTCTGTGGCTGGGCTGAGAGCTGCCAACACAGGGCCACCGCTTCATCAGCAGCCACACCACATGGCCTCTGGGTCTCCTTCTCTGCTATGCCCACTGGCTCACTCAGGTCCTCCATTGTTCCGTTTCCCCTCTCCTGCCATCTTGTTCACCAATTCCCTCTCCACAATAAAAACAGTTACGCAGCAGCTGCAGCAGATTCAGATGTGAGAGAAATAACAAGGTCCTCTTTCCTGACCATAAGCTTTGGGAAGATGATGTGTGGTTGTTGGTCAACATTCATTTTGCATTCATTTTGTGGGGGTGGAGGGGGTGTTTCTATTTCCCGTAAGGTCTCCTTATGCAGTTATCAGTAAGGATCTCCGGGGACGGTCTGCAAGTCATTCTGGAATCTACAGGAGTTCACAGGAACAGAGCTTTGGCGCAGGCTCCTGGACAGAGAGAAAGCTGGCACGGCCCTGGGCTGCTGACACCGGCCTCTCCACTGGCCTCCACTGGCAGCATTCCTAACCACAGAGACTTTTAGGACTAGAGTGTTCCCCCCAAGGCAATGGATGCCCGGAGGTTTCCACAGCCTTTATCCAACACTAACTTGTTAACATTCTCTCATCTCTGTTCCTCCAACAACATCCCCACACCAGGTTTCCAATAGATTGATTTAAGCCCAAGTCTTTACAAGTGGGAATGGCACATTTTCTCAAGACTAAGATGATTCACTGATGCTTTGTGCTTTTTCCTTCCACACTTGCAAATCCTAAATGTATTACCTTAGCAATAAGCACACCCGTAACTCAGGGAACACAGTGCTCCAATATAGAGCTCCCGGCTGAATTTACACTTTGTAGTCTGGAGTAAAAATGTTCTCATTCCAAAGGGACTCGAAAACTCAAAGGCCTTGTGATAAGCACATGTGGAGACTTGCTTTCTAAAGCCCTAAAATATTTCTCTGATATTCACCAAGTTCCCAAATGTACATGAATAAAACATCAGGACTTCTCATGGGAAATACCCTCAGATGGCCAAACAAGAACAGTCATTTGGAAGCTCTCTGGGGTTACCTGAGTCCACAGACTCCCAGGGCCTTGTGGAAGCTTCTGAGAGCCACAACCCCTAGTTCAGAGGGCCAGGCTCCTACTGTGTGGGAGGCATTGTGGAAAACATGCTTTCTGCCTTAATCCAGCCTTCAATCTGTGCTGTCAGGGACACACGAAATGTGCAATGGTTAATGTGTTACTTGGCAAGGTGTTTCTATTAGGCAAGCATGACCCTTGCATTTTATTTTAGGTACTTTCCACACTAAGATTTTAGAGTTTCTCAAACGCCTACCTTCCCTGGGGACTCGGTGCCTGTTGCTAGAGCTTTGCAAGAGCCTCCCTGCCTCTGGCCTTCTCCTCCAGTGCCTCCCCCAAGCCCCTCACTTCAAACCCCAATGTACAGAAACTGCCACAGAGTGTTCCGGCAGCTCCAGTAACAGAGGAGGAAGGGGAGCCAGGAACTCTCCCCATCAACAGAGGATCTTGTCCAAAGCTCTTTCTGCCTAAGTGCAAGCCAATCACTGACACGAAATGCCAAACGAAAACACTGAGAGAAGTCTTCTTGGCTAATTTTCATCAACTCTGGGTGTGAGGACTCAAAATTAATGACTGTAGGTTATGGAAATAAACAGTATGTCTCACTTCAGCCTCCTGATCTCTGGAAAGAGGCTAATTGGGGCCCATAAATTAGAAGAAATTACTCAACAAGTTGATTAATGCTCCAAGAAGAGGGGTGCAAAATGGACACATTCTGACTTCTAAAAAGAGGTGTTGATTATAATCAACTGCTTATATAATCCCACTGCAAACAGGCTAGGTCAGTGTCTGTGGTGGGACTCTCGTCAATGCCCAGAAACAGAGAACAGCAGGATCTCCGAGAGACCGTTCGTCATCTTCAGGAATGAAGAGGGTGGAATGGAAAATCGAACATCAGTTGTCAGCCAGGCATGGTCTTCCTATAAGGGGGCAAGGGAACCCCAGCCCTAGTCATTGAGTGCAGTCAGTTATTCCTGGGTTACGCTGCTGCAGGCTGCACCGCGTGTGCAATGATTTGCAGACGCTCGCTTGGTGTGGTCTATAGGAGCAGATGGCCTCTGGCATCAGGCATCAGAGGCACAGGGAGGCCTCATTACTCCGCGGGGCCCATGGCCCTGCAGGTAGCCCAGATGGCTGGCAGAGGCAGGTCTCCACCCCACCTCCTTTCTCCCTCCACCATGGCCTCGGGGCACCCCCCAGACAAGACAGCCCGTACCTCCTGCAGGTCCTTCCCTCCCTCCTTCCCCACAAAGACCAGCACCCCCACCCTGCAATCTTGGGCCTCATCCTGCTTCCCCAGGCCTGAGCGACTCCTGCTCCACCTCTGAGAGAGCTCTCCTCCGGGTGGAGAAGGGGGCCTGCATTGGAGAAGCAAAGAACCTGGGGGGCCAGTGCCCTTAGGCTGACCAGGCCTGGGTGGGGGCAGAGGACAAAGTAATGCCCCTGAAGACGTCCACATCCTCGTCTCAGACCCTGTGCATAGGTGACCTCACAGGGCACAGACCGGCTGGCCAGGAGAGGGGAGGTTAGCCTGGACGGTCTGATGGGATCAATCTAATTATTCGAATCCTAAAAAAGTGGGGAAGGCAGCAGAGAGCCAGAGAGCCACGGGAGGGCAGGATGTGGCCCGCTGCTGATGCTCTGACGCTGGAAGAAGGGACATGCAGATAATTTCTTGAAGTCAAAGGCAAGGAGTCGGATTCTCCTGCAGATTCTCCTGCTGAGCCTCAGTGTAGCCCAAGGAGACACCAGGCTCCTGGCCTAGAGAATGGTGATGCTCACCGTGTGCTCTCAGCCTCTCCACTGTCAGAGGTCGTCGTCTGTGATGCGGTGTTTGCACCCCCTGCCCTGAAGGTGGGTGTGAACGTGTGCTATTCACACCCCCTGCCCTGAAGGGGGGTGTGAATACTGCAGAGCGGCCCAGGCACCAGCCAGGGCTGGGTCTCCAACCTGTTTACAGAGGAAGCTCGGTGGGCGCTGCAGGGCCTGCTCTGGCTGGGCCCTAGGGTGGGGGCGAGGCACTGCTGCCTGGATGGATGGAGAAGCAGGGGCAGAGCAATGAGGGGCAAAGACACTGTTTAAAAGACCATTAACTTATCCCTTGAAGGTTCACAAACACGGAAATGATGGGAATTCAAATAAATAAGGTCGGCACCCTCAGAATTGATTGCACGAAGCAGATTGTTAAGAACAATTTTGACAAAGCAATCTTATCTTCAGTTAACCTCTCAAAGCACTATAGGGCTCATGAAATTGTTTTTGTTGTAGAAAAGGGAAAATGGAACCAGCAATTAATTTTTTACAAACTCATTTTGTTAAAAGCATTTGACTTCAATAGCTAATTATATGCCATTAGCAACATCTAAAATATACAGTTTTCAATAGATTTTTTTTTTAATTTGTATAAATTCATACTCAGCACTGCCCTTCATGGTAGGAATAACAGATCCTAAAAGGGGGCGGATGTTGTACGAACTGTAAAGATAATCTAGGTGGCGACTGTCAGGGGCTGTGGTGGAAGAAACCCAGGGCTCTCCATCACACTCCATCCCTGGCCGCCCCCGAGGAGAGGAGACCGTGTGAGGACAGATGTCTGACCTGCCAGGCAAGGTCAGTGCCACACTCAGCTGCCGGTCTCTCCTCTCTCACTCTCCTCAGATGAAGGTCAGTGCTCTGCCCACACGGTCAGCAGGCCAACGCAGGGCAGCCATCGGCACAGGGACAAGCAGGGCTCTCTCTCTCCGGCTGGTTCCTTTTCTCCGGGTCCGAGTACCCCTGGAGCGATGCAGGGTCAGGTGCCCTCCAAACCTCTGGGCCAGGAGGAGGGGGTGATGGGAACTGCTTGCTGCCACATTTCCTTTCTAGAGCTCTTGAGGCATATTAATGACCCCAATTCCACAGGCTCATTTGCAGGCACCAAGTTCAGCACAGCGGGATGGGGTGACACACAGGACCCTGCCCGGGAAGCATAACACGTGTGTTCTCTGAGCTAATGAGCTCCGAGCAGCGAGGCTCCCTGCTCCTCCTGGGGAGACCCCAGCTGGAGCCAGGTCACGGGCTATCGGCCCAGCCAGGCTCTGGCATATTAATGTGTCGGAAAACTGCTGCTTTCCAAGTGGAAATCTGGATTTCAAAAGGGTAATGGGAAGCACAACTCATATATGTTCAGATTTACAATATAATTCAGAGATGCACCACATCTGTCAGGTGATGCCCGATCAAGTGCCACGGCTGTTCTAGAACTTCTGGAAGGAGGTGGTGTGGGGTGAGGAGGGCTGGTAGGACTGTGTTCTATGAGGGTTGGTGTCAAGCACTGCTCCCCGTGTCTGAAAGTCTCATCTCACGCCAGGAAGTTCACCGCCATGTCTAACCACAACCTTTCCCAGGGCGGAGCCCTGTGCCCCGAGAAGATATAGGCGGGGCAATGTGATCCGTAGGACAGAGAGGAGCCATGCCTCATGGAGTGCTGCCCTTTCGTAGACACGGGCATTTATTAGTATTGATTACTCGTCATTTAATCCGACAGTTAATTTAGTTGCTTGTCTCTGAGGCATTGAAGGCATACATGTGCTTCCTTTTCACTCTAAGTCAACATGCCTTTCCTCTGGGCCTACCCTTCTTTTGTATTTTAAGGAGAGTATCGGTCTTCATCTCCGTTACACACTCCCTCAAAGCAAACAGCACCATTAGCCTTTCTGCGTGGAGTGTGTCCGAGAATGATCGCTGGTCGCTGAGCCGTTGAGCCTCCATCCTCAAGGACATGGGTCTTAGCGAGGCTCTCAGCTCTGAGGTCTGAGGTCCCCTCTTCCCACATGTTCTGGAAAGCCTTCCTGTGAACATGAAGCTGAGCCACTGCTTCCCCTCCGCCCGCACCCTTGGCTGAGACCATCTGTATTTTACGGGCAGCTCCTCTATCGGGGTTCATAATTTCACAGGAAGCGTGCGGAGTATATATGGCTCCTGTGTCATATGATTTGCCAAAAGGTCTTTTTTTGCAAAGCACCACAGGGACCCCAACTTGTCACGTCCTTAAGAAAGGCTGGGCTCTTGTCAGACTGGTTGTCTCTTCCTGCTTCACCTTCCTGCCCCCAGCCCTCTGCAACCTGCCCCGCCCCCAGCAGAGAAGACAGCCTCAGAGACCACCATGCACACCCATCAAATAGCTGCCTGATCTGGAAGTAGCTGCTCAGGAAGTGTGTGGAGGCGAGGAAGACAGGCGAGATGAGGAGGGAGAGGGGCAGAGGGAGGGAACAGAAGACAAGTGGACGCTGACGAGAGGCCCCGGAGAGATCAGGGCACAGTCAGTAGCTCCGAGGAGCGTAAAGCATGTCAGGAAAGGGCAAGGCCAGGGAGAAGACAGCACACAGCCTGGGGGTCCTGGGACCGGGGCCAGCCCCAAGGGGTTGGGCTCTAGTGACAGGTCTCAGCCTTCTAAGTCCCAAGTGGCCCAGGGTGCCAAGAGAGCGCCAGCCCCTAAATTAGGTCAGCGGTCGGGCCCCATCTAGGAACACACTGTCCAGCAGAAGGGTCCCTCCAGGGAAGGGGGGCTGGAGCTAGGACTGGGGGATGGTAAGACCCCTTTATTGAATTTATAGGCTTGACCTTCACACACACCCCTCCCAGAGCTACCCCTAGGACTCCTCAGCTGGCCCTCTGACCAGAGACTCAATGCCACCCTGGCCATTCTGATCTCAGAACATGCGATGGAAACATCTAGGCTGAGAAACCCAAATTCAGACAGATAGCCCGACAGTTCACACCAACCACGAGGTGGTTCTGTAGTTGCCTCACTACACAGCGAGTCAGCATGCCGACTCCGTGAGCAGCTCTAAACGGAAAAGATGCTTTCTGCCACGCAGCAGTAACTCGGTGTCTGTGCACCAGCGTGGCCTTTGGAGATTCACTCTGCCTAACGGATACGTCACATGGAGGGGCAGCCCCCAGGGGAAACAGAAATGCAGATGCCACACGTTACCCAGTGTGACAGCGCAGGGCCTAGCTCAGGGCAAATGCGCGGTAAATAACAGCTGCAAATGAAAGGGCACCACAACCGGCGGGTGATGAGATCTGGTGGGGCACCAAGAAAAGGCATGTTCCTACGGGAAAGGGAAACCGAGTCGCAAGAGGTGGGTAGGGCATACTGTTATTATCTTGGGAATTGGGTACAGGAGGATCTGATTATTAAAGTGCTTACTGGTAAAAAACTTGGACTGGAATTAAAATTAAGACTCAAACAGAAGGTTGTCACTCGGGAGAGGAAGCTGGATGTTGCCACATGATGTCATTACCTGGTGCCCACGATCACCGTTTCAGGGCTGGGCTGGGCTGTGGGCCGCATTTTGTGCCATGGGGTCTTGGCAGCGGTGGCTGCGATTTGGTGGGCTATCACTCCAGGGAGGGGTCGGGGCCTGTGTCCCACACTTGGGGGAAGCCGAGCACTGCTTTGCGGGTGGCAGGTCAGAGGGGTTGTTTCTCTGTGTCACAGCAGCTCCTGCATTGAGAGTCTGCCCCCTGCTGGTCAGTGCTTGTCATAGTGACTGGTCAGATGGTCAGATACTTAGCATATTAGCCATATATATATATATATATATATATATATATATATATACACACACACACACACACACACACACACATACATATACATAATATGTATATATATATATATATATATATATTCATATTATTTTAACCCTGTAAGCTGGTGGCAGTTTGCTACAGCACACATAGGAAACCAATACAGCATGGCTTGTTGTTTAAGCCTGTCCCCACATTACAGGACATACCATAGCCATGTGCCCCCCCCCAGTCATGTGATAATCAGAAGCACCCACTCATTTTCAGTGCTGACTGGGGGGAAGGGAGCACCAGCCCACTGAGCACAGCTGCCCAGAGAATGAGCAACCCTTTCTTTCCTGCCTCAACCCTCAAGCTTTCATCGCTCCTGCCTTTTCCTCTCCGTTGATGCCAAGTCATCACATTAAAAGGCTCCTGAAATATTTCAGAGGTGAGAGGGAGGAGGCTTGGCAGCAAAGCTGGGAGCAATGAGTGGGCACGCGGACAGATCATCCATTTGACTCAGACACATTCACTTCCTTTGTAGACACGTGTTTCTGTGTGTATGTTCAACAAAGGACAAGGAAACCACTCACAGGGGGTTTGCACCAACTGGAGGTGGGGGCAGGCAAATCGAGAGGCCACGGGTTAGCGGGGAAGGCGTTTGGGCCTCTTGACTGATGACGTTCAACCCCGATCGCCTTCCTTGGGGGCAGGGCTGGCGAACAGGCTCAGAATCTGGGAGGAGGAAGGAACTGCATTCTGGATCCGGAGAAAGCAGAAAAGCAGAGCATGCTGGAGAAGCGGGTGCAGGGGCCGCTGGGAGCACGGACTCCGTGCAGTCTTCGGTTTGGTTTTCTTTCCAGATCCACACCCCGGAGATGGTGGGCTTCAGCGGACTGAGGACCTCCTGTAAAAGCCTCATTGGATGATACTGCAGAGACCAGAGCAGTGATGTGGGAGGACCGGGGCCTATCTCCATCTTAAGTTTCCAAGAAAAAGATGCTCCCTGGTCATGCCATTGCTTCCCAAGAGCCTAGAACAGGGTCCATCTTCCCTTGGAAAGGGCTTCCCAGAAACAGCGCCTTCTTCCAGGCCCTTGAGAGGGCAGGAATTCAAAGGCGTTCTTCCGCCTCCAGCGAACATCCTGGTACGCTCCTCTGAATTATTCATTATCGGAATGATGCCATCAGCAAAACCAACCCACAGAAGTTTCAGAAAGTGGAATACAGATTAGCATCACCACTCCGGCTTTTACCTTAATTATTATTTTTCTTAAAACCCAAATACCACTACAATTAAAGATGCAGGAAAACAAAATTGGGTTATGTGTAATCATTGATATATATTTAATGTTTCAAGGGTGAAATTCGTTATTAAATGTTAAACACTTTTCCTGAGCTGCAAGAGAATTTTCAGCTATGTTATGTTATTAATCTTCTTCCAGGGGAATACCATCAGTCTCCAGATGTGAACAGAATGTTCTTAAATGTCAGAAGAGTCTTATTCTTATGTTTCCAGAAGGAGTCATCACCAAGTTCTCTTGTGAGGGATTGTGAGGTGGCTCTTTCTGGGTCTTCACACCTTGCTCCATCATGCCCTCCAAGCAGGGTAGACATCGTATGCTCCTGTACTCAGATGCTGTTGAATTTCTTTGGGCCTTCATCTTTTCTGCCTTCAGCTTAATTTAGAATCATGAGGTCAGGAAAAGTCTACAAAGGAAAAAAAAAAAATCTGTGCTCCTCTGATTTTCCCATCCCACTGACCTGCCCTTTGAGCAAATGAATAAATGAGCGAGGCTGAGGCACAGCTGCCAAGTTATCCAAGCTCCACAATTCCTGACTGTGTGACCTCTGGCAAATTGCTTAATCTCTCTGTGTCTCAGTTTCATTATCTGAAAAATGTGGGTTAATTATACTACCCACTTCATGGGGTTGCTGTGAGAACTGAATGCATGAATACATGAAAAGCACTTTTAACAGAGGTTGGGATGCAATAGAGAGATGGACAGAGAGGTGATCTATAGATTTTTAAAAATAGCTGAGAAAGCAGCATGCTTCAGAGATTAACTAGCCAATCACAATAAGGATTAATTCAGCACCTATCTCCTCACAGGACTATCACTTCTTTTGTGTGAAGGGAATAAGATCCCATCTCTTGGCAAGTTTGATGTTTAAAATGCTGCATTGTTCCCTATAATCACTGTACTCTACGGTGGGTACCCAGGACTCACCCACTAGTTCAGACCCTTAAAGATCTCTCTTCTATTCCTCCGCCCCAGCTTAATCCCACGATTCCACTCTGTCTTTACAGGTGGACATTTGTAGGTCCCACATATAAGTGAGACCATGTGGCATTTGTGTCTGCCCCACTGTTTTCCAGAATGGCCTGGGCTGGGGGTTACTAGTAAGTCTGCCTAACTTGGGGGCATACAACAGAAAGCTCATAAGCCATGTTTCCCAACTGCTTCTTAGTGGGAACCCCTTTCACATCTCGAGTAGTTCAGGGTTCCGGTTCAGGGTTCGGGTTCTGGAGAAGACTGCACACAAAGGAAAAGAGACTAGAAAAGCATTACTTTGGGAAATGGGGGCCAGGAGGAAGCCCAAGAGAGGACTACACTTTGCTTTGGCCTTGCCATCCCTTTTACTCAGGTTCATATACACACATTGCCCTGAGGCAGGCAATTTCAGTAACAGGCAGATTATTTTATCAGTAAGGATTTACAAGATTATTTGGGGGGGGGAGTTGCTTCAGCTACCACTGTCTCAATTAGATAGGGGGTGGCTGGCTCTGAGCTTTCAGAGCTTCAAGGTTGACCAGCCTTCCGGGTTCCTTGTCCACCCTTTTCTAATTAGTGAGACAATGATCGGTTTCTGGCACTTCTTGGAATAATAAAGCTGACATTTTCCTCTTCATCTGCCTGACTCAGAATTCATGTGGACAACTTCTTCCCCAGAAATCTCACTTGTGGAATTTATCCTGAGAAGCCATCTCTATAAGTCAAAAACAGTATATACACACATTTATTCATGTTGTTTGAAATAGCAAAATACTGGAAAGAGTCCAAATGCATACTCACAGAAGACTAGCTGCATAAACCTATGGTACTCAATATTACCAAGTGGAGTAATATTACCCATCTCTTTTTAAAGAATGAAGACGATCTCTATAAAGTGATATGGAATAACTTCCAGGATGTATTGATAAATAAAAATTTAAAAAGCAAGGTTCAAAAGAACTATTTAGCTAAGAGGTACATAAACTACAACAGACGACGGCTGGTTCGGTTTCAGAGGGAATTATGTGATGAGGACTAGGAGAACCACAGGACAGAACCTGTCTAATCGAGGCTGCCCTGAAGTATCTGGAACGATGGCTGTACTGCTTCCTGTGTCTATGCCACATCTGACTAGACTAAGACCTCAAAAACAAGACAACCCGAAGCTCTGTTTATCTTCCCAAACACCCAGATCTTTCCCTTCTGATCTGCAGGCAACACTGTCAAGGGTCTTCAGTGCAGATGGGGAATCTACTGGTATCCCCAAAGATGCAGCATGTTACAGCTATTGCAAAAGGGCCTCATAGCACAGAAATGACACTGTTTATCCTCGTCTCTGTACCAGCAAAATAACTCCACACAGCACAGGCTTGTGACTAAGAACTGGGCATCATGATGGAGAGCACGTTGCTGAGAAACACCTGCACTGGCAAAGCAAAGAGCTGCAGACCAGCCATTTCCTCCATCTCCAGTTCCGGGGCGGGGTGGGGAGATAATAAGAGGGACTGAAAAGAACACATTGGCAAGAAATGGAGATGATTCTGCTGGGGGGGAAATGCCCACAGAGCTCTACTGGGCAAGACTTTAAGTGTCATCCAATTACACTATTACATATCCTCTCTCCCCCATGTAAAATGGCAGGGGTGGACACATGTCATCTAGACCTTCCACTCATCAACAGTCTCTCCCTCACATCCCATTTGAAGAAGCTTCAATTCCCATCCAGAGCTCTCTGAACAATACTGATGGGAAGGAGACCCTGCCAAGCACACAGGATGGAAAGCGGTGCACCATGACTAGACCAGATGGCTCGGCCAGAAGCCACCAATTCGACACGACAGCCCGTGATTAAACTGCTCCCTTGAAGTCCTCAGCAGTTCTGGGAGGCCCATTCCTTACTAGCTTCTCCAGAAACAAGAAACATGGGTCTACACAAGTGCCAGCAAAGCACTTTTCAAAGAACAAGTGGATTCAAACAAGATTCAAACTAGAAGGGGACGCGTGCTCTACTCATTCCCAAATCTGGCTGCACAAAAGCATCAGGACAGATTATTACATGGGATCAGCTCATATGGTTATGGGGGCTGGGAAGTCCTGAGATCTGCCGTTGACGAGCTGAAAACTGGGAGAGACAAAGCCATAAATTCTGGTCCAAGTCCAAAAGCAGATCAATGTCCTAACTCAACCACCATCAGGCAGAAGAGCCCATTCTCCCTTACTCAGCCTTTTGTTCTTCTATCCAGGCCTTCGACTGATTGGATGAGGGCCACCCACATTGGGGAGGGCAATCTGCTTTAGTCATCCCAGTGATTTAAACACTAATATCACCCAGAAATACCCTACAGATGCACTCAAAATAATGTTTAATCAGATAACGAGGTATCCTACTGCCCAGTCAACTTGACACAAAATATAACCTTCACTCTAGGCAAGAAAATAGGGAATAGCACTCAATGGAAGGAATAACCTACTCAAAGGCCTCAAGAAGAAGCATTTAAGGAGAAGAGTGGGAGACAGTGTGACTGGAGTCCCAGAGCGACAGGCGGGGCGACCACATATGAGTTTGGAGGGGCAAAGGCAGATCTAGCAGGAGGTTTTAGGTCTACAGCCAGTCAGAAGGGCCGTGGGGGCGGGAGGGGGAGTGACATGTTGACATGTAATCCAGCCCTAAGCATGGTCCCTGAAAAATGTCTCAATAAATGTTTGAGAAAGAATTAACAATCCATGAAGAAACACAAAATCAATCTTGAATTCAAAGCCATGCAAGGCTGAATGATTTTAGTTTGAGGAAAATCAATTCTCAAAAACAAATAATACAGGAATATATTCATCTATTCATTCAACAAATATTTTTAAAATATATTTCTTTATTGATTTCAGAGAGGAAGGGAGAAGGAGAGAGCGATAGAAACATCAATGATGAGAGAAAATCATTGATTGGCTGCCTCCTGCATGCCCCCCACTGGGGATCGAGCCTGCAACCCAGGCATGTGCCCTTGGCCGGAATTGAACCTGGGGCCCTTCAGTCTGCAGGCTGACACTCTATCCACTGAGCCAGGCTGGCTAGGGCCATTCAACAAATATTTTTAAGGCCACAGCTTTAGACAAAGCATCGCAGGGACCTACAAGAACTCTCAGAATCTCATCATCAACGATAGCATGGGGACATTCTTCTGAAATCTAGCAATTCCATCCATTTCATTTCCCTTTTCTTTTCTTTTTTTTTTTAGTTACATTCAAGCAAACTGAAATTTAATATTTTATTAATAAAAAACAAATATACTATAATCCCATCTTTCTAAACCATCTGTCACTTTATACGTATGATATCTATTAAATATGAATGAAAATTGGCTGTTTCAGGGTGATGCAATTTTTTAATGATTTTTTATTTTTTCTATTTTCTGATTTTTTAAAAAAACTATGAGTTCAGGTAATTTTTACAAAAACAAAGTCGCATTTGTTTTAAAGTACTAAAGAAAAAAGTATTAGGTTTGATCCTATGTAATGTAGCCAAATAAATCCATGACTCTCATGGAAACAGAGGAAGAAATGTCAGTCTGGACTGGTAGATGACTAGATCCAAGTCCCAGAGTTAGAACAGTTCAGAGTCCCTGTAAGGAATGTTGTCTGCTCCTAAAAGCAGCCACCTGGAAGCGCATCACTGAGAGACTCCCCTCCCTTCTCCTTCTCCCTGTGGTTCCCACAATCCCAGACCTCACACAGGAATGCACACCCCACGCCCACCCCACCCCTCAGTGGCAACTGCCACATTCTTAGGCTCTATCTGCTCAGGGAACATGATCTGATCCAGGCTTGATCTGAATCGGTCACAGTCAGTCACCTCCTGTATTCACAGGACACTGCCGACCAGCGTGGGGATGAGCAGGCCACCACCGCTAACTTTCGGTTATGATTCTCTTCTTTACCAAATAACTGAAGAGAGAAGGTGGGGAAGGGGGAGGAGAGAAGGGGCAAGGGTCTCCACTGGAGACTCAGCCAAAGGAACAGTCCCAAGGGAATCCATGTCTGTGGCGGGTGGGGGGCGAGGGGGAGTGTGTGAGGCGTAGCCGCTCAGGCTGTGATTCTGCTTAGAGATTCCAGGCTTGCTGCTCTGCTGCTTCCAGAAACCAGCATGGATCTGATGATGCATCTGCTAACGCTGGCCTCTCACTTGCTCAGAAACATATATCTGATGCAAGTGCCTAGCGGAGGGAGCTGGTTCTGCTCTTGTAAACTGGGTCCACTGACCATGGCAGGCTCCCACAGGGTCACTGCCTCATCTCCCAGAGGCACCTGTCCATGCCCCGGCCAATACCTTTTCTGGCTGAGCTGATGGTTTTGTTCTGTGGCCTGTCTGTCCAGGTGATTCCCTATTCAGATTCACAAGCGATTCTTGTTATTCACAGCAGTTATGGTCCACAATGTGGCCGTGGATACTGAATTAGCAATTCCTGAGCCCTGGCTCCTAGGAGAAATACCAGGTTAGGTTTCTACGAGCCTCTGGTTACAAGAATTTTCTCAACCAACTAATGTGAAAACTTGTTCTATGTATGTTTCTGTTTATCGACACCTTATTTAACATACAAGGTGGAGCAAAAGTAGGTTTACAGTTGTTCATATGACAAATACTACAATAGTTAATCTACACTAATAAAAGAGAAACATGCAAATTAACCATCACTCCTGCTATGCCCACTAGCCAATCAGGAGGGAATATGCAAATTAGAAGGAGAAAGATGGCTGTCGCCCAGCTGCCCCAGGCACTGAGTGGCCAGATGAGGTAGGACACCTGCTATGAGAGGGAGAGTGGGCGGGGGGGGGGAGGAGAGGGGAGGGAGTCCGCAGTGAAGGATCTACAGGAGCAGCGCTCTGGCCACAGCAAAGATGAAGACTGCAGTCTCTGGAGTCTGCAGCAAAGGCAGCAGACTCCGGTCAGAGAATAGGCCATGGTCCCAGGTGCCAGAGGAAAACCAGTGCTGGAAGCCAAGGGAAAGAAGGTCTATTACACAAATGTCTTCATGCAACGGGCCTCTAGTAAGTAATAGAATAAGAATAAGCTCTGTGTTTTGCATACAACTGTAAACCTACTTTAGCCCTGTATGCTGTTGATTAAATAACATTAAACTCATAGGAAACAGCACTGTAACTCATGCCCGACGGGAGCTTATCTAACACACATCTTTCCTCTGAAAGTCACCTGACAACCTTCTTGCTTTTAGGAACGCTAGACCGTGCTTCAGCACTAAGCCATTTTGAACAGTGAAGTCACCAACAAAAAAGCACTAAGAAAGTAAAAAGGTGGCATTAAATAGGCCCCACAACGAGCACTTGCTTACAGTATGAGCTGTAACAAGAACATGTGCTACTTGACTGGGAACATGCATGTCAGGTGCCTGAAATTTTGGGGAGCTCTATGCATGACCGTGAATGATTGTGAAAGCCCGCGAGTATTGATTATGAGGTTGCAAGTAAATTTTAGCAAGCAGGTGAGTGTGCAAATATGGACTCTGCAAATAAGGAGTGTTGTATTTCCAGCTCGGGGAAGGGAAGAGCTTTGAGAGAGCAATACTGCCTCTGTCCCCAGTTATCTGAGTGATGATGGGCAAAAGCCATGTCCACCATGAGCCTTTGTCTCCTCATTTATAAGCAAGGAGTTTGACTTAAGTTACATCTCAGATTCCTTTTGCTTCCAAAGTTTGGTGGTTTTGAGTTCTGCTCTCATGTAGAAGCCAAATGGGTCTGATGTGAATCACTATATTGACCTGCTGCTTTGTGTTAGAGATAATCCCTCTCTCTCCATGCCAGCCCTGTAGTTCTCACATCAAGATCCTGGCCTCATAATAAAGCTTTTCATATGTCGACTCATAAAGAAATATAGATTGCAATTGTGTGAAGAGCAAGTAACAAAGGAGACTTTGTCATGTGGACAGAATGTGCAATTCTAGAGCAGAGGGAGCCTCTTCCAAGAGAAGGAGCAATTGAGGGCCTTTTAGCAGGTTAATATACCAATGGAGGTCAGTGGCATCATTAACTCCTCATAGTGGACTCTGTAATTTTGCTCAGCAGGTGAAATGGCAAGAATAACCTGGCAATGTTTTCAGAGGGGTAATATCCAAGAGTAAGACCACAATGCCATGTTTATTGGAAATATTTGTTAGATTAACAAATATCTCAGCATGTGGATATTCCAACAATAATTTTTAATAAGAGTGGGAAACATCATAGCAAGCTTATTAATGTTAATTAAATCAAGTATGATGCAGTAGGAATTCCCATTTGTCCTTCTCATAACTATGAGAGCAGGTGCCAAGAATGGGCTGGAGAGAAAGATGATGCTTCCAGGTGAACAGGTGAGAAAGCCACCAAGGAATATCCTGAAATTCATGCTTCCTACCATAGTTTTTAATTACCTTGGCCCAGTTCCCACTGGAAGGTGAAGAAAATCTATAATGTGTTAGAGTACTTTAATTTCTTCTCAAATCAGAACGCAATCTGTCACTGCCAGATAAGAAGTAAAACGATCATCTTCTCACTTTGAAATTCTGAATCATTTAATAGCTAATTTGTCCTGCTAATTACTGCCCTTCACTTCTGTAATTATTATGAATTACTGTCCTTCTGCTATTAGTAATGAGTAAGGCAGGGACAACCAAACATGGCTCTCCTTCCAATTGGTCAGCCTGGCAATTGAGCCGCTCCGATGTGGCTGGTGGAGAGGGACTATGTCACTCAGCTTCGCTGGGTTGGGGACGAATGTTACCAGCTGAAACAGCATTTGCATTTCCATCTGGAACTACTCTTCAGCAATGTTTGTATGCGACTCTCCTTTTGGCTGAGCAGCAGCAGTAATGAAGAACATTCCACTGCTATTCGAATTGTTTCTGAGTCCTCAGTTACACCTCAAACAACTGTAGCTCCATCCCTATCCAAAACGTTCTGGAAAAAGCCCACCGGTCATGTAGCCAGAGAGCTCAGAAGAAATCTTGACCAAAAGCTGAGGACTAATTAGATGACATCTTAGGGACATTTTTAATGTTATGATTCCTGAGTAACATTCATGGTAAGTGAACTTACCATGTTATTCCTTCCTTTAAGGCATATCTGGCGATATTATACCGATTGACTTTGGACGTACAATTGTGTTGGTTGAATGTAAAGGAAACCAGAGAGATGTTCCTGACCCAAATTTCTCCCAAGCAGCAGCTGGAGGGTCTATATTTGCTTCTTTAAATCCATGGGTTCTTTTGGTTCTTAAGGATGCCCTATTTATGAGCAGATTTCCCCAGGAAGCCCAGTGTCTCAAACATTTATCGACTACCACCTCACCAGCCCTCTAGCTTGAATGGGGCTCCGGTGAGAGTCACTTCTGAAAAATGGTAAAAGTTGAGAGCAAACTTCCATGCTCTGTAATTTTGCCAGGGATAACCCTTCTCGTAATATTTGAGGAGGTTACTGTCAAGTCTTCTATTGGTATATTTTCTATAATATACAGATTCATTTATTTTACTCAAATGTATTGAATTGGCTACTACTAGGCATAAGTAAAAAAGAATACTTTGGTGTAAACATGCCAGGTGGAAGTTTGAAAATGCGGAATTTGATAAGTACAGTTCAGGGTACTTTACAAGGGATGGGCTGACGGTTAATTTTGTATACCATCCACATACTATGGGTAGAAGAGATGGCATCAGAGAATAGAATGTCTGTCTTTCAGCATTAGTTGTTACCATCTGTCAGCTGCAGAGGGTCCTAGGGCATGTGGATTAAGTGTAGGGTTTAGAATAATAAACACAATAGCTACCACTTATTGTGTTATTGCTTCCAAGCTGTTGCTGTGTCCAGTTCCTTACAAGCATTCTCTCATCCCCTCATCTGATGGAGGTGCCATCATTACTCCATCATACAGCCAGCGAGTCAAGTCCATTCCACATTCCACATGGTCACAGCTAAGAAATGGCAGTCACTGGACTCAAGGTTTTGTTTTGTTTTGCTTCTCCAAAAAACAACTTTAAATTGTTACATTTCTGTATTTCTGCACTTATTTTTGTCTTGGTTGTTAAATAAGTTCATTTTCTAGCTTCTCAAGATGAAACTTTGATCACTGATTTTAAGTCTCTTTTTATTCTGGTATAAGCACTTAACGCAATAGCTTTTCCCTCTGAGCCAGCTTTAGATGCATCCCACACATTTTTATATTTTGTATTTTTATTATCATTCAGTTAAAATATTTTCTAATTCCCTTGTGCCTTCTTTAATCCATAGATTATATAGGAGTATGTTATTTAATTTTTAAATATCTGGAGTCCCAGTGTTTTGCAATTTATTGAAGCTCACTTTATGGCCTACCATATAGTCTATCCTAGTGCATGAATTCTGTGTGCACTTGTAAAGAATGTGTATTTTGATGTTATTGGGTTTAGTGATCTGTAAATATTAAGTCACATTGGTTTACAGTATTCTTCCGATATACCTCCTTAACCATTTTTTAAAATATGTTATTGATTTTTTTACAGAGAGAAAGGGAGAGATAGTTAGAAACATCAATGAGAGAAACATTGATCAGCTGCCTCCTGCACACCCCCTACTGTGGATGTGCCTGCCACCAAGGTACATGCCCTTGACCAGAATCGAACCTGGGATCCTTCAATCCGCAGGCCGATGCTCTATCCACTGAGCCAAACCAATTAGGAATCCTTAACAAATTTTTGTTTACTTGCTTTATCAATTACTGAGACATGGATGACAAATCTCCAATAATAACTGTAGATTTGTCTTTTCTCTTTTTAGTTCTGTTAATTTTTGCCTCATATATTTTGAAACTGTTACTGGGTGCATAAATATTTAGAACTGTAGGTCTTCCTCATGAAATAATTATTTTGTCATTATGAAATATCTCTATGTCCTACGATATGTATTAGCAGTTAAATTACTTGATAATTAGCTTGAGCTAGTGTGGCTCAGTTAGTGGGACATCATCCTATACCCCCAAAAATTGCTGGCTTAATTCTTGATCAGGGCACAAGCTCAGGTTGTAGGCTTGTCCCCGGTCAGGGCGTGCAAGAGGCAGCCGATCGATGCTTTTCTCTCACATCCACATTCATTTTTCTCTCCCTCTTCCTTCCTCTCTCTCTAAAATAAATTAAAACTTTTTTTTAAAAAAAAGGGCATCATTGAGATATGGAATGTTTGAATAATTTTTACAAATAAAAATAACAGCTCAAGGGGACTGTCTATAATACTTTGTATGGAGTTGATTGTGTACTCAGCACACATTAATGTGAAGATGCTGGTGATTGATTCAGGAAAGGATGCCATCTTTCTTCTGTTATCCTTGGGGTCCTCACTCACCATTCATACTTGGGTATTATTATAACTTGGTTTTATTTTGAGATAACTCCTAAATGTTGAACTTCTTTAGAAATAACAATCACACTGCCCTGAAACCTCTAACACACTGGGTTGTATTCCTATGATTTAGTTGATGACAGTGGTGTTATAGAATTTAGTTGATGGCAGTGGTGTTATGGATTACCAGTTATGGAACTGGTGCAGGAAGGCTTCTGAGCAGACACTGAGGGATTACATTCATGTGTGCTTATAAGCACTTGACATTCTGCATTAGTGAGCAGGCAGCAGGAGGAATTCCTTCTCAGCCAGTTTGTCTTCTGTTTGCATCTTTTATTTATTTTCACTACTTTCTTCTGGATACTTTCCACATATCTCTTCAACATTCTGCTCCAAACTTATTTTGGCATTCCACTGATAATCGTCTGAATTTAATTAGAATTCAAGAGAAACATACTCCACATTCAGGGGGGAAAAATAAGAACTGAGCTCCCTTTGGCAGTACATACTTTAAAAAAATGATCAGTTTCTTAGGATGCGATTGGCTCTTAAGTAAAGTACTGATTTGTTTCCCCAAAAGTGTGAAGGTAAACAAGTCACTCAACCCCTTTAAATGGATAGCTCTGCTTGCCATTAAGCAGGCTCTGCATTCGGAGTGTGAGATAAGAGAGCCTGGAGCGGGAAATCCGGAGATGTGTGGCTGATTCTAATCCAGTGGAGTGGAGAGAGGCTATTTATCCTCACACTGAAGTAGGGACACAGTGAATGCAGGACTGTTTAGAGCTCTTGAACAGTTTATAAGTTTTCCTTTACCAGGAGGTAGGGCTGATGCTTAAAATTACTGAGGTATATTCTACCCGATTACTGGAACCAAAAATGAGAAACTCCGGTCAATTGCACTTGGAGGAAGAGATGACAATTAGACCGTCAGGCCAGGCAAACAACAGATTCAAACTTCATCCGTCAAAAGCATATTTGTATCAACAAAATTTGGAAGAATATTGTCATGCCTAAAATATCTGTGCATATAATCTCTCTCTCTCTCTCTCTCTCAGCTTACAGAACCAACCCAATAGATTCTCCTCATTAGACAGCTAATGAGTATTATTTAAAAATATAGAGTACAGTCAGCTTTAATTTAAACATAGCTATAAAATGGAAAGGAGAATTTGGGTGCTCACATAAGCCAGCAGTTGTATATGTTAAGAGGGCCTGTGACACTTCATTGAAGAGTCACAAGGAGTTCTCTCCAAGCGACTTACTGCACGACTTCATGCAGAACTTGGAGGGTCGTTTGTCCCTGGACTCTGAGTGCCACGAGGATCATGTGGACCAACCTCTCTCCCTGCATGCCGCTTCTTCCTGTTGGCCTTCCGGAGCTGCCAGCTGTGACTTCTCTGTTTCCGATTTGCATTGAGAACCTCCTGGAATTACAATGGCAAAGACATGGGAATCCTGAACAGATGTCATCTGAGCATGCGAGGCACGTCTTCTGTGGATTATCTGTATTAACTTTCGGAACTAGTTCTACAAGCTTACGGAGATGCATGCTGCTCTTGGCCTCTGAAGAGCTCTCGTTGGATGTGGTCTCCAGGTCCCTGAGACGCCTGGACATAGTACAGTTTTTGTAGTTACAGGAAAAGAGGTCTATCACTCAGCCTGGAGAGGTTTACGTTTTGGATCTCAGAGCTAAATGTTAGAAAGAGATCTCTTCATCCTTATTTTCTCCACTTCCAGGAAGGACACTCAGAACTGTCTTGAGGAAGGACTTCCTACACTCGAAATCAGCCACAGTCTTGGATTTTGCTGGCTCTGGCCCTTTTTTCCTAGAGCACATCAAGGATCCTGGGGCAGATGGCCAAGGAGTCAGAAACTGGGGCAGAAAGGGGGGTGTGGAGACAAACAAATATATCCTAAAAAAGAGCACCAGAAATAAGCAGTCATTTTGCTTCATGGTGTTTAAGATTTCATTACTATGTTAAACTTGAAATTTAACACATCTGTGGCTTTACATTAGCTCAGAAAATTACTGTCGTCTTGCAATTAAATAGAATTTTTAATGTATTCCTCTAATGTGTCTCTTAGTAGGTACTCTAGGAATGGAAATTGATTTGAAAAATAATTTCAATTCAGTCCGGAGATTAATGAGTATTGGAATTATCTATTGATTTTCCTATACCTTGGCCATCTTTTCCCTACTTCCTATAACAAAGTTAAATGCACTGTTTAGTTCAAGTTCTTCCTCCCACACTAGGTATACATTTTTGTTTTCTAATACTTGCATCTACAAAACGAGTCATTTTTATTACTTTTTCAGTTTACCCAGCTGCTGACAATCCATTTCTGTGTGTGCTGCATGAAGGCTTCAGGCCTGGTGTCTGGTATGGGGCTGACAGAGAACTCTGGCCTTGGCAGCTACATCAGAGTGGCCCGAGGACAAATTCTGAGAGTTGCAATAAGCAGAGCCTATTTCATAGTTATTCCCACTTACAGCCAATGACTAAAATTATGTCTTTCTTAAAAATTGCCATAAACATTCTAGAATCTTATCTAATAAGAGAGTGATATGCAAATTAACCATCACTCCACTGCACTCACAAAGGAACACCCACCAGCCAATCAGGAGAGAGCATGCAAATTAACCCAACCAAGATGGCTGTGGCCACAGAGAGAGCAGAAGAGAGGCTTGGGTTTCCCCAGCGATGGAGGAAGCCAAGCTTTCCGCACATTTTGGCTGGCCCAGGCTTCCACTCCAGGCTACAAAGTTTCAATTATAGAAGATAAATAAATCCCAACAAAAATGGCTGCTGCCACGGAGCATGCAGAAGACTTGGCTCCGCTCCAGGCTACAAATCTTCTATAATTGAAACTTTGTAGCCTTAAGCAGAGTCAAGCTTCCTGCTTGCTCCATGGCTGCAGCCATTTTTGTGGGTATTTCTATATCTTCTATAATTAAAACTTTGTAGCCTTAAGTGGAGGCCAAGGCAGGCCAGGGCTGTGGGAGCTTGGCTTCCTCCATGGTCAGGAGCAACTCAAGCCTCCTGCTCACTTTGTGGCTGCCGCCATTTTTGTTGGGATTTATTTATCTTCTATAATTGAAACTTTGTAGCCTTGAGTAGAGGTCTAGGCCTGCCAGGGCCAGCCAGGTTGACCAGGCACCACCTAGTGAACATTCAGCACTAAGAGGCTGATTGTGGCTTAGGAAAGAAACGTTTAAAAATTTTTACTTTAAAATAATTTATTTTAAAAGTTTATTTTAAAAAATAAATAAAATCAAAACACTACTTGAGACCATCAGAATGAATTTTACATGTCAGCGTGACTGGCCCTGGCTGTCCAGGTTAAGTTTTATCTCTGGATGGATCCGTGAGGGTATTTCCCACTCGTGCATCAGGCCTCTATCCTATCTAATAAAAAGAGTAATATGCAAATTGACCGCACCTCTGCTACACCAAAAAGCCACGCCCACCAGCCAATCAGAGCGAGTATGCAAATTAACCCAACCAAGATAGCTATGGCCAGAGAGAGAGCAGGAGGGAGGCTTGGATTGCCCATGGCGATGGAGGAAGCCAAGCTTTCCGCTAACCCTGGCCGACTCAGGCCTCCATTTAAGGCAACAAAGTTTCAATGGCTGTGCGAGCAAAAGGCTTGGCTCTGCTCAAGGCTACAAAGTTTCAATGGTAGGAGATAAATAAATCCCAGATACCAGGGCCTCCACTTGGGTTGCTGGGGGGTGTGGCTGGCCTGCAAACAACCACAGATCTCTCAACCAGGCCACCCCATGCCCCATGGGAACACCAACCCTGATCCAGGCCACCCTGCAGGGCAAACCACCCATGCACCAGGCCTCTATTCTATTTAATAAAAGAGTAATATGCAGATTGATCATCACTCCAACACACAAGATAATTGCCCCCATGTGGTCAAAAGATCCTGCCCCCATGTGGACACAAGATGGCTACCACAAAATGGCCAGCAGGGGAGGGCAGTTGGCAGGGACCAGGCCTGCAAGGGAGAGCAATTGGGGGTGATCAAGTCTGCAGGGGAGGGCAGTTAGGGGTGACCAGGCCCCCAGGGGAGGGCAGTTAGGAGCAAACAGGACAGCATGGGAATTTGGCTTCCTCCATTGCTGAGAAACCCAAGCCTCCTGCTCTCTCTGTGGCCATAACCATCTTGGTTGGGTTAATTTGCATACTCACTCCTGACTGGTTGGTGGGCGTGGCTTGTGGTGGTTAATTTGCATGTTACTTTTTTATTAGATAGGATGTATGTTTTGTTTTGTTTTTAAGGAGAAGCAGAACCAATAGGGTATGTGTACTTATTTCTGATGGAGGTTGGCTCATGAGATCACAGTGGCTGAGGAGTCCCATGAGCTGCTGGGGCTGCCAAATCCCGTCTGGGGGCAAGAGAATAGGAGATGAGATATCCCAGCTCAACAGTGAAGAAGAAGAAAAAAAAAAGGCAAATTCTGTTCTCTCAGGTGCTCCTGGATCGGCTGCACCAATGTGGATGGGAGTTTACTTTTCCTGAGCCCACTATTTTGGAGCTGATCTCATCTGGAAACACCCTCACAGACCCATCCAGAGATAATGCTTAACCTGGACATCCAGGGCCAGTCACACTGACATGTAAAATTCATTTTGATGGTGGCAAGCAGAGTTTTGATTTCATTTATTTTTTTTAAATAAACTTTTTAAATAAATTGTTTTACAATAAAAACTTTTAAACGTTTCTTTCCTAAGCCACAGTCAGCCTCTTAGTGCTGAATGTGCACTAGGTGGTGCCTGGTCAGCCCTGGCTGGCTATTTCAGGAGGCTCATCCATCGAAAGACTCTTCATCCAGGCTAAAAACTGTTTCTAGGCTGTGTGCACCTGGCCTGGGAAGTCAAGTACTGACTAGTTACCCAGTTAACTAGGTCACTGTGCACAAGCATGTGGACACTAACATGACGATAAGGGAGGGAGGGGCGGGTCTAAGGGTCCCTGGGATGGCAGTGAATAATCTCAGTGTGAGGTCACCCTTGAAGTCTCCCCGGCTCCTCACCTCAGCAGGTTAATGTGCCTGCAGATCTAGGTCAGCTAGTCCCTCGAGCGTCAGGGCTCCTAGAGGCTGTGACTCAGACCTGTTCTCTGCGCCCGGCTCTGGAGCCTGTGGGGAGTGGCACCTCTCTCCTTCATCATCTGCCTACCTACCTGCTATCCTACCCATGGAGCCCAAACAACCCATTTCTCCTATTTTCTGGTTCCCTATGTCCACCTTCCAGGCAGCCCCCAGACCCCAGTGCAGACCATGGAATTGGTGAGCAGTCATGTGAGGTCATGACACCTCCTGCCCGGTGTCCTCTCAAAGCCCTCCCACTATTCCCAAGGCAAGTGTCTGAAACATCCTTCTCTCCTTCCTCACTGGACCCAGCTCCTTCTCTATCCCCAGAACTTAATTCGGAACAGAGTGAGACACGACAAGCAAAGTGTGACTCACAACAAAACAGGGTCACCCCTCGATTTCTGGAGATAAGACAGCGAGTCCCTGTCCTGCCTGGAGAGAAGCAGGTGCAGGGAAACCTGCCCACATCTCACTAACCCAAGTGTGCTGCCCTTCGCAACAGACAGGCCGATGGCAAGAGAAAATGGTAAACGAGCATTGGTGCACCTCATGACAGAGTGTAGCTCGGTTGTAATGAATGACGACGATGTGGCAGCCGCTGGTGCTAAGTGCTAATGCGCAACTGAACTGGAGAGCCTCGGCTGTCTCCACGATGCTCGGGTACAATCGGAAATAGATTAGATTCTCCCTGACTGTGCTCAGACTCCATGCTAAGAACACTTGGTTGAGATATTTGGGACTTTATCCCTGGGATGGTATGAATGACAGTTTGGCTTGACGATCTGTTAATATAGAAAATGTGCATGTATGTAAGTTTTGAGGTTTTTCGGAGGCATAAATGCTATGGGGGTTTAGCAAGTTCCTACACACCATTCTTTGGCATAACTGTTGTTGTTGACAGTATTACAGATATATCCCATTTTCTCCCTTTTTGCCCACTTCTAGCCCACCTCCATCCCACCCCAGGGTTTCCCCATGGTACTGGCTGTGTCCATGGGTTAAATTTTGTTGGAGATTTTTTAGTGATTAGAAGATTAGATCTGATTAGACTAATTATCAAAAAAGATTATACTATAGGGTAAGATGAAGAGTAGAGGAGTCAGAATTACTAGGGTCTGACTCTCAACCCTACCATGTTGGGTATGTGACTTTAAGCCTTGGCTTCCTCTTCTGTAATGTTGAGTTAATAACAAAAACTTCCCCCGCTGCTGGCATGGTGGTTAAGTGCACTATTCCCACAATGACTGAAATGGCCAGATGAGGTTATTCTGGTCAGTCTAAACATTACTTTAGGAAAATAAATCAGAAACTTCTCCACTGAACATTTAAATCTGGGGGGCTTTGCAAACAAGTCAATGTCTTAAATAAAGTCCAATTCAGTTCAAGGTGATAACATGTATATTCAATGAGTTCTTCAGACTGTAGACTCGGCTGTTTCTGATCACATTTGCATTCCCAGCACCTAACATGTGTTAACAAAGTCAGCCCAGTGTGCTTGGTGGTGGTGGGGAGAGGGGGGGGGGTCCCAGACTCAGCAGGGAAAGGTAGAAGTAAAACAAGTCTCTCTGCCTCCAGTTTGCCTTCTTCCCAATCATCCTTTACTCCCTCGCAGAGGTTTCTTTGCAAACACAGGTGTACACCTCACTCGGACTCCAGCACTAAGAGGGAGGCTCTCTTTTCACTGGCAGCACCAGCAGTTTGGTGATCTCAGTCTAGAACTGCCAGGGCCCAGCCCCTGGGAGGAGCTGGAGGTAGAGGACCAAGGACATTAAGCCAAGGTCCCTGCAGGAAATCGATGGGCAACTTGAGAAGAACATAATAAATGGGTTATTTGCAAAGTTGTAGGAAGGACTTAGGGAAACCGGGAGAGACAATGCAGTGCCCAGGCTGCGGTTACCATTCCTAAGCCTGAAGGGGCAGGGGGGCAGTTCCTGGAACCAGGGGCACCTTTGGACGGAAGTGGTGACACCGGATGGGAAAGGAGCTGGGGAATAAGCTCCCGACCTCACTTTCGTCCTGCCCTCCTCTCTGATGACTCATGGAAGCCAGGGTGCCAGGGAACTGCTGACACAGGCCGACTGACTGGTCTCCCAGGGCCCAGAGGTGGGTGGAGAAGGGGCAAGTTGGATTTGGAGAGCTAACATGAGATCCCCAGCATTTTATGTGGGTCAGAGGGGGGTTGCCTTACTTGAACCCTTGGAATGGGTTCCTCCCGAGGAGGAGGGGTCAGAGCGCACACTGGGCAACAGAAACGGTGGGATCCTCTCCTCCAAACACTGAGGAGACCCTGGAGCCCACGTCTCAGGACTTCAAGTCCAATGTTCTTCTACTACAGTTTCCTGAGGTTAGAACTTGTTCCGTGACCACGGATGTCATATTTTATCAGACTGTTCTAACCGGACACCTGAAACTTTGTTGGTTTTGAGATGGTTATAAATAATTTAGCTTCTTTAATTTGGGCATTTCTTATAAATCTCACGATATATTTTCAGCTATTTTTTGCAGCTTCACTTCCTATCGGTAATTTATACTGTTATAGAGAACCGGAATAATCAAACAATGCTCGGAGAGTTTGGAGTTACATTTATTACGTGTGGGTCCAGAGGAAAATGTCTCTCAAATTCTGGGCCCCAACATGCAGGAACTTTCCCTATGTATATGTTTTTACCTTTTTTGTCTCCCAAATATGGGATGTTTCCCCGCCCCTTTTACAAGTTCTTAAAGAGCCCCTACGTGCTGGGGCCTTGAGACTTCAACCAAAGGCCTGGCCTGGTGCCAGCACGATAACTTTGTCTAGGGAAGGTTTAAAGACCTCTCTGAAGTGAGAATAGTCTCATTTTTCTTATTATGTAAGCAAGCAAACATTTACAGATGCCAAATAGCAAGGTTAAAATTTCAAACAGCAGTTTTTATATAAGATGGATGCTTCAATACTACTTCATATTTTAAAAATTACCTACTGGATACTATGGTTCTTAGGCCAATCTTAGAGGAACTTCTGGTATAATTTTATATGCCTGATGCTGGACTTAGGTTTTTGCTCTCTTCTTTGAAGTTCTCAGGTCACACTGGCTGGGTTTTGATAATGTCCAATTTGTCCAATCGGTTTCATCTTGTACAGAGAGAATTAATCCACTGAGTTTTCTAGACATTAGCAGTATATAAAAATCCCATAATGAAGTATATTATCATCTCTCTTTTAATATGAGTAATGAGGCAGGACAATTTCATTCTAAAGCAATAATCAAGAAAGAGAACCCTGCATTCCATTCATTATGTGAGTCCATAGAAAGAGCAAAGGAAAAATAAACCTTTTTCATCCATTTCAAGCCTAAAATGAGAGGTTCTTGCTACTTGAACTTAATTACTATCACAGAGAAACATAAGTTGCTGTGATCAGATATTTCACAGAATACAAAAGCCTGAATCCTTGACATTTTGGAAACTAATATGATTATCTTTGACCCAACATGAACTGATTTTCTCTCACAGTGAATTTCTTAATTTTTTTAAACATCAGAAATGAACACAAACTCAAACCTCAGGAAATTTAAATGAAGGAATGTAGTAGATTAGAACTTAGGCCCTGCCGTTTCCTGTGTCCACACTTATAAGGAGTAATGAATGTTATTAATCTCAGGACTTAGCTAATCACATCAGCACTTTCTTAATATAAAAAATTGAAACGTTAGTCCTGATAGCCTGTTATCAGTCCGCATGGTGGGCCAATGGGATCCCAGACTCAGCAGGGAAAGCCTCACAAGGTCACAGTTAACTCTGGGAACGCAGCGCGTGTGTGGGTTGGAGTGCGGTCGGTCCTATCCCCTCCAAGTCTGTGATTCAGGGAAATTTTTTCTGCATTTTGGGGTCCTCTTCTGGCTGTGTCTACCCTCGTTTCTAATGTCAGACTTTTATTTTTCATCATTTATGAGCTTTATAAAAATTGTGAAATATTTTAATCATGCAGAAAATTTGGCTAGAAGAGCTCAGGACAGTGATCTGCATATTTAAAAAGTGTACATCATTAGGGTCTGCATGTAGTCTGTACTCTAATAAACACAACTCATTTCTTGGGAAAAATACTTAACAATAAGAACAGAAGAAACTATTTCATGACAAAAGTCAGAGCCACCCAACCCCCAGTAGGCAGCCCAAATATTTCACTTGTACACGGTATATTTTAGGATTTGGAAATAAAAAAAAGGAATGAAGCATTGTTTTACTAGGGATATTTTCAGTAAGTAAAGTTAAGAGAGTCTGTAGCTTAGAAAATTAATGCATACACAGTATGTAGTACAGCTCAGTAAATACGAGGGCTTGGAGTTGATTTCTATCTAAAGACACCTAGTAAAGGTCAACACTTCACATTAAATTGACGTTCGGGGCTGCAATCAAGGAAAACTCCTAGGGCAGTTTGCTTAAAAAAGAGTTTTCATGTAACTCAGCTATGTTGCTTTCCTCTTGAATTGGCTGAAAGCATCAAACCATTTATTCTTTGGAAATTGAGTCATCTTTTCATCAGGAGAACAAAGTGGCCAGACAGGGACCAACCTAAGGTATAAACTCAAAAAGGGCACCCATTGTTTCTGCCAGCAGCATCACAGCTCGGCTCAATAACACTCGAATGATCTCTATTAAAGAGAAGTTGAAGGCTGAAAGAATAATTATTTATTGCCTTTGAGAAGCTGTTGAAAGTCTTTCCAATGTCCATCAAAAGCCTACAACATACATCATTGTTCATCACCAGCAAACACCCTTTGGCCGGACCCTCTAACCGTCTTTATAACGGGAACCTCCTTGGGAATATGAATATGTACCAGAAAGTCTACAGATCATGGCTGATTTGTATAAGGTAGCAGGTACATCGTTCCTTAGATCTTATTTGCTTTCTACAAGTTAATGCATTAGTGTTAGTTTTCTATGTTCAGATTTGGCGTTGGGGTGCCAGTAAATTCTGTTTCTGCAGCAACCCAATAAGATAATAGTGCTCCTTTATGTTTGTGTCACAAATATCATTGGTCACGGCTGGCTGGGCACCAGGCCCTGTGTTGGAACTTTATAAGCATTTTCTCTGGGGGACACAGAACGTATTTCACATAGAAGGTCACTGAGGCTCGGAGAAGTCAGGTAATGGCCCAAGTTAAGTGAGGTCTTTAGGATATGGAAGCAACCTAAGTGTCCATCTGGCCATCCAGGGTAAAAAGATGTGGTACATATACACAATGATGTATTGCTCAGCCACCTAAAATAACGAAATATTACATTTCTGATAAGATGAATGGACCTAGAGGGTATTATGCTAAATGAAATGTCAGAGAAAGAGAAAAACTATAAGATTTCACTTATTTGTGTAATCTAAAAAACAAAATACACAAACAAAAGAGAAACAGACTCTTAGATACAGAGAACAAGCCAACGGGTGCCAGTTGAGAGGGGGTTGGGGACTGGGTGACAAAAGTGAAGGGATTAAGAAGTACAAATTGGCTCTGTCCTCCGGTCCCATCTCACTCCTCCAGCCACACTGGCCCTATTTCAGTCCCCATGCTAGGGCCTCGGGGGAAGAGACCAAAAACCAGCAGAGGGGAGAGAAAAAGCCAGGCTCTGGGGATAACTCTTCATGTACAGCTTTTGTGAAAAACCAGTGAATGTTATTATACCTGTGGAGATTGGAATTATGAATTAATTGGCATGATTTTTAGGAGAGTCTTTCTGAATCTTCAGTGGCCAAGGAGAAAAATATATCTTTAGGAGGCATTTGGGTTTTTGAAGTATGGATATACATTGATCATAATTATGAAATTCAAGCATATAACTTGTTAAGATGTCTTTTGAATGATATATACTTTCTGTTGTTCCAGAAGCTTCCCAATTGAGGTCTTCTGTACTAAAAGCTGCACTGCTGTTTCTTTCTGTGCATCTGTCTTTCTTCTTGAAACAGAGTGACTCATCTGCCATATGCCCAGTGCTCGGTAGGTCCTGTGTCCCTTGAAGCAACGATTTGGAACAATCTCCATGTTGTCCTTCAAGGCTGAACTTCTGGAGGACAATGGGGATTGGAGAGGTCTTGATCTTGGCTAGGAGACAATTTCTAAGGGCCCTGTCTGGGACTATAGGCCCGTGTGCTGGCTGCAGCTGGCTGCACATTTGTACAGTATATCTGGTAAGGTTAGAAGGTGGGCAATGAGGACTAGCTGTCAGCAGTGTGTAGACAGCCTCCTGGGAGCACCGTCTCCAGGAATGTTCCATGGGCATCACTGCACCTGTCCAGGAGTCAGCCCCGCCTGGAGAAGGCAGATGCTGAGCCCAAAGGGCCCACTTACTTACTTGCTACAATAGTCAGTAAAGTTTCAGGTAAGCACACACATGCTAGGTGGCGCTCAAACTTTTCCTATGTGTGTTCACCTTAAGCACAAGAACGTGACCATCACCTAGAGATGCTTTTGGTCTCCTCCAGTCACTGTCCCCCAAGGATAACCATCTCCTCATTTCTGACAGCGGAAATTAGAGGAGTGTAGCCTGTGTCTAGTGCATTATGTAAGTGGTATAATGCCCTAACACTCTTGGTGGCCTGGATTTCCTTGTCAATTTTACGCTTGGGAGAGTCACTCAGCTGCTGTAATTGCTCATTTTCGTTGCAGGTAGTAGCCCACTGGTGAATGTACCACAGTTTCTCTGTTCTGCTACTAATGATGTAGTCCATTTTTAAAATTTATTATTGATGGCTAGGTACTGTCCACTCTACTTTTTGGGTAGCTTCCAGTTTAAAGATATCACAAAGGATGCTACTTTGAACATTCTTGCACAGGCCTTTCTGTTGGGTCTGTGCCCAGGTGTGAACTTGCTGCCACTGTGAGTAACTATGCTCACCTTTGTAGGTGCCTGGGCCTAAAGTCCATGGAGCAATAATGAGACACCTCAGCAGCTCTAATGTAAAGGGAGTGAAGACAAAAAGCCTGAAGAACTACTTGAATACTTTCCTCCCCCATTTTTGTTACAGAGCTTTCCATTCCTTTGGCTAATAATTTCTGAGCACTTATCATGTGCAGAGTCTGGGTGTGCCGTTACCTCGTTCAGTCTTTACCATAACCGTGACTCTAGTACTATTTCCAGTCTCCACTTTATGGAGGAGAGAGCCGAGGCTGTAATGACAGAGCCAGAGCCAGTTTGACTAGTAACTCTCATGTATACAAGACTGTCCCTTGTTCCACTTATGCTCCTTAAAACAATCCGTATGTCTCATTCCTGGAAGGGCTGCAGTAAATGCGCCAGTGAGTCTTCTTCATTTTGCTCCCACCACATCCTTAAATGTGTCCAAGTAAAGATGAAATGGAACTTTAGGTAGGTTTATTTTAATTTAGTAATTTATTCTACATATGCCCATTAAAACTTTTTAAAATGTTTTTATTGATTTTAGAGAGAGAGAGAGATAGAAACATAAATGAGAAAGAAACACCAATTGGCTGCTTCCTACTGGGGACTGAGCTTGAAATCTGGGCATGCACCCTGGCTGGGAATTGAACCAGCGACCTCTAGGTACATGGGACGATGCTCAACCAACTGAGCCACATTGGCCAGGGCCCAACAATTTTTAAATATTTTAAATAGAGAATTAATACTTCATGAACCTCTTGGGACTTCCCTTTCCATGTCTATACTCCTATGACCACCATTCAGTTTTTCTGCACTTACAGGTAGGATGATGGACCATTTAATTATTGTGCCAATTTCATCTCTCAACAGTACCTGGGTGAGAAAGGAAACTTTCACCTGCCATCTGCACCTTCTGGGATATTTGTCTTGTGTTTTCAGCTGGGAAGTAAAAAGATAATTACCTAGCTAGAAGAGTTTATTAGGACAAGTACAAATATTTCAGTGGTGCCTGTTTAATAAACAGCCCACTGAGGAGATTCAGGATTTGGGCAAAAGTCCCACTTTCCTTGATGCAATTAAAGTGGAATTAGACCTTACGCTTGTCTTCTATTGAAAGTTGGTGGGATTTCACAGGTTGTGGTAGTGTTCTGCACAATGGCTTCCAGGTGTTCCTTGCAGATGAAACTGATGTAGCCAGCATTTAAAAGAGGCAGCTGCTCCTCAGGAGGACCCTATGATAATACAGCCCAGTTAGGGCACTCCCTGGGTGTGAAATCTCCAGTAAGGGGAGGGTCTTATTTGGCAGATTCAGTCCCATTTCCCGATCAAGAAACAGTTGAGAGGCTGCTTGGTTTAACTTTAAGAATGTTGATTTCTGGTCACCAACTGATCACTTTTATTGGTTGAAAATAAAACCAGACAGATTAGTTTCATCAAGGGCGTGGACAGTGAGCACTGAAGAAGTGCCTCACACCACCCTGAAGTGGAAACTGTAAAAACGTGAGAGATGAGGCATTCGTGTGCCTGCAGTTCCCAGCATTTGTGTGGTTGGCACCCATCGGCAGGCCAGCACGGGTCCTAGCTGGGCCTCTCGGGCTCTCTTGCTGGCTCCTGTCAGGATTTCGCCCACATTCTCGGAAAGGCCCAGGCTTCCCACAGATGAGTGGGCAGAGACCAGACCCTCCGGGACCCATCTGCAGCGAGCTGCTCCTTCCATGTGAGTGGAGCCTTGGTGTGGGCTTTGAAAACAGTTTCGGGGATTAATGTATCCTCATAAATCGTTACCTGGCACCTGAACAGTCTGCAAAAGAGACTCTGCCTCCCAAAGACCAGGGAATAATTTATTTTCAGTGGTTGAAGTCCAAGGAAATTGGACTCACATCGTGCGGCGCAAAGTGGACCATAGTTCACATCCCTGAATGACTTCTGGCCCTGGTTTTACCCCTGGCCAGCCTTCCTGGTTCAGCCAAGACCCCAAGCTCCTTGCACCCCACTTTTCCATGTGCAAAACAGCAACAATGAACTCTATTAGGAGTGTCCTTCCTAGGACTCAGGTGTAATGCTCCCATAACTAATGCCTTGCTGAGCTGTGAAAGCCACACCTGGGGAGAAGCTGAGTGCGGGGTAAAGATAAGGTATGAGCGGTTTGACACACACGCCCCAGAAAGAGAACAAAAAGGGCAACATGGAAAGACATGGCCCGACATTTCTGGGTGAGTTAATGGTGCAGCAAAATCACCATGTCTGTATCTATCTAGACACCGATATGTTCACTGGCCTGGGAGCTAATGGGTCTGAAACAGATTTTCAAAACTGCGAACATGAGAAGCATGTTATTTATTCCAGAGGTGACCTTGCCCTTTAGCCCCTTATTACAGGGCTGCGACCCTTCTCCCATTTCATGATCAGGGTCCCTGAAGCTGTTACCAAGATCTGCTCATCCCCCGACAACACCCGCAGGAAGGGGCGGAAGAGGTCTGTCTCAATGACCAAAAACCCTAACGTAACAATGATTAGATGGAAGCTAGCAGATGCAATGTATGCCCACTTTTGATTTTGCAAATGCCAAGTTTGCTATATACATACAATGGGACATTACTCAGGCTTCTAAAGGAAGGAAATACTGCCCCATGCTACAACCCGGATGAACCCTGAGGACGTGACGCTGAGGGAACTAATGAGCCAGTCACACACTCGCCAGATTCCATTTGTATGGAGCTGTGTTGCTTAGGAGAGAAAATCACAGACAGAAAGCAAATGGTGGTTGTCACAGGAGGGGGAGGCGGAGTTCTTGTTAGTGGGTACAGTGGCAGTACCAGTCTTACAAGATGAAAACAGTTACGGAGACGGAGGGTGGTGACGGCTGCACAGCATTATGTGTATTTTATACAGGGAAATGTATATTTAAAATGGTTAAGATGGTACATTTTAAATTATGAGTATTTTCCACATAAAATAATTGGGGAAAAGAGACAAATTTCATATTTATCATGTTTCTAAGTAGATTCATACTTAATATTTCTAAGCACAAGGAACAACTTAAACTAGGATAGCTACTAGTTTAAGGAATAGATGAGCTACTTTACCTAGTCAACAGCAGGTTGAGTTTAATGAATAAAGATTTGAGTGGCCACACTTATTTTCTGGAGGTAAATAACAATTCTGGACTGCTAGAGAGGAGTACAAATATTTGGCACTTGAGTATTCTTTCTGTAATCGTGACCTCTGTAGAGGGCAACCGGATTAGTCATCATTGGTACAATGAGAATGACAGCACCTGCCTTGTAGTATAAGAACATGTGCTCAGCAACTGACAAGTGCAATGTTATTAGTATATCGGTGATTAATAACACAGTTCACATCTGAATTGCCAATTAAAGAAACTCTGCCTCAGAGGAAGTCCGTTAAATCAAACTCCCTCAACAGATGACGGTAATACAAGAGAATTAGAAAAAACCCTTTAACAGATGATGTGCTTGAAAGATGATAGAAGTGCACTACACATATTATTCACTTACTTTTCTAGAGACTTAATTAAAAATGTTTCAGATGATATTAATGTTGAAGCCTGAAATTGCATGAGAGGTAAGAAGAGGTGGTGGATACAGAAATGAGACCTATTTGTGTCTCAGGACACATTTGTGTCCTAATGGAATCTCCCAGGGAGTCTGAGAAAATCTACCTGCTGTGCTTTTTTCTTCCTTCAGATTCTGGGTTTCCAAGAGCTGGTTTTCTTCTCTAGACCCATCCAATCTCTGGCTTAGATCTCAGGAGTAAAATCATTTCCCTGCCTGTCTCTTTCTTTCCCTTTCAATCTTTTATCAGTCAGAATGACTGTAAAGAACACAATTCTGATCACATTACTCCCTGATAATTAGCCACCTTGTTTAGGACTTTGAGCTCCTGAAGGCCAGACTACAGACCCAACCATCCCCTTTCCATTACACTTTTGTTCACAGCGATAATAAAAGTGCAATATGCTAGTTAGACCAGACAGCCGAACGACCTTCCAGATGAAGCAGGAGGGGGGAGGGGAGTAGGGGGGAGGGGGGGGAGCTGCAAGGGCCAAGCCTCTTGCACCAATTTTGTGCATTGGGCCTCTAGTGTGTATGTATAACCAGTCAACTGGCGAGGGGGTTGGAGCAGAATTTCAACAGTGACTGATAGCTCTCCCCATATTGACAGCATTAATGGAATAAACGCTCATATAGGATTCAATCCTTTCTCTCCTTAATTTGGCTCAAGTAGCGACAGAGGGCCTCAGACCCATTGTGTCCAGTTTCACTTATCGGTGACAGCATCTTCTAAGGCTCAGCAAGGTGGACCAAGCACCTAAGAGCTGAAGGAACAACAGGTTGCTGTGATGTGTGTGCTGACGGCACCAGCTCTTTTAGATCCCACACTGGTCTTCCAATAAATTTGTTTTTCCTCAGAACAAGACCATAAAGTTCTAAAGGGAAGATGCTAGTCTGGCAGTAACCAGCTTATAAGCAATTCTCTGTTGCCTTGAATTTAACAAGAATAAAAGTTTTACACCAAGTATAAGATTTTGTATTTGTATTCCCTTGAGTTCTTTTTAAAATGTCCTTCATGTACACTAGTAATAAGAACATATGTTCTAAGTAATTCCCATTTGGCAACTGATCAGAAACAGCTAACCAGCATAATAGCATGACAGTGGCTTCAAAACATATTGACTTAGGAAAAAGATTTCAAGGGGAAGAATGTTTTCAAAGGAACTTCTCTTACATGCAAGTAATAGGAAAGATTTATGAACCCAAGCCTTCTGCACGTGTGCCTTCAAAGCAGACTAGCTCGTTGTTACTTCATTTTAGACTAAATTAAGGGAAAAGAGGGATGGAGTGAAACAAATGTGTAGCGAAGAGAAGGGAGAAGAAGGTCAGAGCCTTTCTAGGGACAGCTGACCCATGTGAGAAGCAGACCATTGTCAGCAGACTGCTCTCCAGTGCTCGGCAGGCCAACCTTCGGATGTCCCAGGCACCACCTGGGAAACGGGAGACCTCACCTCCTGCTCAGCTCTGCCGTCACTTTCCATTTCGGGACCATACAGGGCAAGAAACTCACATTCACATGTATAATCATGACCTTTCCCAAGTTCAGGCTCCTCACCTGTATTCTGATGTTCACAGCATTTGCCATCACCCAACATGACACAACCATTTGCCCCCCCCTTTTCTATCCTTCCCCCTGACTCACCAGGGCATCATTAGTCCCCAGGAGAGAAAAAGCTTTGTTCCGTTTGCTTCAGAATCGCCAACTGCTAGCACCTAGTAAGGCCCAAGGCTTTAGGAATAGTTGGTCTAACCTTACTAGTCAGCAGGAGTAACTGATTCACTTTGCAGAGGTACACACACTCAATGTAGATACCATACAATGCCTGAAAAATAATCCTCCAGCACAGTATTGTTTCACGTGGCCAATTAGTCATGCATTTACTTTCTTCTGGTTTGAGCAGAATTTATGATTTATAAGCTACATTTCCCTGTTTTTATCACATTATTTCTTTATGAACATATACTGAATCTGTGCAAAAGAGAGGAAGAAAGAAAAATCTGAAAGGAAATAAAGCACAGGATCTCTTCCAGAAATCATAGACTTTTAAAGGTTGTGACACAAGTTCTCTTCTCAGTAAGAAATAGGAAAAGGAAAAAGAAAACCTTGACAAGAAACCTTTTTATGAGAATCAAGAAAGAATGACAAAGACTTTATCTGAATTTTAGGTCCATTTCAGTCATGATTACAACTCTTCACTTATATCTTCTACTCACGTTCATATGTTCAAAAGACGGGTTAGATGGTGAGAAGTGTCCAGTTTACTCTGAGCAAAAGGACCAACTAGAGATGAAAAAGGACCAACTAGAAATTAAACATATACTGACTGAAATAAAAAATATTATACAGAAACCGAACAGCAGACTAGAAGAATGCAAGGATCAAGTCAAAGATTTGAAATACAAAGAAGCAGAAAACACTCCTCTGGAAAAGCAAAAAGCAAAAAGAATCCAAAAATGTGAAGATAGTGTAAGGAGCCTCTTCAGGCATTCCAATTTCAGAATTATGGGAGTACCAGAAGAAGAGAGAGAGCAAGCTACTGAAAACCTGTTTGAAGAAATAATGACTGAAAACTTCCCCCAACTGGTGAAAGAAATAGACTTACAAGTCCGGGAAGTGCAAAGAACCCCAAACAAAAGGAATCCAAAGAGGAACACACTAAAGACACATCATAATTAAAATACCAAGAGCAAAAGACAGAGAGAATATTAAAAACAGCAAGAGAAAAACAGTTAATTACCCATATGGTTATCATCTGATTTCTCAACAGAAACTATGCAAGCCAGACAGGAGTGGCAAGAAATATTTAAAGTGATGAATAGCAAGAACCTACAACCAAGATTACTCTACTCAGCAAAGCTATCATTCCGAATTGAAGGGGAGATAAAGAGCTTCACAGATAAGAAAAAGCTAAAGGAGTTCATCAACAGCAAACCAGTATCATATGAAATGCTGAAAGGTAGTCTTTAAGAAGAGGAAGAAGAAGAAATAGGTAAAGATAAAAATTATGAACAACAAATACATATCAACAAGAGAATCTAAAAGTCAAGTGAATAAAAAATCTGATGAACAGAATAAACTGGTGAATATAATAGAATCAGGGGTATAGAAAAGGAGTGGACATTCCTGGGTTGTGGACTCGATCCCCAGTGGGGGGTGTGCAAGAGGCAGCTCATGATTCTCTCTCATCATTAATATTTCTATCTCTCTATCTTTTCCCCTTTCTCTCTGAAATCAATTAAAAAATATATTTTTAAAAAGTCAGATCTCCAAATATGAGGCATTTTTATTTGATACTACTACTTACTTTGGGGAAAAAATTTCTTAAAATAGTTATCTGAATTCCTAGATGGTAGCAGGTGCTCTTGAGGCTGCCTGTAGGATTTCTGCTTATGAATGTAACACACAACCAGGGCCGGTCCTTTTTTATGTTTCAGGCATGAAAGTATTTTAATATCTTCTCAGAATGCATCATCAATGAAACAGTGGAGAGGAATATTTCTAGACTCAAAGTCTTCCAAATAAATACGATCCTATCAGTGTTAGCCTAAAAATCACGAAGAGTTTTTCTTTCATCATTTCAGTTCTTTGAGATTTATGCCTTGGTTCTCAGACACAGACAACATCTAAATAAGAATGCAGGCTTGGAAAATTAATTTGCAGGGTGTCTTTTCCTTGTTAGGGAAAGTTGTGATGGTTTTCTTTTTAAAGACATGACATGCTAACTCCTGGTTTCAAGCACATTTTTAAAAATATATATTTTATTGATTTTTTTACAGAGAGGAAGGGAGAGAGATAGAAAGTCAGAAACATCGATGAGAGAGAGACATTGATCAGCCGCCTCCTGCACACCCCACAGTGGAGATGTGCCTGCAACCAGGATACATGCCCCCAACCAGAATCGAACCTGGGACCTTCCAGTCCCCAAGCTGACGCTCTATCCACTGAGCCAAACCAGTCTCGGCTCAAGCACATTAAATTGCAACATCTTTAATCAAGGGGGACACCAGAATGTGACCGTGGACTTGAAAGGAACCCCACTCCCCCTGGGAGCTACTGAATGGAGAGCCATTTCCCAGCTTCTGCGGAGGCCTGTCTGCTTACCCACGGGCTTGGATCTACATGGGCCGTTTCATCTGTGAGCATCCCACATGGTACCGACAGGGAAAGAATTTTCCCACTCTCACCCTCCTGTTTTGGAACTTGGCCCACTTATTATTTTGCTTCCTGATCCTTCCAATAAGCCAAACCCCAGAGGCACTTAACAATTAAAAGAAGAGCCAGAGGCACAGGGCTGGACCATGCACATCGGGTATGAAATCTAATTGTTCGTCATGGTCTCCATTTAGTTAACATTGCGCGGCTAGAAATGGAAACTGCCACATGATGTAATCTTTCCTTTATGCAGCTACAAGTCAATAAATTAAGAAGTTTTTATTCTGTTTTTTTCCTCCCCTAAAAGAAGTTAAAGCTTTAAAGCCTCTAAGAGATTTCAAGTTCACGTGGAATTCCTCTGAGCTGGGAGATACAGGAGGTTATGAGCACCCGTCACAGAGACATCAGGCACATCACATCAGGTTGCTTGGCTTTTATGGCCCCCATGGGGCTTGGTTCTGTTTAGCATCATCGGGCAAGGAACTGAGAATTCAGTAAGTTCAGTCTATTTCCAAAACATTACCCATCTGAGGTCTAAATCAGGGGTGGGGAAACCTTTTTTTTTCTGCCAAGGGCCATTTGGATATTTATAACATCACTGGAGAGCCATACAAAATTATTAACTTAAAAATTAGCCTGCTGTATTTGGTCCAACATGTAATTAACTCGCCGCTAATGCCTTGGCAAGGCCAGACCAAATAATTCTGCAGCCTTGTACACTCCGCAGGCCACACGTTCCCCACCCCTGGTCAATACTGGCCAAGTAGCCTCCCCATTGCATTAGCCAAGCCACGGGCTGGCTGCCCACCTATAGGGAAGCACCGGACTTGGTTGGAATGTCTGTAAGGAGGATTCTCTGAAAGCTCGGGGCCTCCAGGGGGGAATCTTGCCAAAGGCGGCAGCCCCTACCTTGACTTTTCCAAACAAATCCAAACCTCTGGGGTGTTTTGCTAGAATCTCTGTTTCGTCTTTAAAGACCTGACCTTGTAGAAGCATATACTTTCTCAAGGATACTTGCCCTGTTGATTGTATTTATAGGTTAATCTGAGTTCAAGCTGTTGTTACAATAAAAAGCCAATGAGGCAAGCAAACAGGACTGCTTTTACGACAGAAGTAAAAGAGTCCCTTAGCCCTCTCTTTCACAGAAACTTGTGTTGGAGTACTCTGTTCATCCATCACTCGGGACCTACTGGTCAGCTCTAGAATTCACCCCACTCCATCTCCCTCCCAATATGGTCCTTTTCAGAAACCTTAGCTGTGTGTACCAGGTGGATATATACTAAGTAGATACCACTTGAACTGGGCATGCCTAAATATCTCCCGAATTTTATCGGTTAACTCCAATAATCGAGTAAGAATAGCACCTAATAATTAAGTACTTACCAAATGTACTTTACAGACAGTGTATCATTTTCTCTTTACAATAACCCTGCAAGGTTGATATTATTATCATCCCTATATCACGGATGAGGAAACTAAGGCTCAAAGAGGCTAAACACATTGCCCATGGTCACACAGCCAGTAAGAGCAGATCTGGGAGTCAGACACAAGACTCTTTAACTCCCAGGCCCTACTCTGGCCTCGACTCTGCCTCTCATGGTTCCTGACATGCTAACTGGAGTTCCCTAACTATCCTTACTCCGCCCGCACTGGCCTCAGTCCCTTCAGAATCCTTGCAGATCTTCCAAGCCTCTCCTAGAAGTAACCTAGACTCTCCCCAACAACTCAGATTCCGTGGCCCACTGGACTATTGTGTGCCCAGCCTGGTCCAGGCTCCAAAATATTCCTGCAGGTAACAGTCCTACCTGTTTATCCAAGAATCTGTATACTTCATCATATTACCTCACTGAATGCCTCACAGCATCCTGAAAAGATTAAATAGGTTCACTCCTATCCTATTAGAATTGAGGATGACAGGGATGAAGTCACTTCCACAGACCATTCAGTTTATTTAGTGCCAACTCCTGGATTTGACCCCAGGAGGTGCACTGTTTTTCCCATTAATCCCTGGTGTACAATAGGCCTCCCTCTGGTAGATGGTTGTTGATTAACTCATAGTACTGCCTTTCTCTCCACCACCACATATTCCATTTGTGGTCATTTCTAGGTCAGAAAAAAAAATTCCCAAAAATTATTTGTTCAACACTGATAACCAGCATGCCTCCCAAATTCCAATGGCTTAGCTCAACAAAAGTTCTCATTTATGCAAAGTCCACTGTGGGTCCAGATGAGACTCCCCATGGAAACTGTCCACCATGTAGTGGCTCAGCCTGGACCTACATCAACCCATTCTTCCACAGATGCCACATCAGCGAAGAGTTGAGTGGAGAGCCAGCATCAGCAATTCATTCTTCCACCCAGAAGTGACACACCTGGCCTTCACCCCCAGTCTGTCAGCCCCAGCTCGTCACAAAGTCATGTAGTCCTTCCCGTCTTCAAGAAGGCAGAGAATAAACATTCCTGTTGTTCAGAGGTAAAGAAACGGGTGTCAAGAAAGCGGTAATATCTACTCACCCAGTGAAGAGGGAGAGATTTGAGATGCAACATGAATCGAGAAGTAACAAGGCCATGCAGTTAAAAGGTGGCTGAGTCAGTACCCAAATCCAGGTTCATCTATGTCTAAAATATGGATCCTTAACTACCACATGATTCTTAAGGGAGCTATATCCATTTTATATGCCAGGATTACATGCTATGCTTGTTCGGCATGAATAGGCAGGTACTGGCTGACCTTGCTCACTGATGGTGCGCAGCTGACAGTGGGTCTAGGCTGGCTTATTTGGGAGAACTTGGAGGCTTGGGCCTTTTATCATAGTGGCAGCGGATACACAGAGCACCCAGCCCAAAGCAAGTCATATGGCTGAGCCCAGAGTCAGGAAGTGGGGAGGGAAAAGGGAGTGACGAACATCCAGATATATGCAAACATTTTCTATAAAAGGCCATATAGGAAATATTTTGTCTTTTGGGTCCTTCTGCTCTTACGACCATTATTTTGTGATTAGAGCATGAAAGCAGCCATAGAGAACGAGATGATGGGTATTGCTGTGTTCCAATAAAACTTTACTTAGAAAAACAGGCAGCAGCCAGATTTGCCATGAGGGCCAGTGTTGCCAGCCCTAGACTGGAGCAGTCTAGCACAGAGTCCAACTCCTGGAACCATCTGGTGATATGGTTTTGACAGCCTAGCTCTTTTTCTCATTTGACCTTAATTTTTTCATTTACAAAGTGAGGAAGTCGGAGAGGCTTATAACTTAAAATGCTCCCATTCACAGTCCTGTAGATCTGAAGGTATGGTCTGGGGTCTAGGTGAAGAGATGCTCCTCAGCCTGCCAACAGACCATTTATTGTGTTTGTTTTCACCTGCACAGGCTGTAAAATTCTATGATTTTACTTGAACAAGAGTTGCCATGCCAAAGACACTGATCAATAGCAATATAATCTTAGCTTCATCAAAATCAAATAGATTTTTCCATCAATCCAAGCAGGAAGTCATCCAGACATATAGGATAAAGCAAACACAAACTGGCACTCTATTGGCAAATAGGTAACAGAGCGCTGCTGACCTCAAAAATCTATAATAATGAAAGCATAATGTGCTAATTAGATCAAACAGCTGAATGACTTGTTGGATGTCATTCTGGACGTCCTTTCGGACGAAGCCACAGTGGCGGAGGCCGAGATAGTGGTGATTAGGGGCAATCAGGCATGCAGGAGAATGGTTAGGGGTGATCAGGCAGACAGACAGGCGAGCAGTTAGGAGCCAATGGTCCCAAATTGTAAAAGGGATATCCCGATTGCTGGTTTAGGCCCAATCCCACAGGGATACATCCCCTGAGGGGTCCCAGATTGTGAGAGGGTGCAGGCCATGCAGAAGGACCCTCTCCCCCTGTGCACGAATTTCACGCACTAGGCCTCTAGTGAAAAAATGAAATACTAGGGAGTTGACACTGGTTGATACCAACAAAGGTTAAAAAGAAACATACAATTAACATCCACAAGGATGGCTCTAGTGAGGGACCCCACTAGAGCCATCCTTGAAATAGGAAGTAAACGTCTTTCAGGAACACGACACTGAACTGAAGTCTATGCTATTTACCATCTCCTTTATTGGCACTGCAATCTCACAGGAGGATGTTTGCTTTCCCTCCATTAATCTTCCCTGCCAGACTGTGGCCAAAATTACAAATAAGAATACTTATGCTTAATAGCTGCTGCAAAGGGAAGTACCTGTGAAATGCTCTATAACCATCCATGAAATCAGGGCAACGTGCAGAGTTGCAGACATCCAACACTCTGAAGCTTCGTCGTCAGTAGTTCTCAATGGGGATGTAGGGATGCAAATTTGCCCCGGGGGAACATTCAGCAATGTTTGGGAATATTCCCATTATCCCATTTGGGAGAGTGGCACTGGCACCTAATGGGTAAAGGCCAAGGATGATGCTAAACATCCCACTACACATAGGATAGACACACAGAAAAATAAATAACTGGTCTGAAATGCCAAGTGTCAAGGCTAAGAAATCTGCTTATCGTGAATTAAAACAAACAAGCAAACATCAGCTGAAATTGACAGCAACTTTTCAATCACTGGGAACGCCATATCATGATCACACCTCACATGAAAGCAACATATTTCAGGCCACCTGTGCAACCGTTTTGTAGCCTCGCAAGCTTTTAAGCCAGGTATGGGTGTCAAAAGATAACGCATTAAGTGCTCGAGAAAATGTCACTGTGAAAGGAGCCACAAATTCCAAAACCTGTCCCAGGTCTGATAAATGGCTCAAAATACTGAAAACCCCAGTGGGATTAACACAGCATTTCTCACACACACACACACACAAATTTTAACATACAATATCAACAGCATTTTGGTTATTTTCTAACCAAAGAACAACATTTGAGTTATGTTTCCAAAATCACACACAACATCAGCTTTTGCTATAACTTGTCATGATGTACCTCTAACAGGATGTAATTCATCAGCTGGTCAAAGAGCTGGAAAATTAGTATCTGCTTAGCTAAACACATCTGTTAGCAAATGTGTCCAAATAATTTGGCATTATTGCTTACAATATATGTAGACAGAGACCATTTATCACCTGGATTATTTCTAGAACCTCCAGGTTTACTTTCTATGCATTGCACAGAAACATGGGTGCCCTTGCACATGGGCACACACTTCATATGAGGTCTTTAGAATGCTTTGCACAACTCATTTGTTTATTTGTTCTCAAGTACAGGGAGCACAGAATCACTCCTACAACTGGCTTTCAGTTCTATTTCTCCATTGCACTGTCCTTCAACCTTGTCAGCGACTGGCATGATTTCCATCTCCATGACAACTTTAAGTCCTTTCAAACTGTTTCTGGAGTATGTATCATCTCGCAGATATATTGGCTTTTTGATGTTTTATCCTGTCATTCGTTTCTGGTTTGGCTTGTTTTATTTAAACAAACACCTTACCACTAAAGAAATGAAGCTCCCCTAGACACCAGGACTTCCTTATTAAGTTCAGAAAGTGTCAGTAGAAATCCAAGTAATTTAGGTTGTGCTGAAAATGCTTCCGATGTTATCTGTCCCCTGCCTGGGATTCTGGAAGGAAAGTGTAGTAGAGCTGGAAGTGAACTGGGATAGAGCTGTGACTCCCACGCAGTCAGAGATGCAAGAGGAGAGGGGCTCTGCTGGTTTGCACACCACGCACCAGATAATGTCCGGCAGATGAATGATGACCAGCGTGCACTGACCCTGTGTGAGTGCCAAGTCTTGGCCATATGCTTTTACAACTAGTGCCAGCCAAAAATCAAAATGAGAACCAAATCTCAGTCTGCTGAGCTCCAAGGCCATGAGTCACCCCACTTAATGCTCCTGGAGAGGGAAGTCAGGGGGCACCAGGAAGTCCTTCCCGCCTCACTGGGGACCTCACTGTCTGACCACTGAACCGATTCCAGGTCTATTAGGATTATTTCTGCTCTTGAGAAAGAACCTGTCAGAGGCGCAAGCTGCTCCTCAAGTGAAAGAAGGAACTGTGGAGATCATGAGTGCTGGGAGAAGGACCCGCCAGGGAAGGGAGAACAGTTCCTCAGCAGCCGCTTCGCTGCCCACCGCTAACTGCGAATGCGGAATTGGCAGCGTGTTCTCAGTGCCGCTGCAGGCAAGAACCAGGCCTGGAAACAAGTACTTTGTCATTAATCTGGGGCACGGTTTATGTGGGCAGAAGTGTGTCTTCTCTCTTCCAAACAGACAAGTGCCAGCACGGGCCCAGCTGCGCACCCCAGCCCTCCATGGAGAAACATTATTCCCAAAACGGTCAAGCTGTTTCGATGGCCCCTGCATTGGATGAACTCTTCAGACTCCTGCCAAAGGGGAGCTGACACGCTGCTTAGAGGAGCCACAGGGAAGGGTGTTATTTCTGCAGTCACTCAGCCTAATGCATAAATCCAGGGAGCCCAGACAGCACACCTGCCCTAGGGTTTGCCAACCTGGAGAAGCAGCCAGGCCACGTCTGTAACCCAGGACCCTTCCTCCACACACGGTTCAGTCTTCTCACCTCCTACACATCACGTATTGCTGCCGTCCTGGGATCACCTGGAATCTGAGTCCTCAGAGCCTCTCTCGCACTCTCGCGTCTGCAGCTAGATGACAGTGAGGGGGGCGCCATGAGGCAGCCTCTCCTTTGCGGTAGCTCACGTCACTGGTCACTGGTCACTGGTCACCGCTGTGGCTGAGAACAGGAGGCCCGAGAACAGACCAAAGCCCAGGCATCGTGTCACCTTCGCAGGAGCAGGTGCTGCTCTCCTTCCGGCTCCTCAATGTCAGTTCTCACACCAAGGCTGCCTCCGTTTGCGCCCTCCCTGTCTCACGTTTACAGACTTCCCTGGAGAAAGGACTCGATGTGTCAGCTCATCCTCTTCCAATCTGAGTGCCCTGCTGGCCAAAGCTCCTGACCCTGGTCCCGTGAAAGGCCACTGGTTCTGGCCACAGTCTTTGTCCACCTTCCTGGGAGATGATGACTTGATGTCATTTTCCACAGAGAGAACAGGGAGTTCAGTCTTTCTTTCCTCTGGCATCACTGGTACACACTGCTTTTTATTACACACACATCCCAGTTTCCCCTCCTCGAGACACGTTTCCTGATTTCCCAGGACACTCCTGGGAGATGGAGGATAGTTCCTTACCGTTGAGCACGATTTTACCTCCTGTATTTCAATGTTCCCACACCAACCAGGTGAGGCTGGTGACAATGTGGCGAAACCCACTCAACTCTTTCTGGAACGCAATCTGACAACAAGCGTCAGAGACCCTTCTAAACGCCCAATCTGGGAATTTCTCCCAAGGAAATAATTCTAAAAGCACAGGAACTATCTAAATGTCCTATGTAGGCGAACAGTAAGATAATTATCCCTAACCACTATGTGAAATGGTCACAAAAATAATATAATAACATGAGGCACTCATAATACATATATTATGTAATTATAAGAAATGGGATGAGATAAAATTGTGTACACGGCATGTCTAGACTAGACTTACTTTTAACCAACCCTGTGTATAAAGAAAAGAGAAAAAAAGGGAAGGAAAGGAACCAAAATGCTTAACCGGTTGTATCAGAATTGGCATATGTAAATTTTTCTTATCTTATATAATTTCATAATGAAAATAAGATTGCCTCATAATCCTGTTGACTCCCTGCCTCAGCTCAGAGAACTCATGGTCCTAAATGTTAGGAAAGCAGCTGGCTCCTTAGGGAGGGGCACTATGATGGATAAACATAAAACATCACAGAGAGTTTCTTTTGGAAGCTCTTTTAGCAAAATCATCTGTTTACAAATAGCAATATTCTGGGGGGAAGTGTCAATCCAGTTAAGCATTTTCACCTCCAAAATCACACTGCGCATTATTCCTTCTAGCTTTGCTCTGTGACTGGCCTCCGTTCAGTGATTCCTGATCACACAGCCACACAGTCAGCACCCTCCTGGCCATCTGCTGCCTGCTCTCCCAGAGTTGGGAATCAAAGTGACTCAACAAGATGAACACAAAGCTGCCAGGAATTGCCAGGGGTGCAAACTACTGTAATAACAATCTGGCTGCAGCCGCTGAGCCAAGGAACCAGGAGTTTGTTCCTAGTCAGGGTGTACCAGCTGCTGGACCAGAACTGATGGGCCAAGGACAAAGGACAGGATGAAAGTGTAATTAACAGTCAGCGATGGGCACCTTGCACCTTGGTAAGTATTTACAGTTGAGGTGTGGTCCAGGAACTATCTAAATGTCCTATGTAGGCGAACAGTAAGATAATTATCCCTAACCACTATGTGAAATGGTCACAAAAATAATATAATAACATGAGGCACTCATAGGTTAACCACATAGGTTAAATACCAAAGGTCACTGTAGAGAAAGAATTCTGTTTAAGTCCAGGTCCTGTTGGACTTTACGGCATGGGCTCTAGTGGAACAGCTGTCTGATTTAAGGAAGGGAGGAGCCACGTGTAGGAAGGTAATTCCACACGCTCCCGGTAGCCGTCCTACATCGAATGCACGAGACCAGAAACAGAGCTAGCCTTGGGCTGCTGAGCACCAAGAGCCCCAGCTTTAGGAAGATTTGAGTTCAAACCCATTCTCAGCAAATCCTAGCTGTCTCACTGGCAAGATGTTTAACCTCTTAGACTCAGTTTTATCACCACTAAAATGGAAATAATAATCCCTGCTTTACAGGGTTCTTAGGAGGATCAAGAATGAGGTGAGTAAGGATAAGTTACCACACAACCCAGCAATCCACTCTTAGGCATCTGCCTAACAGAAATTAAAATGTAGGTCCATACGGAGGCCTATGTGAATGTCTGCAGCAGCATTATTGCAATAGACAAAAAGTAGAAACAACCCAAATGCCCATTAACTGATGAACGGCTATACAAAATGTGGTATTTAAGTACCTTTTTATCCAGCAATAAAAAGGAATAAAGCACAGATACAAGCTACAACATGGACAGACCTTGAAAACACTCGCTGAGTGCAGACAGACACAAAAAGCCATATATGTAATGTTTCCATTTATATGAAAAGTCTAGGGTAGGCCATTCTATCTCTATAGAATGGAGATGTGGTTGCTTAGGGTGGAAAGATGAGAGCTGGGGAGATAGTCTCTACAGGGTATGAGGTGATAGGAATGTTCTAAAGCTGGCCCTGGTGATGGCTGCACATATGTGTGAATCTACTGAAAACCGTGGACTCATACGCTCTAAGTGGAAGAATTGTGTGCCATATCAGCACCAAGACTTCCCACCGGAGAGCTCTGAGATGGGCGAGGCTCATCCCTAGATCTCTCCAGCGCAGCAGGAGAGAAAGCCAAGTGCAGGAGCTGTCCGGGGACCAGGACCAGGGAGGTTTATTAAAATTCTGCATCAGATCACAGCTAGTCAGCACTTGCCTAGAGCTGCAGAGGGAGGTGGGGATTGATTTGAGAGAGGCACTGGGGAACTTCTAGGATGCTTACATATTCCATCTCTTGATTGGAATAGTAGTTAGATGGCTAAATAGACTTAAAATGGGTTCTTTTAATCATATGCAAACTATACCTTGTCTGTAAAGAAACAAAAACCATCCAAATGAAAAAAGCAAGGACTGTTTGTTCAGAGCTTGCTGCAGCAAAGGAGTCAGCCACCGCCACTTGCATTTGGCAGTCTCAAAGATGGGCAAATGTATGAGAACGCTTTCCAATAGAGAACTAAAGAGAGAGGGTTTTATGCAGTGATTGGAGGCTGTTGGCAGGATAGCTAGAAGCAGGGCATTCACCCATGAGACTGGCTAGGGGAGCACATTTGGCTTTCTCTGGTTGGTCCTAAGTTAGAAGCAGGGGCAAAATCGAGGAAGCTGTACATGATTGATCTAGTCCTGGCCATTTGGAGCCGATTATTGTAGAAATTGTTTGGCTTCCTGGATTGTCACTATCGAAAGCAACCTGGATTCCTACGAGTCCAATGGAGAAAGGTTGACTTCTGGGGCTGGTTACTGTAGGTGAAGGGTTGGTTTCCCAGGCAGACTGCTGCAGAGTGTGGGTCAAAGTTCCACTTCCATCCCTACTGTCTGCTATTGTCTATTTTTATATTCATTCTCTCACTTAGCAAAGTTGATTTTCTAAAAGAGATTTAAGAGAACTATTAACTATTTGAAAGGTCTGGATCTTGTTTGGGTCCAATTCAAACAGTTAGGGGGAAAAACAGAACTTATAGGACAAGTTGGAAAATATGAACATTATCTGTAAGTCATTCTTCCTAGTTTGGGGTACTGGTGATGAAGGTATTGTACATTTATAAGGGGGGTGTCCTCATCTCTTAGATTTAGATTTATACTAAAATGTTTAAAAATGAAATTATGTAATGTCTAGGGATTCAAAATAATTTAGGTGATAGATATAATGAAAGGAGATATGAAGGAAATAAGATTGGCCACATCAACTGGGCAGAGATATAGGGGTTCATGAAGGACGAACTCCACCCTCTCTCCTCCAGGAACCTCCCTGACTCTTCCCACCAAAGGTTTGCTTCCCCTACTCAGCACCGGTAAGATTACCACTTTTTCTCATTAGCCGTTGGCACGTGTTATCTTTGGTGATTTGTTTTATGTGTATTTATTGCATTTGGGAGGTCCCCAAGACTATACTTAGGTTTAATTTTTCATTTGAAGGACAGAATTCAGAAAAGTCATTACAGTTACAATTTATTACCGTGAAAGGGTTCGGATTAAAATCAGCCAGTGACAAAGCCTCACAGGACAGTCCAGGACAGACAGCACGAGCCTCCATTCTCCTCCCCCAGGGGACCCTCGTGGACAGAGCTTCCCTCTCCCAGCAGCTGTGGACGGCAGCACACAGTGTCGGCCCCTGGGGAAGCTCACTCCAGCCTCGGTGACCAGGGTGTTTACTGGGACCTGGTCAGGTCAGCATGACTGACCACCTGTGTCCCTGACCTTAGTCTCAGCCGCTCCAGGTGTCAAGGCCCCCACCAGAAATCACACTATGAGCACAGACTACCTGGTGTGACCCAAGGTCCCCAAGTAAACAAGATCCTCTTTCCTGGCAAGAAATTCCAAGCCTGACAGGTTACCTCCCAGCTGCCCGGTGAGAGCAGAGCCTTTCTTTGGGCAAGGTTAACCTTTTCCTGGAAAATTTTATTCTGTCTAGAGCTTCACGTGTCTGAGAGCAGAAATACAATAAATGTCCCAATATTGCTCTTTCGGAGCATATGCCTTGCACAGGAAAGAAAATGCTTGCCATTGAGACCCCTAGACCCAGACACCTGCTGGGAGAGGACCCATTAAGAGTGCGGTGGAATTAAAGGGCCCATGGAGTTAGAGCTTCCTCTGTGAGAAATGGTTTGGTGATGACAGAACCTGTGAGATGAAGAAGCTCTGGGCGCTGAACGAAAGGGATATGGGATAAGAATTCCAAGGGCAGATGAGTAGTACTATTTGGTGTGAGGCCCTGGGAGGGGTCAGAAGCAGGCTGGTGGGGTCCCGGGGGGGAAGGGACATCTAGAGTACTTTCCATGATAAAGGTAAATAAAAAAGGAAGAAAGAAAAATAAAAAATATTTAGTGTCCTGGTTTGTATCCTGTAGCTGGATTTTGAGATCAGAACCAGCATCACCTGGGAGCTCATTAGAAACACAAATTCTAGGGCTCCAGCCCAGATCTACTGACCAGAGCCTGTAGGTAAGGCCAGGTATGTGTGATTTAGCATGCTCCAGTGTTTCATATTCACTGAAATCTGAGAAGTTCTGGTGCAGAGAACAGTCATGTTTGTCTCACATGGGAGGAAGCAGGATACGCTTATGGAACAGAACTGAGGAAGGTCCAAGACGAGCCCATGAAGGAGATGATCGTGTGGTTGGACACTTGGACACTGAAGCAAAGAGAAGTCTATGAGGTCATGGCTCCAATGGCTCATCATCACTGAGGTCCTTGGATCCCATACAGTCAACCAAGATGATGATAACCAGGAATGTTCCACTCCCGTGAAAGACCAGGGTGTCAAGACTTGTTAGTAAGAAGAAAGGACGTAGCAAGGTCCTTTAGCTTCCAGAGTGCTCTCTGATCTCATAACCAGCTAGTGATACAAACCAAGGACCTAATGACAGAAATATTAAGATACAGTGTTTTATAAATGCTAAGGCACTATTTAGTCTGAACCAATATTTGGTTATCAACTCACTTTTCTCTCTCAAGTTCAGGTTCTGATTTCCGCTCAGTGTATTAGGAAAAAATAGATAGGGGCAGGGAAATTTGCATAACAATGATCTCTCCAGCTGAAGACACTTAATCAATGAACTGACAGCTTAATGGACTGCTCAGTAAATTCCTTCGAGAACAGTAAGTCCCTGCCAACTGAGAGGCTCTGCCTGAGCCTGAAATCAGGAAGCCACAGAGGAAGATGTGAACAAGCCCAGGCTGCGGCAGATCCCGGTATAAAGGAATCGTTTGGGTGATGTACTTGACATTTTGCAGATTACCATCAATTTTACAAGCGTAAGTTTCCTTTAGGATTCCTTTACACAAAGAAAAATGAATAATGACCTTGGTATTTTAATTTGGTATTCTTAAAATAAACATAAATTCAAATCATATATGTCTTCTAAAGAGGAGGCATCAGTATATTATTGCTGAGTAAACAAACCATCCCAAAATTTTGTGGCTTAAATATCAATCAGTTCCTATGTGCGTCTGGGACTAGGGGGTGATGATTCTAGTCTGCACCGGTTCTCATGTTCCTGGACTAGGGTGCTGCCCAGGCATGTTTTCTCAGTGTGGTGGCCAAGGCATAAGAGAGCAAGTGGAAACTCATAAGGTCACTTGGCCTAGGCTCAGACTGGGCTCTTCCACCTCATTCTATTGGTCAAACCGAAGTGTACAGTTAATTCCAAACTCATAGGGCAGGGAAATGTGTTCTGCCTCTACCGAAGAAATCCAAGGTCACATGACAGAGAGGGTAGGTACAAGGTGGGGCAAGCATTAGGATCAATGCAATCTGATTCTATAATCCAATAATGCAACATTCCTAGGGGCAACACATTTTTCCCATAATGCATATTAACAGAAATTTCCCCTTATGATTGGACAAGGTACTTTTTTTTTCAATTACGAAACTTTATTTCAAAGTGACAAGAATGCATGTGGCTCTAAACTACCCTTTCAGCCTCAGCTCCACAAATGCCCTGATTTACACACACATTCCACTGGAACACAAATGGCCAAATTACTGGTTTCCTAATATAGCCCAAGTTTATACTTCCTGCTTTTGTTGAGAACAGTGATTCATCAGCATCACCTGGGAAGGTGTAGGAACTGTGGTTTCTAAGTTCTCATACAAGCCTCACTGAATGAGAATCTTTGGGATGAAGGCCCAGTAACCTCCAATGAGCACTCCAGGTGATTCTGATGCCTGTTAAATATGAGAGCACTGGCTTAGAGCATCTCTCCCGACCTCCAGCCCTTGAAGAGGATACTGGGCTCTGCTCCAGTGACTAGGACGAGGAAAGATACCCCCTGTAGAATGCTCTCTGCACCCCCACTTCCAGCCAAGACTATCCAACCACTTCTGAATTCTCATGGCATTTATCAAATATTCTGCAAATTGTCACTTTTCCATATGACTCTATCTTAACTCCCCAACTCACTTAGATACTGATTGGCAATCCATCTACCATGGAAATTAGACTCAGATGGACCTAGGTTCCAATCCCAGTTATGCCCCTTAGTGAGTGTGTGGCCTTCAACACGTGACTTAGGTTAAGTCTTGTCATAACAGTGCCCAGAAATCTGACCCCATAGTTCTACGTGTAATGCCTTCCCATGACCTCCTTTCACCTGTGGATGGAGTCCACGACCTGCACAGCAGCCCCTCTCATCTTGCCTGTTTCCTCTGTCGCCACCTCAGCCTTCCCTTTATGCACCAGCAATACCAAATGCTCGAGGTTCTCCAATTCAAACAATGGCCCCTACCTCTGTTCCTACAGTCAGCTTCCAGTCCATCTCCCTCCTCCGTGATGAAGATTTGGTTTTCTTGCCTTTTTTTTTTTTTAAATCACTTTGTTCTTTTCTTCATGTTCCTCTGTCAATCAACCTTGCCTCCTTAGACCTCTCTTTTATTAATGCTCGTTTGGCTGCAACTAACACAAATTGCCTGAGCTCTCTTCAGCAGAGAATTCACTGGAAGGACACCAACCCCACAGGCTCGTTCACGAGTTTCACTCCTTCAACGTTCAGCTCTTGGATCCCCCAACCCAGGAAGCCTTTGTGGCCCTGTTGGGTGCTCTATGCTCCCACTGTGTTCTGCACAGTTAGATCACCAGCTTCTGGAAGGCAGGGATCTGTCCCTGGAATTAGTAGTGTGTGTGTCTGGTCCTGAAATTCTATAAATGTCTGTTGTACGCATAAATGAATTATCAAGAAGATAAATTCTTGCTCTTGACCCCTGTGATGGATATTAATCATTGTCAACCCCAATGTTCTTGCCTATGGAGTTCCATTTCTTAGCAGCCAATTTCTGTCCATTTCACACACATTTATCCTGCCTTGGAGTCTCTGGCAGCAAAGCAAATTTTCCATTGGAACTTGGTATTGCTTCATTTACCAATATTATGGTGTTCTCTCATTTTTGTGGACTCACTGTTATCTGGTGCGATGAATACTTAATTAGAAACCATCTCGTGTGTTTCAGATCTCAGGGTGTTTTTCTCAAATGAAGAAAGCTGAATGCCATGCCTGGCATTTACTTAAAAAACAAGTACATTTTAGTGCACCCTTCCTTAAGGAGCTGGGCCTGGGCTAAGAATTTTACATGTATGATCTTAGTTCATCCTCACATTAACCCCAAAGGATTAGAGAAGAGGAGACTGAGATTTACAGATGTCAAGCAACTCGCTCAGTATGACGCCAATGGTAAATGGCAGAGCCCAGAACCTAGGATCATCTTCTAAACCACCTGTAGCTCCTATTTCTGGGGCTTAAGAAACAGAAAAACTGAAAATCAGTGTGAGAGGAACCCAAAGGGATCGTGAGAAGACAATTGAACACAAGTGACCCCATTTCACTATGTTCTCTGGTGATGTTTTTATTGCTCCAAGAACCTTTGTTCCCTTCATTATTCTCTTGTTACCCATCACAAACCAGAAATGGCACTTGAGGACTGAAGGGAGAACATTATTCCTCACTTCCTCACTGGAACTGGTCATGAGGCCATATTCTGAGACCACGTGAGGAATCTCTTGAAAGCAGTAAGCTTGCAGACTAGATTACCAGCAGAAGCTAGTAATGAGGTCTGCATTCTCTGAGCCTGTAAATCACCAAGACTATGGAGACAAGGAAGACTTGAGAGCTCCCTCTGGCCCAGGAGACAGACTGTGCTATAAACCGCACTGGGACTTCCTATGTATACATCCCTAAAACCTACAGCGACACTCTAACAAATGGCCGGTGGATGGTCCACTCAGATTGAGAGAGATTGGTCCAAAAGCCACCCGTGAGTCTGAGTCTGTGTGACTGGCTCTCCGGAGGTAGCGTTCTCCTTTGGGTCAGAAAAATAAAAAGTGTTCTAAAAGCACAGAGTCCAGGTGTTTCAAATGAATGCAAAGAACGTGTCAAAAGTTAATGGGGGAAAATAGGTCAGCTCCTATTTTTCCTCAAAAATAAAAAGGGGGAGGGGAAAACACATGGAAAATATTGCCACCACAGGAGCAAAAAGTGAGAACTCAGGTTCCTCCTTCTTTGACTCTGTCTCCATAAGTGACAGGAAATGTTTATTTGTAGAATTTCACTGTGGATTGTTTGAGGAAAACTGATTTGAACAAAATCTATTGAAATAAAGACAAATGATTTGTGGCAGGAAAGTACACAAAGGAAAGGAAATGTCCAAGTCCTGCTGAAATACTGATGGTTCTTTTAAAATGATAGCTATGAAGCAAGGCAGGGTTGGAAAACTGCTACTCAGTGGAGTTTTATATATATATTTTTTAATTGATTTTTTAAAGAGAGAAAGGGAGAGGGATAGAGAGTTAAAAACATCAATGAGAGAGACATAGATCAGCTGCTTCCTGCACGCCCCCCACTGGGGATATGCCCGCAACCAGGATACATGCCCTTGACTGGAATCAAACCCGGGAGCTTTCAGTCCGCAGGCCAACCCTCTATCCACTGAGCCAAACCGGTTTTGGGTTTTTTTTGTTGTTGTTGTTGTTTTGTGCCTTCTCTAGTTCATCTTGAAAACCAGGGGAGTTAACAGGTAGTCAAGCACAGCCACTCACTGACTTGCTCACTGGCAGGACGCTCTTTTCCTCTGTTAACTCAGGACGCCCTTGTTATGTGTACCACAGAGTAACGCTCACTTCTGGACCCATATACGAGGATATATCCTTTAAAAGTTGCTTTTGTCCAACTTTTCTGTGCAACTTATGATTCTATATACACGGTAAAAGGTGTTCTCAATCATCCGCAGCTGAATTATATTTCCTGAACAAAGATCATGAATTATGTTTTACACTAGAGGCCTGATGCATGAAATTCATGCAAAGGGCTCTGGGGGCTCCCACCTCCGCAGCAGCCACCTCTGGCTCAGGCCAGCCTCCAGACTTCGTCCGGTCTACTTACCATATTATTATAGATAGGGTAGGGTAAAAGTAGGTTTACAATTGTGAGTACATTCTTGCATTATTATTTGTTAATAATTACACTATTTTCCATACCAACAATTGTAAACCTACTTTTATCCCACCCTATAATCATAAAATTCTATGTAACTATTAAAGAGTGCGGCAGATCTGTACATATCAAGAGAAAATATATCTATAGTATGTCAAATAAAACTAAGTAAGGAGGAGACAGGTTTATATGTAAAAAGACTCAAGACTCCCATAATCACTCAACAATGAAAATTGGGAAAGGAGCCCCAAAAGGTAGGAGTGGACGTCCTGAGGAATTGGTTCTTAGCCGTGTCCAAAAAGACCTGAAGGAGCCAACCTGGCCAGCACCTTGATTTGGGATTTCTAGTCTCCAGAACTGTGGGAGGCCAGCCACCTGGTTGGTGCACCTATAGAGACCTGGACACAGAGGAGGACCCAGGTTGGTCAGGTGCCACTGCACTGGTCAGGGATGTGGGATACTATGCACAGCATTCCCCAGTACATGGCTGGAGGGGACAAGAGGAAGAGACCCCCCACAATGAGGAGGGGATCCATTAACACAGGAAGGGGATAAAATGCGCTGGGCAGCCAAGTACTGCAGCCACGACATTGATAAGCACTGTCATCCTGGTTAGTTGGGTTTCTTGTAGGAGAAAAGATATGGCTTTGTGCCACAGAAAATGTTTATTCCATCTTCCAAAGACATATAGACTCCATAGCCCAGAGTCAGGAATTTACAAGCCACAACAATTTCAGCAGTTTTATTCTTTACGTAAGGTCTGAAGTAGGTGGATTTGCTTTCACACTCAAGGGAGCTCATGGATTCATTCAGTTGTGCAACTCTGCTCTAAGAAATGTTTTATTACTTATATCAAGGTTTATAAACAATTAAAAGGAAATTCCTCTGAAGCACATATTGTATTTCAGTTACCTATCAGAGTTAACTTTTTCATCTCAGTCATAAAATTCAAATTATGCATGAAATATAATAAAGACCTATCCCAAAGAATTGAAATCAGTTGTCGTTTTAATGTGCCTTTAAGGTATTTTTAATTGATAAGCTGCTTATATTAAATGGCCAAAGACGTCACACCATGACTTATGAAGAGTAATCTGGAAGCTCTCAGGTGGCCTTGTGCTGAAAGCTTCTCTCTCAAGGCCAGCCCCACGGCGGTCAGCATTCTTCGAACCCCACAGACCTGGGTGGCGAGGCAGGTTCTCCACCATCACACCCACCTTCCAGTGCAGAGCTTGCCAGCGGGCGCAGCGGTTCTCAACCTTCCTAAGGCCGCGACCCTGGCCTACAGCTCCTCCTGGGGTGGTGACCCCCAACCATGACATGTTGCTCCTGTGATGCATCGTGATGTCAATATCTGCATTTCCGATGGTCTTAGGCGACCCCTGTGAAAGGGTCGTTCGACCCCCAAAGGGGTCGTGACCCACAGGTGGAGAACCGCTGAGTGGGCGGAAGGTAAAGGTGAGGGGTGAGCTGCATGAACTTGCATTCGAGTCAGCCAACCATCTACGAGACCCGGCTCTTAACAGCGCCCGTGTCACCTGCCAGGGGCTGCTGCCTGCTCCGCTGACCAGCTGAGTGCACTCTCCCCCTTCCCACAGAAGTAAACGAGAAGCAGCGAGTGTGTGAGACCCGCCCCATCGCCCGCCGTCAGAGTGCAGACACCAGGGTTGCACCCGACCTGGCGGCGCAGCCTGGGGCAGGACACACACCTTCAGCGGCGCGTGAATTCACCCACTGCTGGGGCCGGGGGCCAAGAGCCCGTGATCCTCACCGGCCCGGGACGCCGCCATCTGCCCTCCTGCCTCCCCGGCTCTTCCCCGCTCCGATGAGATAAACATCTCCCCACGGCCGACACCGGTGTGGCTCCGTGGACAGAGCCTCGGCCTGCGGACTGAAAGGTCCCGGGTTCGATTCCGGGTCAAGGCAGCGGTTCTCCACCTTCCTCAGGCCGCGACCCTGGCACACAGCTCCCCATGGGGTGGTGACCCCCAACCATGACATGTTGCTCCTGTGATGCATCGTGATGTCAATATCTGCCTTTTCCGAGGGTCTCAGGCGACCCCTGCGAAAGGGCCGGTCGACCCCTACAGGGGTCGCGACCCGCAGGTTGAGAACCACTGGGTCAAGGGCATGGACCTTAGTGGTGGGCACATCCCCAAGTGGGGGGCGTGCAGAAGGCAGCTGAGCGATGTCTCTCTCTCTCTCATCGATGTTTCTAACTCTCTCTCCCTCTCCCTTCCTCTCTGTAAAAAATCAATAAAATATATATTTTTTTAAATCTCAAGAAATATGTTTATATATATATAATGTTTTATATATATATATATACATATATGTGTATGTGTGTATATATATATATATATATATATAAATCTCCCGCAGAGACCGGTGTGGCTCAGTGGACAGAGCGTCGGCCTGCGGACTGAAAGGTCCCGGGTTCGATTCCAGTTGGTGACATGTACCTGGGGGGCGTGCAGGAGGCGGCTGATGGATGTCTCTCTCTCATCCATGTTTCTCACTCTCTGTCCCTCTCCCTTCCTCTCTGTGAAAACCAATAAAATATATTTTTAAAAACCTCCCCACAATCATCAGGTCAGCCAGTGCGTGCTGCACCCACAGAGCCTGACAGCCACGGCGGTGCGGGCGCAGCCTGGTCCTGCCCATCGGGGGGGGGGGCGGCCCCAGCGCGGGGGGCGCCTGTCTGTCGTGCGGCCGGGCCGGAGCCGCACCCCTCGGCCGCCCCCGGGAGAGCGACGCGGGGCGCTGCCGCCGAGGGCCGCGCCGCTGCCGCGCACACGCTGTTCGCGCGCTCAGGCGGCCCCTCCGCCCGGGGCCTCGAAGCCGGTCTCCGCGGAGGCGGCCCTCGCTGGGCTGTCCCCCTCCTCGCGCTCCGGGCCTGGCCGCCGCCGCCGCCGGGGCCTCAGGTCCACGCCAGGGTGACGGCCGGCCTCCCTCCCCGCCGCCGCCCTCAGCGTGGCTGCAAGTCCGCGCAGACGGTCCAGGCGCGTCCCCTCCCCGCCGCGGCCCGGGCCTCTCTCCCCCGTGCCGTCCCGCTTCCTGCCCGCTCACCGCCACCTCCTCACCGCGTCCCCCTCACCGCGTCCCCCTCACCGTGTCCTGGGACAGCGCCGCTGCTCACACCCGTCCTCAGAGGCGTCGACACCGTGAGGGCCACATCCGGGGCCTCAGAGCCCGGCGTCGGCGGCACCGTGGGGGCAAC
>JAAGEH010000410.1:10269-50649 GCA_011751065.1 Lasiurus cinereus | reverse complement strand
CTCTCTCTCTCTCTCTCTCTCTCTCTCTCTCTCTCTCTCTCTCTCTCTGTTTGCTCCCTTGTCCCACAAAGGACAGCATACTCTCCAATCTATGCAGCAATTGGACTTTGGTATTTCACTTAAAACGTCTGGTAGCTCTTCCTCTACTACAGAGAGGTTGACTGCTCCTTTTCACAGCTACACAGCGTCCCATGGCGTCGAGGAGTGATTTATCGAACCACCTCCCTCTGGCAGACCAGGCTGTCAGCAGTCTCCCGCCACCCACACTGCACTGAATACACAGAGTTTAAACGATCGGGGGAAACGTAAAAAACAGCCAAGGCCTTTCCTTCTGAGCGTTTCCCGGTAATTTCTTTCTCCTGCTGCTGCTTCTTCCTTCTCATTTTTATTTTCCTAGAAGCCAAGTATTGATGCTTTATTGCAGTCTGTGCACTGTTCAGGGTCATTCTGGCGGTTGGAATTACACAATAAAGTAGACAAATGTGTGTTTGTGGAAGTCCTGAAAGCAGCAGCAGCAGCAGCAGCAGCAGCAGCAGACCCCGGGAGTCTCCTTCAGTCCCCTCCTGCAGCCTGAGTGCTGCGACAGCAGGCTGCTGGGACTCTGCAAGCTCAACATGCGGCGACACCACCGGAGGCAGGAGGCTCAGAAGCAGCGGCTGCGACCGTGAGGCCGGTCTGGCCAGGACCACTGACACATGGAAGGCACATGGGAGTTTCTCCCTCAGCGCTCTCAGCTCTCAAATAGCCATTGGCATACGGATTTTTAGAAACTGAAAAAAGCAAGGACTCCAAGTGACATAGGCTCGCCCATGTTGGAGACAGTATCATTCACAATAGCCAAAGGGGCAGGTACATCCGCCCCCCCACCCCCAGCTATTCTCTCATCTAGTTTATATGAGAAATTTCATGATTTTTCATTTGAAAAAAGGTTTTCCTGTCTTGGCAAACCACTGATCTAGATGGTCTCCCAAGACTTGTCCAAGTGTTAAAATTATGTTTTTTATTTTTAGGATTCTTTTATTCAACAAATATTTGGAAACAAACGGTGGTCTATAAATACAATGGGACGTTATCCAGCCTTCAGAAGGAAGCAAGGTCTGGCCAATTCTAACACTGTGTGTGGATGAACCGGAGGGCATCGTGCTAAATGAAACAAGCCAGCCATGGGACAAATACCCCACAACCGGCCAACCCCTAGGTCACTGAGGCAGGCACTCAGCCTCTCCCGTTTTTGTCTCAGCGACAAAACGCCTGGCTGAAGCCCAAGCCAGGAGGACAGGAAGTGGCAGCGACCTGGCCCCGAAGGCCTGGGTCTTCCTGCCCCCAGTGCTCAGGGTGAAGGAAGAGCAGCAACGCTGGTAACCAGCTGACGTCTGGGTGCTCTTCCTTTTGTTCAAGTCTCACAGCACCTGTTTGAGATGGAGGGATTTCATGACAGAGGAGACTGACCAACAACAAACACCACTTTGCCTAGAGTGGGGGAGTGCGGGGGGAAGGTGGGGAGTCTTCGCAAGGACCCACAGCTGAGAGCTGGGCCACAAACACAACCAGGTGTGCCCCAGAGCGCATGACTATATGCCATCCGTTTTGGCAGGCTCAGTGCAGCACAGAGCCTGCCGAGGTGAAATGCCAGGACAAGACTGATAACCTGTGGCGAGTCCTGAAATACCCAGGAGACGAGCAGCTGACAGTCCGCCAATGCTTGGCAGGAAAACAGAGGAATCACCGTGCCAGCACCTCTGCCGAGGCCTCTTCGCTCCCTTCGAGGACCCCGTCCTGGGCCCCCAACTCACACTCAGCCTGCATGCCAGCTACTAGGTTACAATGAGAACTGCAACTTGAAAGAAAACCAACATTCGGTACCTGCAATTCAATCACCCCCCTCCTCTCAGGTGGCAAAATCTGCCTGGGAAACCACTGGAATGTTGCTGGCTAATCCTATGGTTCAGCACTAAGGTACCAAGTCGTCAACACCTAAAACAATGGTAACCTAAAGACCGCTCACCCCGGGGGTCTGGGACAGGGCTGACAGCAGTACACACTCTACCAATAGTCAGAACACAAGCTGTGAGGTGCTACTGCAAATAAGCGATCTTCTTGCCAGCAGAGGTATCGAGTCTCGGCTTCCTCATTTTCAAGGCTCAATGCAGACCATACCTTTCCAATAACACACTTACCTCAAAAATTCAATAAAATGTGTTAGTTTCCACTTACTATAATCGCACTCTGGTTTTGAGATCCAGAAATGTACAACATGGGGGGAGGTAGCAGAAGGTATGAGAGAATAAATGGTGATGGGGAAAAATTTAGTGTTTTCTTTAAAAGGAAGAAAAAGAGACATACAGAGGTCTGTCAGTCAGAAAGCAGTTTCCTCTCGTTCCCCACCATGTTAACAAACACGACCCCGGTCACCATCCTCATCTGCTTTAGGTGACTTCCTGACACGTTGTGTTTGTCCCAAACTGCTCCTATGAAATCACAATAACTGCAGACTTGATTTCCTCCTGAGAAAAAAGGGCATTGATCCAGATCAGGGGCTGGTTCCTGGGGAAAAGAGGAGGGTGTCAAGGTTTACTCAGCAGCTATTCTCTCATCTAGTTTATATGATTTTTCATTTGAAAAAAGGTTTTCCTGTCTTGGCAAACCACTGATCTAGATGGTCTCCCAAGACTTGTCCAAGTGTTAAAATTATGTTTTTTATTTTTAGAATTCTTTTATTCAACAAATATTTGGAAAGTGAGTTACTAGGTGACAAGACCCTGGTAGGCGTGGTGATGACAACAGAGAACAAGATGCGAGGAAGTGGAGCCTGCCCTCTGGGAACACAGTGAGTTGGTTTTTGTCAGAAGCTGAAGAGTGACATAAACAGCCCAGGCATTCAGCCAGTGAGGCTCAGTGGTTGGACATCAACCTAAGAACCAGGAGGTCACAGTTTGTTTGTGGTCAGGGCACATGCCGGACTGGGGACTTGATCCACAACAGGGAGCGTGAGAAACTGATCAGTTCCTCATCATTGTTTCTCTCTCTCTCCCCTTCACCCTTCCTCTCTGAAATCAGTAAGAATGTATTGAATACCCCAGGCGGAGCACGTCTCTTGGAGTTAAAATAAAATCACAGGGTTTCCTGAACCTGGGAGGGAACACATTTCTCCCAGAACTTGCGCCCAATACTTAGAAGACACAGGCTGAATAATGCAGACAAAACCAGTGGTAAATTGCAAAATCACATTGGAATTTATTACAATATACAGAAATAACCCTCATTTTTCTGAATTTCATCAGTTGGGGGACATCAAGGGAGAACAAGTGAAAAGCAGCAGCACTGCCTGGAGAGGTGAAGACAGAGGAGCCGGGAAGCTGTGCCCAGCCCCGTGCTCACCGTCTGCAGACGGCACCCAGTGCTGTGTCCTCCGCTCTGCCAGGTGCTCGGAATACACGTTGTGGGGGGCCACTGCAGCTCTACAATTCTGCTGTCCTAATTCTATTATTCTAAATGCTACGTATGAATAACACATAGCACATACTCACAATGAAAAGTAAATAAATGCCAAACTTTTAGGGAAGATAAGAGAAATACAGACATTTGATACTTTAAAAAGATACACCGATATTACTATTTTATTCACACTAACTAGAATATATACACAAAAATGTGTATCATATGTTGCTTCTAAAAAATTCTATGTTCCATGAGAACTATGTAAACAGTGTAAAATGTTTCTACTACATAACCAAAGGGGAAAAATCAGTATTTCTACGTAGTATTAGGAAAAGAGTTAAGAAAATCTAAAGTTATAGTAAAACAAAGTAAAATATTACAGAACAACAGTCTTTTCATGGAATTGATTTACGGTCTAGAAACAATACATTTCATACTTTCAAACACTCTGGTATAAATGAAATTAATACAAAGCAAATAAAATTATAAAAATCCAAAATCCTCTCGTGTGGTTCTCACATTACCTGGCGCTTCAGGATAGGGCGGCTGCACACACCCAGCAGCACCCCCCTCCCTCCCCCCGGGAAGCGGCATGCTGGGAGAGCTCAGAGGCCTGACTGCCTTGCAGTCCGTCTGGCGCTGCACTTCTTCCACAGCCGTGCTCTCCACAGCAGCTCAAAAGGCTTCATCAGAACCTCAGATTCAGCTTGGCATGTAAGTGACTGTGGTTAGTGCCTCTTAACAAATACAGTGACGCTGCATTAAAGCAGGTCAGAACAATTCACATTTAAAGTAGAACGTAAGTTTTTTTACCTCATACTACTATAGTCTCAGTCAGTCCAGACTTGAATAAAAGAACATGCTACATTTAAAAAACGCAAGTCTAACAGCCCATTGAAACAGGTTTCTAAGAAACAAACAACCGTCTGCATGCTGTATTTCTTCATGGACATCACTCACTACTCTGACAACTGAACTGAGGCGTCTTTAACTGCATCATTTTGATGATTACATTTTTCATCTATACTGTCCAAATGTGGTACTATTTCCATTGACTTTTTGTTCCGTATGGTTTCTTCTAAATTAATCCCTACCTCTGAGAATTGTATCTGAGCAACTGTCAACGCGTCGCTTTGTCAATCCATCACAGGAATAAATGGGAATGTCCTCTGAGAATGTTCTCAGCAATGTAATTTATATGGTGACTTTCTGGAAAGATAAGTCTTCAAAAGAAAAAGGAATCCTGGTGAACCTCACAAACTCACAGTAAAAATATAGGGATGCACTGTTGTTCCTTTCTAGACCAAAAGAAAACACTGAGGGGCCTGCAAGAAGCAAGCCTGTGAGCACGTCCTCAGACAGACAGGCCGCGGAGGGAAGGGACAGGAGTCAGCCAGGGACATTTGGTGAGGTTCACAGCAGGTGACCTTCATATCACAGTGGGTATGGAGAATAAAAGGAAGTTTCTGACAGGTTAATCTGAGGCTTAAGAACAATTCTAGAAAGGAATACATGAGATAAACATAAAAGAATTCAACAAAATTGATCTCTGCTTGAATGAACCATGTATGGAAGAACTGTTAATATTTTAAATTAATCACTTCATAGTATTAGTATAGTATTAGGAACTTAAGTTCTTGCCTAAATTTTACAACCAAGTAGAAGAAATAAAACAATGAACAAATTAGGTGAGAAATGAAAGGGTCTTACTTTTTCATATTAGGTGATATTAAAATCCTAGGACTATGTTGTTTGAGTTTTGTTCGTTCAGTGAAGAGAGACTAATGGGGAGCTAAAATAATTTCAAAATTTATTTGGAATCATTGCCAAGACAATGGCATACTAATAACTTGCACTGTCAGACAGTAAAAACTGTAAGGTTACAATAAAACACCATATTTCAATGAATCTAATACACCACTATTTTACTCACTATGCAAATAAAAGACGCCCAGGATACGAAGCTAAAAAGAGACAGAGACTTTCACAAAAAGTGAGTATGCCAAATGGCTCAACCTCGGGGAAGGGTAAAAACAACCATTCCCGCAGAAGCAATGGCAGAGAAGTCTGCACACCTCCTCCTTGACAATGGGAAGGGAAGGAGGGGATACCCACCCTGCCCTGCCTGCAAATGTTGTGTCTGAATTCACAATGCCAGCGTAGTCCCAGGAACTCTCAGAGAAACTAGCTTAAGAAGACGCAGGGTGGTAGTTCGCCCAGTGTCTAGCCAAAACATGCAAACCATGTCCAGAAGAACTCAACTTTCTCCAGGCAACAGCTGCTTATAAGATGCAATCCAAATTTAAAGATGCTGAAATGTGAAAAATATATAATTTGAAGTCAGTGAAATATGGTAAATAGATAAATAAGTCAATAAGAGAGACACAGAAAGCCTAGAAAACAAATGTTGGCCATATAAAAAAAATATCTACACACACACACACACACACACATATATTTAAATAAGAATCTTAAAAGATTGACCTCCATATAAAACCATGCTCTCCACCCCCAAAATACCCAAACATAAGCAAAAATAAATTATAAATGTGCACTGGAAAAAATATATTTGCAATGGCAAAAGGTTATTACTGTTAAATATCATAATCATCAATCATTAAGAAATAAAAGTACCCTGCCCTGTACTTCCAGAACAATAAGTAAAGGTCAAGAATAGGCAATTGACAAAATAATAAATACAAGCAGCCAAATAAATACAAATTTACCCAAAAAAGCTCAGTTTCACTAGTAATGAAAATGTAAGGTAAAGCAATGGTGTAACAATTTCTGATTATCAAATTGGCAAATTTTTTTAAATATATTTTATTCATTTTTTTTTTTACAGAGAGGAAGGGAGAGAGAGTTAGAAATATCGATGAGAGAGAAACATCAATCAGCTGCCTCCTGCAACACCCCCTACTGGGGATGTGCCCACAACCAAGGTACATGCCCTTGACCGGAATCGAACCTGGGACCCCCCCCCAGTCTGCAGGCTGACGCTCTATCCACTGAGCCTAACTGGTTAGGGCCCTCTCTATTCTTTCTGGGTGATCTCACGCAGGCTGTGGCTTCAAAAGGCAAGTATATTCTGAGGATTCTAAAATTATTCTTTTTAGCTCTGTGCTTCAGACCAACCACTGACTTGATAAAGCAGAACTCCTGATTTCTCACCCCCCACACCCAGCCCCCCCCGCCCACAAAGCCTACTCACTCCATAAGCTCCCCAGGAAAAAGTAGCACCATCATCAAGTTGGTCACTGATAGCCCAAAAGTCATCCTGAGCTCCTCCTTTGCTCATAACCACAGTGAATTCGTCAGTAAGTCCTGAACAGCTCACCTCCAGAACAGACTGGAGTTCACTCATCTTTGACCATCCCCCCCACTAGACCCCTAGTCAGAATCTCCCTTCCTTTGCTCAACAGCCTACCCTTCAACCGGTACTCACAGCCTCTCTCTAAAGGATAAACCAAATCATGTCCCTCAATGTCTCATCACACTGAGAGTGAAATGCAAGTCCTTACAGGCCCCTCATAGTTAGGCCCACAACTTTCTGACTGACCTGCCTCCACTCTCCCCATCACTCTTCACCCTCTGGCTGGCCTGGCCGGCTTTCTGTCCCTCAAACAGGACGTATCTATTCCCAGCTCATGACCTTTGCTGCTGCCTTTCTTTCTGCTTGAATTCTCTTCCCTTATCTTCATGTGTCCACCTCCTTCCCATCATTCAATTTTCAACTTAAATGTCAAAGGGTCAGCAAAGCCAAGACCGGTTTGGCAAGCGTCGGCCTGCGGACTGAAAGGTCCCAGGTTCGATTCCAGTCGGGGGCATGTACCTTGCTTGCGGGCACATCTCCAGTGGGGGGCGTGCAGGAGGCGGCTGATTGCTCTCTCTCTCTCATCGATGTTTCTGACTTTCTATCCCTCTCCCTTTCTCTCTATAAAAAAATAATAAAATATATATATTTTTTAAAAAGGGTCAGCAAAGCCTTCCCTAGAAGTAACCCTGGTCACTATCCACATCTTCTTACTTTATCTTTTCCACAGAAGCTGGCAATTTCTGAAACGCACTTATGGGTTTAACCTTCATGGATAGGTTCTTGAAAGTGTGTTAGAGCAGCATATAGCAAAACCTCTTCTCATCACAAGCTTATTGAATACAAACTAAAGTTCCTACGGCATCTCATCAATGTTGTAATGAAAGCCCTGCGGTAATTTCCAGATGAAAATGCAGCCTTGTTTGCCACTTATCCCCAACATGAAAACTGGTGCCTGCTAAATAAATATTTGTTGACCAGCGGACAGGCTATTTCATAATTTAAAATCTGGACTGTGATAACCTTGATATTACAGTTAATTTATTTTATCATTATACTTTCAGAAATGGTAAGAACTGATAAAACTATCAAGAGTCTAATTATAGAATGTCTTTTTAGATCTATTTCCTACTCTATTGACTAAGACTCCTTAACACTAGTATATATTAGAAAATGATTTAAATGTCTACTAATAGGACACTAGCTAAATAGGATGAGATATAGCCATCCAATGGACTACTCTGTAGCTAGTAAAGAGAATGAAAAAGATGTACACAAGCTAATGTGGAAAGCTGTGCAACCAATAAGGCTGATGGAAAATATCAAGATATAGAGCACTATTTTCTATAACTAGAGGTCTGGTGTACGAAATTCATGCATGGGGGTGTGTGTCTCTCAGCCCAGCCTGCACCCTCTCCAATCTGGGAACCCTCGAGGGATGTCCAACTGCCTGTTTAGGCCTGCTCCCAGTGGAATGACTGGCCGCTAGAATATGCACTGACCACCAGGGGGCAGAGGCTCAATGCAAGAGCTGCCCCTGGTGGTCCATGCACTCCCACAGGGGGAGTGCCGCTCAGCCAGAAGATGGGTTCATGACTGGTGAGCGCAGCTGCCATGGGCTGGAGTAAGCACAAGCGGTGCCGGTGCAATTCAGGTTCTTCCCTAACTGCTTTGGCACATTGCTACGTCCCCTAAGGGGTCCTGGACTGCGAGAGGGATCTCACGGGGATCGGGCCTAGGCCAACAGTCAGACATCCCCCGAGGAGTCCCAGACTGCGAGAGGGCACAGGCCAAGCTGAGGGATGCCCTTCCCCCCTCCCCCCGCACGAATTTCATGCACCAGGCCTCTAATGAGGTTCCTGTTGACTGGATATGCACAGGAATATTTCTAAGTAAATTTTACTAAAAGTGTACCTCTCCAAAATAAGGCAGAAGCTGAACTTATAATTTATTATTAAAACAACAAAAACTGGCAGGAACTACTTTTGACTTCAGTAATTCAGAGCTCAATAGTTTGTGTTTTCTGCTTTCAAAGGCTTTAAAATACATTACCTATTTTTTAAAGTGATGCATGATCTAGTAAGAAAAAGAAGATATGTGTCAGGTGTCTCAGGACAATCAGGAATATAGTATTTCTGACTTGTAGGTTGGCTCCTCATGTTTAATCCCTTTCTCTAGCCCTATCCTCTATAAGAGTGGTCATCAAACTCGTTAGTCAACAGAGCCAAATATCAACAGGACAACAATTGAAATTTCTTTTGAGAGCCAAATTTTTTAAACTTAAACTTCTTCTAATGCCACTTCTTCAAAACAGACTCGCCCAGGCCGTGGTATATTGTGGAAGAGCCACACTCAAGGGCCAAAGAGCCGCATGTGGCTCTTGAGCTGCAGTTTGCCAACTCTATAAGACTGGAAATGCTTCAAACATTACTTTTACAGTCTTCCATGCAATTTGGGATTGTGGGGAGACACGGGATATGTGACACAGGTTTTGTCAATACATATGAGTAAATCCTGGACATGATTTTGATTTCCTAATTAAAAGGGACAAATACAACCAATACTGCCCTTTCACCCTTAGTCATGTCTTCGAGTATAGATGTGATGTTTGCAACTACAGCAGCCATCTTCTAACTATGAGGCAGCAGGAGCCAACATGCAGGTGAAAAGATGCAAACAATCTAGGCATCTGTTGACATCACTCAACAAATGAACTCTTTCTGTTACATAATAAAAGTAAACCTCCATTGTCTGAATAAACCTCTTAGATTCTGTTACCTACAACTAAAGAAATTCCTAGCTGATGTTCCTGAGAATCTATTTTTAAAAGACACTTAAAAGAACTCAAATTCTAGGCAGAATTAGAAGACTGTTATAAGTCAGAAGTGTAAACTGTACACTAAGTCCCTTCCTTTGCTATCTCTATTCTGAACTTTTAAATAAAAATAACACTCAAAGAAAAAAGAAAAATGGGAAAATTGTTGGTCAACATCAATGCCATAAAAAACACATCAGATTGAAACTTATTCAGAATTTGTACACACAATAAAGATAAACTCACAGAGTTAAGCTGAAGTCCAATCAATGCTGGGGCTGTTCTGGACTAATGTTCATTGTTCGGTAAATTTCTTTAAGTAATAACAGGGCAGTATCTTCAGATTCCCTATAAAAAATAAGCCCACATGTTCTTAAGAGGCAATTAGAAGTAATCTCTATGCATATAGGTGGGAAACGCAGCTTTTATTCTATCAACTCTACCTAAGAAGGGCAAATGAAAAACAAGTAGTACAATCCCAAAGCTGTCCTTAAAGCCTGGATGGACACCACTCAGCTGCAAACCACCCACTGCAGTTCTCCTTGCTGAGAGGGGGTACCGAAAGGGATGGCTCTTCTAAGTCCCTCCTACCACTCCCCTCCTGGAAAAGGCATCCCTGCAGAAACAGTCCTTGCTAGCACCAAAGGCCTCTGGTCAAAGGCAGATGACTTACTGCCACCTTGTGGTTAACTGAACTAAAAGGGGGAAATATTAATTTAAAATAAATGTTTCTTAACCAATGATAAATCAGTAAGTCTCACTAATACTACAATTGCTCCCTGTGCTAGCACCTAAAGGCCACCTGAATGGCATCAAAGAAGAAAATACTTACCAATAGCACAAATGACTCTGAAGAGCGAAAAGATATTCATTAAAACTCTCTATTGGCTTTTCTTGAAGAACGTAGTCAATACGACGGCCTCCGTTTAGCATTCCAACCTTTCCTAAGTAGTCCTCTTCCTTGGAAAAATCTGGACTTTCAACAACTTTTTCTGCTAGAATTTAAACCATTTCAATATCAAAGTCAATCACTTTATCATTATCCTTTGACTTTAGCTGCCTTTCTGGGCTCAGTGAGAATATTGCTTGACACACGGAGCAACCTGGGGAGCTATCAAGCTCACTTCCCATTCCTCCAAAGAGCCCGGGGAGGCGGGGCTGGTTACCAGAGAGGAGAAAGAGCCCACGAGCTGACAGAACTTTTGAAGAAAAGGGGTGAGAGAGCATTGCAGAAAGAAAGGAAATAGAATTAGAATCTGAAAAATTAAAAAACATCACGGCACAATGACCTCACATTGCAGTCAAGTCCATAACAACACAGTTAAACAACAGCATCAGAAAAGATCGTTTCTCGGAGTGGGACTTTCAAGTGCCTGAACATAAACTTGGTTCTCAACTCTGACCTTCCACCCTGGCCTTTGGAATCTCAATGAAACTTTAACATTGCAGAGTAAAAAGTTCAGCAACTATCAGGCAAAAACCTCGTTAGAAAGGATGACATGCATTTTCAAGTATATAGTTTAGCATGAATTATTCTTTTACAGGAGGAGTCTATACATTTTAACAAAGAAGACTAGAATGAAAAGCATCATTAAATGATTTATGGGTTACATTGAAAAAAAAATAAATTTTGAACTGAAAAAGGCCTTAAATATCAAATTTACCTTCAACTACTTGCTTTTCTTCTTCTTCTTTGATTTGATTGGCTACCTTCTCCAATTCTTCTTGCAGCTGAGTTGAAGAGGTATGAGCACGGGCAAACTCATTTAATGTCTGCCAGGCACTTTTCAGAGAGCTAATAAAACCCTGCTTCAAATCAGATCCCATGCGAGAAAGACTTTCTTTCAACTCTAAAGAGATGAAGACAACACATCAGGCTATTCGTCAGTGGGTAAAATTCTGCACCACAAAAATTAAAACTGAAGTTAACATTATTCACAGGCAGATGAAAGTGCCTAGTCCTCTCTTAAATGTCATACAGATGGGGTATCTCAACCAAAAACCTCCACCATGTTAAAATGTTTTGAGGAGTCTTATCCCTGTCATTTCTGTAATGAGTGAACCTGATCCAGCCAAAATCTAAAAATTTCCTCTCTCCAAAAAAAAAAAAAAGCTCAATACCATAAAAAATACTGTAAAAAGATGACTTTTTTCTAATGTGTAACATTGAAATCATTTTTAAAATGTGAGGTTGTGATATGACCTAATTTAAAAATGAAGCAACTACTACCCCTTCACCTTTCCTACTTTTGTCTAATAATTCCTATTTGAAATCAAGGCCTTTGACTATCAAATTTCTCATTTTAACTCTAAAAGAGTTAAATTTATTTTTAAAAGTATGATGAAAGAAAAAAAAAGTAAGAGAAACTGTCAAATAGGAGGGCATGATCACTTTTCCTTCTTCTAAGTCTGTGGGTAAGTAATATACACCATTAACAGACATAAGACATACTTAAACACCACTTAGGAGAATCAATGGATGTTTTCAACATGAAAAGTCAGTCTTGTTAGGAAGGAAATAAACACCCACTTCACTTGAGAACATCAAACTTATTTCTTGACGATTTGGTCATTAGTTCAAATGCTATTCTGTTTCTCAATTTCAAAGATTATAATCAAATTCTATCAACGTGTATGCATCGTGCCACTTTATTACCACCTTCCCTGATTCCTACATGTCTCAGCAGTTAGAATGTCATCAAGGGATAAAGTCATCAAGGAGAAGAAACTCATCATAACTTTCCTTATAGCACCATCAAATATTTAGTAAACAAGTTCTCAACATAGTAGGCAATGGACATTAATTCTGTAAGAAAGGACTTAGTGTTAACATTTTAAAAACAGGGGGAGGAAATAAATTTTACCAGTATAATAAGTATTTTTTACCTAAATGAAGTCTTTTTCTGCCTTTGTGATGTGGAATGAGAACTGCTTTTAGGTCCAAATCAGGAACAATCATAGGTTCCAGTCTATATGCCACTGGATCAAGCTATAAATAGAACAATGAAAATTTATTTAAAAATCTATTTTATTTTGAGTTATATACCTTTTTTGGATTAAAAACACACACAAAAACTGGTAAATCAGACATATTTATTTTTTTCACATCTATTCAAATACTGGTAATTGTAAGAAGAATTCCAAGTTTGTAGGTAAAATTACTTTGCCACAAAGCAATAGGATTATTTATACTAATAAAAGGGTAATATGCTAATTAGACCACATAGCCCGGACATCTTCCAGATGTCCTTCTGGACAAAGCCACAGTGATGGGGCCTAGGCAGAGACAGTTAGGGGCAATCAGGCAGGCAGGGGAGAGCAATTAGGGGTAATCAGGCTGGCAGGGGAGTTAGAGGCAATCAGGCAGGCAGGCAGAGAGGTTAGGAATGATCAGGCAGGCAGGCAGAGGAGCAGTTAGGGGCATCAGGCAGGCAAGCAGAGGGGTTAGGGGGTGATCAGGCAGGCAGGCAGAGGGATTGGGGGCAGTCAGACAGGCAAGGCAGAGAAGGCAGAGTAGTTAGGAACAATCAGGCAGGCAGGTGAGCAGTTAGGAGCCAGCGATCCCAATTGCGAGAGGGATCCCGGATTGTAGTGTGTGCAGGCTGGGATGAGGGAACCCCACCCCCACCCTCTATGCATAAATTTCGTGTACCAGGCCTCTAGTTTCCTTGAACAAAGGCTTTTTGTTTGAAAAGTTTATTGGAGAGTATTGGACTGTATCTATAAGAACAGAGTACTGAGTTGTACAAAATACAAATCAGTTATTAATTCCTAAGAAATAAGACTCTGAGAATCTTTTAGGATACAGAGTACAGCTTCTTCAGCTTCAAAATAAAAGTTAATTCAATTCACTCACTGGATGGTAAATATTGAAGAATCCTTTACAGGTAGGAAGCCTGTAGTTCTCATCTATCCGATCCACTCCTCGAACGGTCAGAAACATACCAACTGGAGACCCCAAGGCAAAGAAAATCTCTGGTTCAAAGTCTAATGAGCTGTAAACAACAGAAACCTAGAAAGAAACAAAGAGCAATAAAAAATGATCATAAGTTGAAAATATATTAAGTGGAAACTGCATGTAATATAGAACATAGTAGCTGAGCCTGGGCTACTATAAACATGTTAAAAAAAACTTACATTAGCCTATAGCTAGGCAAAATTATCTAACACAAAGCCTATTTTGTACTAAAGCGTTGACTCTCTCCTGTAATTTATGTGAAAACACAAAACCCAACATACAGCACACGCCAACCATGGGCCCTGGTGGTGGCGTGGCTGCCTGGCAGGTGTGCTCCCCGCCCCTGCCCAGCATCACAGGACGGTGTGCTACCACACACACTGGCCTGACAACAGACCACAATTCTAAATTCAAAGTACAGTTCCTGCTAAATGTGTACCACTTCTGACCCACATAAAGCTGAAAAATCGTACGTGGAACCATCATCGGTTGGGGACGGTCTGTACTAACGAGGGCAATGGGGAGAGGGGCAATCCTCTGTGTTCTTAAAAGTAAGGCGGTGAAAAGATGTTTTCCTTAAGGAAATCGTAAGGAAGAGAACACACATGTACAGGATTGAAAAAAATCTGTACGTAAGTGGGCCCACGCAGTTGGGAATGCCAACAGCCATGGCCATTCAAGCTGCGAGTAGCAACAACTACCAACATTTTCTTTTATGCATCCTTTGGCCCAGCTAACCTTCTAGTCACTTAATTGAAAGAAAGAATTCTTCTTACAAAGAAAAACTGGTTTAAAACTGTTCATCACTGGATCACTTACAAGGTTAAAACATTGGAAAGACCGTATATGTTCCATTTTATGGGCTATCCTCCCAAAAAAGACCTTATTTGGCAATAGTCTCATACTGATAATTAAGCTAAAATAAGTCTTAGGGTAGGCCCTGATCCAATATAACTGGTGTTACTATAAAAGGGTAAATGTGGACGCAGAGAGAAATGCAGAGGGAGGATGATGTGAAGACAGGAGAATGCCTTGTGAAATCGGAGGACTGGAGCGATGCATCTGTGAGCCAATGAACATGTGGCAAATCAACAAAAGAGGCAAGAAAGAGCTCCTGCCCACGGCCCTGCTGACACCTCCACCTTGGACTCCAGCCTCCAAATACACGAGAGTCAATTTCTGTTGTTTTAAGGCACTCCATCTGTGGTACTTTCCTAAGGCACTTTCCTAAAACATCCAATAAGTAAATGTCAGAATAAAGCATTACCTTTCAAAACAGTGAAACATAATGGTCATAAAGCTTCAGAACAATGTTTACTGACGCAGAATATATTCCTAATACACACAGTTCACCCCTGAACAGCTCCAATGTGAACTGGCCTCATGTTGTGCAAGGGCCAACTGTATATTGTTGGAAAACAGCAGTGTAAGGTTTTAGTAAAGCATTACATTAGTATTTTACCATATTTGTTAAAATATATGCACAAATAAAAGTCCAGAAGGTCTTCTTCAAGCAGCTAATGGCAGTTAGTTTGGTTAAGGAAATTCCAAAGTTGTATTTAATATTCATTTGCTTACTCAGGATTTCCTGGCTTTCTGATAATGAACGATGCATGCTGTGCTGAGGTTGGACTGCTCAAGAACTTTTTGAGTAACAGATCCAACCTGCCCACCCAACATGGAGGGCAATCAACCTGTGTCCCATTCTCCAGGCAACAAGAATTGGTACCCGCCCTAACCGGTTTGGCTCAGTGGATGGAGCATCAGCCTGCGGTTGAAGGGTCCCCAGTTCAATTCTAGTCAAGGGCATGTTCCTTGGTTGCGGGTACATCCTTGTTAGGGGGCATGCAGGAGGCAGCTGATCGATGTTTCGCTCTCGTTGTTTCGCTCTCATCGTTGTTTCGCTCTCATCGTTGTTTCTAACTCTCTATCCCTCTCCCTTCCTCTCTGTTAAAAAAAAAAAAATCAATAAAATATTAAAAAAAAAAAAAAAGAATTGGTACCCAATGGACTTGCGACTTAAACTACATAAAATAAAATCCCTTCTTGAAATTGCCCTAACAGGACGTACTAGCAGGGCAGATTCCCTTTCCTTGTGACCATAAAGCTGTAGGGAGAGGAGGTCAGAGCTACTGACCAGTACTGATTCCAGTTTCATGGAGAAGGTCAGGTCCCAGAGAAAACAATGGTGTCCTGGTGGCCTGGAGCTCATGGTCCCACCATCTCCTACACCTGATCCTCCCTTCACAAGGAGGCGACAGAATATCTGCCTGTATTTGCTAGTCTGTTCAAATTTGCTCATGTTTAAAAAGAGAGACATTTTAAAAAGTCAATCTTTATGAATGTACATCCAGTTCCATTTTCTGCCTTCTTGATTATCAGTCATGAACTTACGATAATAGAACCTTTAAAGCCAGTGATACAAGAATATCAAAGCGTATTATTAAATGTTCCATTATCAATTACTTGATCGACTTTTAAAGGAATGTTTCCCCAAGGAAAGCACTATGAATACTAAAAACACATAACTTAAGTGAATACAGCAAGTTTCTCTCACCGAAATTGAAATATATTCTGAGCAGAATTTTCTAAGTATTGCTACTTCTGTTATTGGCTATGATAGAAAAATGCTATAAAAACTGATAGAAAGCTGAAATAAAGCAAACTTCAAAAGTTATATGATGTATTCAGTACACACTCAATCCCTTATTTTGAACATTATAAAAGGAAGCATACAATTTTTATTAGAATCCGTTTTCTCTACCCCTCCCATAACTGAGGAGTAAACAGACAGATATGTGATGATGATAAAGATACGTGACTCCAACATGAAAGATGCATCCCTCGTCACTGTGTGGACTTACCTGCCCAGTGCCAACGTCAAAAGCCTCATAATCCACGTGCACAGAGGACACACAAGCACCGACTGGAAGTCTCCTCTTAGACTCGCTGGACTCTGAGGGGAGAGACGCCATTTCTTTAGCTTTCTGAGCACTTCCCTCTTGTCCTTTTGTCAAAGCTGCCATCGCTGCCTTCTTCTCCGAGGCTGCTTTTTTCTGTTCCTGTAAAATACCAAGATTTCATAACATAACCTTGAGGAAAGGTTCCGTTATGAGCTCTCACCAAGACACACTCTACCTCAACATTAGGGAGTGATTAGTAATTTCTGAGGCACAATGACATGGTGTGTCATTAGAGAGGTCTCCTTCAGAGACACATACTGAATACTGAGGAAAGAAGTGCATCTGCAGAATGAGTAGGGACCCCCCCCCCCAACAGGTGGTATCCCTCAACCTGGCCTGCAGGGATTGGGCTAAACCTGGCCGTCTAACATCCCCCGAGAGGTCCCAGGGTGAGAGAGGGTCCTCTGCAAAGTTGCTGTCACTCAGCAGCTCCTGCATTGAGCATCTGACCCCTGGTGGTCAGTGCGTGTCACACCTACTGTCTGGCTAGCTGGTCACTTAGCATTTGCTATATATAGACTAGAGCCCAGTGCACAAAATGGTGCACTCAGGATGGGAGGGTCTCTCAGCCCAGCTGCACCCTCTCACAGTCCAGGAGCCCTCAGTGGATGTCCCGCTGATGGCTAAGGCCCGTCCCCGGCAGTCGGACATCCTCAGTGCTGCCGCAGAGGCGGGAGAGGCTCCTGCCACCCCTGCTGCACTCGCCAGTCCTGAGCTCGGCTTCTGGCTGAGCGGCGCTCCCCCTGTGGGAGCGCACTGACCACCAGGGGGCAGCTCTTGCATTGAGTGTCTGCCTCCTGGTGGTCAATGCACATCATAGCGACCAGTCATTCCATGGTTGGGTCGATTTGCATAATAGACTTTTATTATATAGGATCATTATACTTTCTAGAAGTTTTATAGTAAAAAGTTTAAAACTGCCAATTTCTTCCTTTTAGATCTAAACTTCAGACAAAAAGTTTGGAAGTACTCTATAATTTTAAAATACATACTTCCATAAAGGTGTGTAACCTGGGAGAAATTCATTCAACTTTATGTCTGCATGGAGCCACTAACCAATTTCCCTCAAAAGCATTTTGAAAGGAACAAATAAGCACACTGTGGTCTATTCATAAATGGAATAAAAATGATTGATTTTGAGTAAAAAAAGCCACATACCAAAGAGTACATACACATTGTTCTCTCCCTTCATACACAACAGGCCAAACTCTCAAGAGTGGCACAAGAATAATGGTAGTTGTACTATGGGAGAGTTGGCTAGAAAGAAGCATGCGTGACAGAAATGTTCTATTTTTGTCATAGGTTGTAACTACACAGGTGCAAAATTGTCAAGACCTATTGCCCCAAACACTTATGATCAATTTGTTCCCCAAAATAAATGTGAACCAAAGCTTTCGGAGCACTGTGCAGCAGGTGTATCTAGTACAATGGACCCCCTCACTCTGGCTCGCCATCATAGCCTGGGGCAGCTGCAGCAATGCCAGGGATGTGAACAGCTGCCCTGGGCGGACTTGTCCCTCCCCACAGGCACGTGCTCAGTCCCATTCCCCAGGCTGAGAATGACCATGAAAGTCTCTGTTTAGGAACTCGTGGACAATGCCTAAACAAAACATCTGGCTCAACATGTTGGTCTCATCTATTAAGGAATTCCAAATGCTAGGAAATCAGGATGAGTCCAGTTGGTTAATTCAACAGGCAGGATAGAAAAAAGAAAGCTCTCTGCCAGCCAGCTGGGAACGGATCCCACCATCACGTTCTGGAAGGTTTGGTTATCTCTTCCCATTGAAGGCAGCACAACATTAAATCTCAAACCCAAAAAGAAGAACATGTTCAGGATTCTTGCGTTTAAATTTGCTCTCTCAGTCTGAAGAACCTCCAATTATATTAATAGAACTCATTCCAAATTGCTAAGAGAGCTGTCTAAATAGGTCATAATCTGTCCTATGTCAAACTATTGTTGTTTCCCCTAGACACACATGATAACTGTAAAAACAAAGTGAACCCATATACAGATACGTGACTACTAATATTCCCAACACTAAAAATAATTCCTTTTCAAATGGGAATCACTGAGATAGTTTATAAAGAATAAAAAAAAACACTCATACTACAAATACTTGATGTCCTTATTATAAAATATAATTAGCTAATTTTGGTCCCATTATTTCAGATGCATTAAATCAAGAGGATACACCATATTGTCTTATTCATCTGGCAGCACCTTACTATCTATGAAAAATGAAGAGCGCCCAATGGCGACATGGCCAAGAAAATGTCACGGTTCATCCAGAGGCAAATACATTAGATTTTAAAGAATTAGGTCACTTGACCAATTTTCACTCCTTGCAAAATATTCTTATAATGCCATAATTTATTTATCAGTGTATATACCAGGCTCCTTCTAAACATTTTCCAAGAACAATGGAATACTTTTTCTTTTATTACAGAATACAGTCAAGACATGCTGTAAGGCCTGCAGGCAGCTTTTCATTTGTTTTTGTTTTACAGGCTGTGTTTTGTTGAATATTTAGGAAAGAAGTGCCATCTTGTTTAAACACATAAACATTCGATATTTGAACTGTGTTTCTAATATTTGTCCCTGGCAGTTATGAGTACACAGACAAGGACAAATATTAACAGGAAAACCAGGAAAGAGTCATTATGCTTAAAAACTCATTTATTATGGAAACATTTGCTCATGGCTAAAATCTCATAATGCAGTTTTAACACTATTTTAAAATTTCTAAAGGTAAAATTAAGATTTAGATTAAAAAGGGGATTGGTGCCAATTTATAACTGATGACAGGTCAACATTCATGACGTTTGTTTAAAGGCACCATGACTTTCATGGCCGTATGAACATTTGAGAATCGCTCCCTCAAAAGATAAAATCCAAATTTCCATACCTGCCATTTGGGCCTTCAGGACCCTCTGCCCCCTGACTCTCAGATCACCTGCCGTTTCAGCTACAGGCCGTCTCCTTGAAGGCCATTTCCCCAATCCTGCCTCTCCTTCAAGTTCAAACACCAACACCTTGGGGAAGTCCTCTCTTATCCACCCATCCCTTCTCCCGGGGCCAGAAAGCATGGACAATACTGTTGTAGGACTGATGTGTCATCGTTTGTGCTCAAACATCTCCCTCTAACTGGACACAATATCCTCAGTTGACCTCCAAATCCCAAGAATTGAGCAACATGCCTGACCCAAAAGTGGTATTTATAAAATGTTGACTAACTCAATTGCCTCATGACAAATCAGTCCTATGACTACAGTCATATTACATAAACTGGCTTATGTTACATTCCAAAGAAGTAACACAAATAATAGGACCAGAGAACTTCAAAGATAGATTAACAAAAACCATGTTAATAAAAATGAAGTAGTCACCCAAGTGCTAATTTTTGTAATTAAGTATTTAAAAAGCAACTCTAAAGTTAATTTAATGAAAATTAAATAAACAAGTGAGGCTTTTCCCAGTTTTTTTCTTCTTAAGTGCTATTTATTTGTTGCTGTTGTTTTTTGGTTTGTGTTATTAAGAATTTTGGCTTTCTGGCCCTGGCCAGTGAGCTGTGCTGGCTAGAGCACTGTCCCAATATGCCAATGTTGTAAGTATGATCCATGGTCAGGGGACATACAAAAAGCAACCAATGAGTGCATAAAAAAGTGAAACAACAATAGACATTTCTCTCTCTCTAAAAGCAATCAATAATTTTTTTTAATGTTTGCTTTCTGGCTATTATTAATGAGATTTGTGTGTATTATCTTTAGAAGGTGAGAGGGATTGGGAAGAGAAAGTGAGCAAACATCTATTGGGTATTCATGGTCACATGCATTACTTCATCCTCATTGGAGCCATATAAGGAAGGTGTCATTCCCATTTTAGAGATGAAGGAAACCAAGGATTTTCAGAAAGGGTAAGCAAACTGCTCATGATTATGTAGGGAATAAGTGGTTGTACTGGGAATTAGGGTAACCAACTCATCTGTTTATCCAGGATTTATCCAGTTTTTGCCCTGGGAAATTCCCATTTTAAAACTGAAAAGTACTTTGTCCAGGGAATTCCCTCTGTTCTAAGGAAACTAGGTGGTCAGTTTCCCTACTTGGAACTTAAAATCCAGCATGGATGACTCCACAAAGTCTGAGCTTCCATCAGCTCCATCACTGTGGCCTGGAGCACGGAGCACGCTAGCTAGCCTACTCATGAGGGTATTCATGAAAACTTCCAAAACCCAAGCTAGGCCCGAGGAGCCTCCTTCTCTTTGGGGAGGAGATGAGCGTTACCAGTTTGGCAGCCTTGTGCTTTACGAAGTTGGCTATCTTCTTCCTGGGCCCCAGGGGTATTCCCATTTCCTTCAGGTCATCAACTGTGCACATCAGCTGGAAAAGAACACAGACAAGCACGGTCATTAGTCTAGGGACACCCTTGAAACTGAAAAAGGAAATTATAAAAGGAAACTACACGTCTAAAGCAATCTAAGATCCAATCAATTTTTTTTGGTATTTGTTTTTAAATTATGGGTTAATTTAGGTTTTAAATTCTTAGCCCTCCACATCCAAATCATTCTATTTTTTTTAACAGAAAACTCATGCAAGTTGTACAAAATTCAAAAGCTACCGTCAAGCTGAAGGTTTGAGGTCTCTCCCCTCCACTCCTGCTCCATCACCCAAGCCATCTCTCTCAGCTGCAACTGATGGCAACTTGCTCTCCTTCAAGAGAGATATCTTACACATATGCAGCATCAACGTGCTTTGCTCTGTGTGTCCTACTATGCAAACAGGACTGAACTTTTGGTCTTTTCACATGACGTACCCAAGAGATGATTTCACACCAGTATCTCTGACATTGCCTCATTCGATTACCAGCTACAGGGCACACCATCACATGGATGCACCGTAAGTGACTTCACTAGTGCCTTACTAATGGACACGAACTGTGTTTTTAAGTTTTGCTAGTACAAACAGTGCTACAATATCCTTGTACATATTTTTTGTGTGTACATTTCTCCACAGGAAATATTCCTGGCAGTTAATCTGTTGGGGTAAAAGGTATATATTTTTTGTATTTTAAAAGACATTGCCAAACTGTCCTCAAGAGAGGTTGTACCCATTTATTCATTGTTTCCAACAATATGTAACAGTGCCTACTTCCCCCCTCATTGTAGCCACATAGTACATAGGGTGAGGCAAACATAGGTATTCTAGTTCAGTTGTTCATGTGGAAAATAATACAATTAATAATTAATAAAAAATAATATAAGAATAAAGTGTCTCATGTACTCACAATTGTAAACCTACTTTTGGCCTACCCTACATTATGAAACACTTTTTTTCCTTAATATATTTTATTGATTTTTCACAGAGAGGAAGGGAGAGAGAAACAATTATCAGCTGCCTCCTGCCTGCCCCCTACTGGGAATGTGCCTGCAACCAAGGTACATGCCCTTGACCGGAATCGAATCTGGGACCCTTCAGTCCGAAGGCTGACGCTCTATCCACTGAGCCAAACTGGTTTCAGCAGAACACTTTTTTTTAAAATATGTTTTTTATTGGTTTTTACAGAGAAAGGGAGAGAGTAGAGAGAAACATTGATGAGAGAGGAACAGCATCATTGATTAGCTGCCTCCTGCATGCCCCTCCTGGGGATCAAGCCCACACCTGGGCATGTGCCCTGACCAGGAATCGAACAGACAATCCCTTGGTTCCTGGGTTGACGCTCAACTGCTAAGCCACACAGGTGAGGCCTCATTGCACTTGTAATTTTTTTCTTTTAATATATTTTATTGATTTTTTACAGAGAGGAAGGGAGAGAAATAGAAAGTCAGAAACATCAATGAGAGAGAGACATCGATCAGCCGCCTCCTGCACGCCCCACAGTGGAGATGTGGCCGCAAGCAAGGTATATGCCCCCAACCGGAATCGAACCTGGGACCTTTCAGTCCGCAAGCCGACGCTCTATCCACTGAGCCAAACCGGTCTCGGCTGCACTTGTAATTTTCATTTCCACTTCACTTAAGAGTTTTCTTATAAGCTGTTATTTTCTATGTGTCATCTGTTCTTATTCTTTGCCTGTTTTCCCATTGTGTTGATATTTATTTGTGTAACAAACTTACAAAAGCTTTGAATTATAAGGAAATAAACTATGTGTCTATAATGTGTGCTCTATTCTTCTTAATCTATCACTGGTCTTTAGGTGTTGCTTATGGCATCTCCTGCTATGCCAATTTTTTTCATTTATGGCTTTTGGGTTTTGTGTCACACTTAGAAAAGCCTCCTCAGATTGTTTTAAAAACAATTTTTGCCCACCCAACGTGGCTCGGTTTTTGAGCATCAACCTATGAACCAGCAGGTCATGATTCGATTCCCGATCAGGGCACCTGCCTGGGTCACCTGAACCCCTGTAGGGGTATACAGGAGGCAGCAGATCAGTGATTCTCTCTCATCATTGATGTTTCTATCTCTCTCTCCCTTCCTCTCTGAAATCAATTTAAAAAAAAAAACAATTCTGGGGTCAACAATAAAAAATTTAAATAAAATTTTAAAAAAACAATTCTGGGGTTTTCAATTTCTTAAAGACTTAAACTTCTGCTTTATCTGAAATGTATTATGATGTATGAGTGTTTAAATCATTCTTAACTTTCAATTTGTACACAGGAAAAAAAATGAATGAAACTATCATCAGTACCAGAGATTCCATATCAATCTTTTCCTTTTCAAAAGTGCTCATGTATTCAGAAAGACTAAGTGCTGCCAGAGTTTCCTGCAAAGTTAGGACTTCTTCATTTTCAACATCAAGGTCACAAGGCTCATCCAAGGTCAGCTTTGGGTCTTCAGGCATCTGCAAAATAAAGTTGGGGAAACATTACAAAGCTCAGAAAAACTCCCATAAAATTTCTCCCTATCTACAGAAAATCTTAACTCATTCTGCTCTAAAAACATGCCTTAGTTTCTGTATTTTGTCATCCGTTTATAAATATTCTGAAAAAGTATATAAATTAGTAAATCACTCATGCTCTCATTTCTTACAATAACAACAAGCTATATGGTTCCATTACACTTGTAAACCTCAGCATATTTTCATATGCAGACAGTTCAGATTTTGGAAAACCGTTCAGCTCAAACTCAAAATCTAAATGTTAACTGGTCCGTACCTGCTTCTCCTGGACACGTGGCTGCTTCACAGCTCCATTAGCAACAGCAAAAGGCTCTGAAGCCTTTGATAAAGTCAAATCTTTTTGATTAGACAGGATGTCAAACAATATTAAAGAACCTAAAAAAAAAAAAGGCAGCATTTTGCTCTATAATGTTCTAGGTGCTTTTTATATCACTAAATACATTCTCCTACTTTTTCTCAGAGTCCGTAGTCAGAAGTCATACTTAAGTTAGGTGTCAATCAAGGTCTGATAATCAGTTTTACCAAACAATAGAATAAATTAAAATAGAAAATACTTTAGGTATTCATGAAAGGTGAATAGCAAAGGCAGAAACTAAACGCAAAGCATTATTTCTCTATCCTTCATAAAACCTGAAATCTACAATTCTAAGTCTTGCACCAACAGTGTCATCTATACTGAAAGCAGTGTTGATTCAACAAAAATTTTTAAATGTGAATATTTGACAAATTTACCTAAACTGTGACCAGCAACAGAGATCCCTCCTTTGAAGTCTGGATTCCGACTCATAAAGAGTGCGTGCAGACGGTTTATCTCCATTCCCACTTTTTCCACAATCTTCTGACAGTAAGTGGGGCTATTATAAAACAGAATATCTAGCAAGGTTTCATTGGTAAAGTGACGAAACCGACCAATACTTGGTAAAGTGATTTTCTTAATATTCCTATTTAGAAAGAAAAAAGTATATTGTGAGAAAGTACCTTAAATCTATGAATTTTTTAAAGCTTAGATTTTCAATCCTGAAAGTACAGTGAGTAAATAAATCCACAAACTAATTATGAGCTGATTTTGTAGACAGTTATAAATATATTAAGAGTAGCAAAAAAGTTGCAATTTGTGCCTTTAACTGCACTATGAATGTTGGCATTTTCTGAGGTTATCAAATAAGGCTTATGAAAAGATTTTTAATTTTAAAGAAGCAAGCCTACTCTTTCATTGTTTTCCAATTTATGAGAAATCAGGACACCTGATAGCAAATGTGAATGGAAAAGACAACAGAGAAAGCAGAAGTAAGAAAGGAGATTAATGGAATGAGGCTCTTTCCTGATTTGAGAATGTCCATAGCAAAGTTCAAGAACACCCATAGAGAAAAAAACACCCTCATGACAGGGCCCAGCATGGGCATAATGCTGTGTGCAGGATCAATTGTATTAAATCACTAGAGGCCCAGTGAACAAAATTTGTGCACGGGGGTGTGTGTCCCTCAGCCCAGCCTGCATCCTCTCTAATCTGGGATCCTTTTCACAATCCAGGACTGCTGGCTCCCAACTGCTCGCCTGCCAAAAGTTTTTTTGAGTGGGGGCATTTTTAGCTGTCACAGTGCCTGATGAGTGCAGTAAACATTGGTGGCATTTAGACTAAGGAACTCAGCGGCCTACAGTACACATGCAGCCATCGGACATGACAACGAACTGTCCTGCCCAAAGAGCCTCCACTGAGAAACAATCATCTAATCAATAGTTCTCAACGCGGCTGCTTTAAGCCCCAGGGGACACCTGGCAATGACTACTGACAGTTTTGATATCACAGCACCCTGTGGGAAGGACTGTGCTACTATTATCTACTGGGTAGAGGCCAGGGATGCTGCTGACCCCTACAGCTATGTATGATCAGCCCCTCTCTAAACCACTCTGCATCAGTACTCTAAAACCAGCTTAAACTTCCTAGACTGTTCTAAATATTTCTAATAAGAATAAATGCATGCACTGAAAAGAAGCAAGTAAATGTAACAACCAGTATTTAATTATATGTCAGAGCAAGTATAAACTTCAAATAAAAAAATACATCTCTTAAAATATCTATGCATATATGCTGAAGTGATAATAAACTACTTCACATTATGGTTTAAATTTTTAATCTATAAGTGAACAATCTGAAAAGGAAGTTCTCAAAATCCACAAACCTGTCGACACCTGTTGCATCCCCACCTAAGGAGCTGTGCCAGTGAACAGGTAGGAACTCCACTCTGCTTATTTTCTGATCATCTAAAGCTTTCTTGAAATGAGTCTGCAGCAATTTGAGAGAAACCACCCTGAAATCATCCACTTAAAAAAGAAAATCAGGGAAAACAATAAATTAAATTAATATAATTTTCTTAGCTTGATTGGTAGTTAGCAATTAGTTGACCTATGTCAGTATTTTGCAAGGATTTAACCCCCATAACAATACACCTAGTACTTAGAAAAATCTTTCAGATGTTTCATTATTTTAGAGGTATGTATAACTGACTGAAAAACTTTAACTATCACATACAGACAGCATGGAACTGTGGGTACAAACTCGGAAATCAAACTACCTGCCTCAGCGCCTCACCAAATAGTGGGTATAACAGTGACAGCACAGTGTCCCTCAACGCTTCATTGTGAGGGTTAAATGGTACAATGCATGCAAGATTCTTGACACATACCAAGTATTCAAAAAATATGAACTATTATATAAACATAAAAAAGTAAAACTTCAAAAATTCCTCTAGCCCTGGCCGGGTAGCTCAGTTGGTTACAGTATCATCCCAATACAGTATCATCCCAATATACCCAAGTTGTGGGATTGAGCCCTAGTCAGGACACATACAAGAATCAACCAATTAATGCATAAATAAGCCAAACAACAAACAGGTAATTCCCCCCCCACCAAAATCAATACAAAATAAAATATTTCTATAAACCAGGTAGATTCATACTTCCATTAAACAACTTCTCGCAACTAATTTTCTATAAGTCAGTTTGATACACAGGTCTTCCTAGTTGCTGGAACTGCTCAGGCAGAGATTGTTAGAAAGGCTAAATTATTTCCCTGACCCCATGTAATTTTTCACAGTCTAAAATTGTATGAGTTATACTTGTCAAAACAACAAATCAAGTACAAATTAATATTATCAATGATCATTTAAATCTTCTTTCACAGTCCCTCAACTGGAAGCCATTTTAAAAATGAACATTTAAAAGTCCTTCCATTAGTTCTCAAATGATACCATGAAACGACTAATACTTACCACATTCAATAATGCTTCTAAAGCGCAGGTCACATACCGGTCCAATGCCATGCACCATGAACACCAAATGGTCAACCGGAGGCATTTCCCCTACAAAAGAAAGACAAACATACACACAAGCTGGAAACTTGTTTAGGTTTTCTTAACTGAACAGCAATATTCTAGATACCCCTTTTGTCATCACAAACTTACCGAAGAAATTCACGACCCTTCCAACTTAAGCCCATTATCCTCTACCAAATTAGAAGAAAAAAACTTAAAGTTGGTCTTGGTAAATAACAGTGAACTGAACCAAGAAGTGGAGGAAATAGGCCATCTCTGGTCCCAGAAGTTATCAGCATATGATGCCCAGCAGTTGTGTACCTACAGAGGCTTGTGATTTCTTCAGAAGGCCACAGGGCACTAAATTCCACATGAAGAAGCAATTTGTCAATATGAAATTGTACAATCTTTTCCCCAAATCCTTCTCTTGGATTTGTTAGATTCATATATGTTATATAAAGGGACATTTCCTAATTAAATTTATTATTTTATTCTAGTTATTTCATTCAGATTCAGGTAAGTATATTCATTTTGTAATTTCATAAGACAATAAAACAAATATAAAGTATGTCAAAATAAAATCATACTTTAAATGGTATAAGAGGAGAACCAAAGCACAAACACTGGGGCCAGGGGTTGGCGAACTATAGATCACAGGCCAAATCCTTCTCCCTGCCTATTCTTTATAAATAAAGTTTACTGAAACACAACTATGCCCATTTGTTTATATACCATCTATAGATGCATTCACACTACAATTAGAGTTGAATGCATGCAACAGAGTCTATATGGCCTGCAAAGCCTACAATATTTACTATTTGGCCTTCACAGAAAACGTGTGCTACTCCCGCACTAGAATAAGACAAGCAAATCGAAGTATGACAAAACAAGCCCAAAAACACAGCCAAAAGCCTACTTTCAATCAGCAAAGCGATTCTTTACCACAATACATATTTTAAGAGTCCACATTACATAGTTTGTATACCTTCACAGAATTCTAAATTTAAAAATGAACATAAAAAGGTAATAAAAATTTTTTAAAGATATGTGCCAATCTGTTATGGCAAGAAATCCTAATAATTATTTCTTTTTGTCATCATTATAAAGAATGATGGCAAAACTGAGAAATCTAGAAATGACATGGGTTCTAAACCAATTTTACACACCATCGGGGATTTCATCAAGGTTATCGTCAACTCCACGCTTCACAACCCTGGGTCTTGTCTGTCCATCTTGTGTGGTCCCCCATTCATCTGGCACTGACGACGGCTGGAACTGAACAATAACCTTCAAGATACAACAAGAGGATTATTACGACAGCTCACTAGCAAATTAACTTCCACTACAGGCAAAATAATGTTATTTCAATACACAATAAATTATTTCATAGTATGGATAATTTTTACATCAGATACTACCTCTGTTCTCCCAAATCCAATCTGTAATGGTCCTGCTAGTGATCATTAACCATTAAAACTAAGCAAATCAATACCATTATTTCCAATGCTATTAGAAAATGACACAACTAAATCAGAATATACCTCAATTTAGAAACGTTAATATAAACACCCAAGTTTACACATAAGAAATTTAAAAAAGTTACCTGTAATAGAAGAGTCTATTTACAAATGCATTTTCAATGCCAAACAAGAACTTACCTACCACTTTTTAGGAAGACATATATTGTTTAACCCAACTATATTAAATTAAACCTGATGTCATGAAAATACTTCTTTAAAAAAATGTATGCAAGATCTTACGCAAAATTGTTTGTACACCAAACAAAAGTTTAAAAATGTTAAACACACAAAAAAAATAAGCATGGTCACCATCAAGAGAAACTAGGAGGATACAGAAAAGTAAGGGGTTTTTATTTCTCATTTCACACCCTTATATACCGTTTAAATTTTGTTGACAGATGTCAAAATCCCCAATTAAATTCTAGCAAATTGGATCCAGCAGTACATCAGAAAGGTCATACACCATGACCAAGTAGGATTTATCCCAGGCATGCAAGGATGGTATAATATCCACAAATCAATAAACGTGATACATCACATAAACAAATTGAGAGATAAAAATCACAGTCATATCAATTGATGCAAAAAAAGCATTTGACAAAACCCAACACCTTTTCTTGATAAAAACTCAGCAAGGTGGGAATAAAAGGATCATACCTCAACACAATAAAAGCCATATATGATAAACCCACAGCCAACATCACACTCAATGGGCAAAAACTGAAACCATTTCCCTAAGACAGTGGTCTGCAAACTCATTAGTCAACAGAGCCAAATATCAACAGGACAACGATTGAAATTTCCTTTGAGAGCCAAATTTTTTTAGACTTAAACTTCTTCCAATGCCACTTCTTCAAAATAGATTTGCCCAGGCCGTGGTATTTTGTGGAAGAGCCACACTTTGCCGACCATGGCGCTAAGAACAGGAACAAGACAGGGATGCCCACTCTTACCACTCTTGTTTGACATAGTACTGGAAGTATTAGCCATTGCAATTAGATAAGAAAAAATAAAAGGCATCCAAATTGGAAAAGAAGTAAAGCTGTCCTTATTTGCAGATGACATGATATTGTACATAAAAAACCCAAAAGACTCCATCAAAAAACTATTAGACTTAATAAATGAATTCAGCAATGTAGCAGGATACAAAATTAACACCAAGAAATCTACGACATTTCTACACACCAATAGTGAACTTACAGAAAGAGAGCCTAAAAAAGTAATCTCATTTACCATCGCTCCAAAAAAATTAAGATATCTAGGAATACACTTAATTAAGGAGGTAAAAGACCTATATGCAGGAAACTACAGGACACTGAAAAGAGATAGAGGAAGACGCAAATAGATGGAAGAACATACCATGTTCATGGATTGGCAGAATCAACATCATTAAAATGTCCACACTACCCAAAGCAATCTACAGATTCAACGCACTACCCATTAAAATACCAACGACATATTTCACAGACCTAGGAAGAACTCTCCAAAAATTCATCTAGAATGGAAAAAGACCCCGAATAGCCACAGCAATCCTGAGAAAGTAGAATAAAGTAGGTGGGATCTCAATACCAGATTTCAAGCTGTATTACAAAGCCACTGTTCACAAAACAGCCTGGTACTGGCACAAGAACAGATATACAGACCAATGGAATAGAACAGAGAATCCAGATATCGACCCAAACCACTATGCTCAATTAATATTTTACAAAGGAGGCATGAACATACAGTGGAATCAAGACAGTCCCTTCAATAAATGGTGTTGGGAAAATTGGACAGATACATGGAAAAAAATGAAACTAGACCACCAACTTACACCATACATGGGATGAGGGCATGCGACAGGGAGTAGGGGAGGCTGGGGGAAGGTCAATAGGGGGGAGGAGAAGATATATGTACTACTATGTGTAATACTTTAACCAATAATAAACAAACAAATAATTTTGTTGACATATAAATGTGCTTTTACTTTTATTTATTTTAATATCAATGAGGACTGTAGATGGGGGAAGGGGCAGGCTGGGTCGATGGGGAAGAAAAGGGTACATCTGTAGTACTTTCAACAATAAAGATAAATTTTTAAAAATTAAGGACTATAGATGTGATTAGAATATGTTACTTTATACTTTCCTATAATAAGCAAATGTCCTGTTGTGAACAACTACTGTGTGCCACGCACTATGCTAGCTGCTTTTGCATAAATGATCTTGACTTCATCTAAAATATGCCCCAGGGAGGAAAATCTTTTTTGTTGCTCGAAATCCTCACCCAAGGATATTTTCCACTGATTTTTAGAGAGTGGAAGGGAGAGGGAGAGACACAGAGAAACACCGATGTGAGAGAGACACATTAGCTGGCTGCCCCGCATGCACCCGGACCAGAGCCGGGGATCCAGCCTGCAAGTGAGGTATGTGCCCTTGACCTCAAACAAAGCGCTTAAGAGCAGAGAGGAAAATGTGAGTGCAAATGAGGAACCCGTGGCTCAGAGATTAAGGGTGGTCCATGAAAGGATTCGAATACCATTAATACCTTAAGGGAAAAAAAGTTTATAAAGATGGTATAAATGAAAAAAGGAAGAATATGTTTTCCATCTCAAAGGTTGAAACAAACCTTCATTAAGGGCAGGGTAGACAAACTATGACTTTCAGGCCAAAACTGGCCCACCACTTGGTTTTGACAAAGTTTGCTTAAAACCAGCCATGCTCAGTGTCTGTAGCTGCTTTCAGGCTATAAGGGCAGAGTTGACAGCTGTCACAAAGACCAAGAGCCACAAAAAGCCTTAAATACTTTCTCTTTAGTCCTTTGCAGAAAAAGTCAGCTGACTCCTGATCAAGGGCAAAAATTTATCAAGCAACTTCTATGCTGCATACTAAGCTTCAGCTAGTATGTTGTCATAAACAGGAACAAATTTAAATTTTATTTTATTTTTCTTGTTGTCACCTGAAGATAAATTTTGCACTGCTTTTCAGAGAGAGTGGAAGGGAGAGGTGTAGAGAGAGAAACATCAGTGTGAGAGAAACACATCAACTGGTTGCCTCCCACACATGCTCGCAGGCAGGGGACAGTGCTCAGGCCCATGCTGTGCCACAGATCAATGTGAACTATAGTAAACTTAAAAGCAATGACTTGTCATATATATATATACTGCAGGATATAATGAAAATAAACATTTAGCAAATACATTTGTCAAAATTACTTAAATGAACATAAAAACTTTAATATCCTAAAAAAATATCATTACCTTTGGATTGTGCATAACAATCGTCTCTCCACTTGGAAACTCTAATCGACGGTGCCACTGATTTGTTGTTACGGCTTTTTTATATTCTACCTACAATAATGAAAACAACATTCATCCATTAATAGAAATCTATCTCACATTGAGAAAGAGTGGAAGAAAATTATAACTATGATGGTAATAAAAAAAGGTAACAGCAGCTCTCATGTAGTAACTGGTTACCACACTTATCACTTTACATACATTACCTCATTTAATTGCTCTCATTCATTCCTAAGTAACATTATCTGCAGTAGACAGAGACAAACACCAAGATTTAGACTATGTTTCTTAGAGCTTTCAAAAAAAGTGCCACGAACTGAGTGGATTAAAACAACAGAAATGTATTCTCTCGGTTCTAGGCCAGAAGTCTGAAATCAAGGTGTCAGGGGAGCAAACGGTGTAAAAGGGCCATGTTTCCTCTGAAACCGACGGGAACTCCTTCACTGCCTCCCTAGCTCCTGGTGGTTTGTCCACAATCTTCAGTGGTCCTTGGCTTACAGATGATCACTCCAACCCTCTCTTCTCAGAGCATGTGCCTCCTGCCTGTCCTCCTGTAAGGATACCCGTCCTATGGGAGCAGGACCCACCCTACTCCACTATGATCTCATCTTAATAACATGTGCAACGACCTACTCACAAAGTCACATTCTGAGCTCTAGAGCCTAGGACACAATTCAACTCCTAGCAGACATTTTTTTATAAAATTGTTTTATTACCACTGACCTGGTGCGCAGATTCATGCATATTGAAAGCAAATTCATTAGAAGGTGACTGGTGGGGTGGCCTGGGAGACGGGCCAGAAACAGCCTGGAACCAACCTCCCATGGTCCCTCCCCAGCGACTTTGGAGTCAGCGGGATCCCTCCAGCGGGTGGGGTCCCTCGGCCTGGCCTGCGGGGATTGGGCCTAAACTGGCTCTCTGATATCCCCCAAGAGGTCCCAGAGTGCGAGAGGGCACATACAAGAATCAACTAATGGCCCTACACAGTTTGGCTCAGTGGAGAGAGCGTTGGCCCAGGACTGAAGGGTCATGGGTTTGATTCTTGTCAAGGGCATGTACCTCAGTTGGAAGATAGGTCCCCGGCCACAATGCGGGCGTGTGGGAGGCAATCAATCAATGTGTCTCTTTCACACTGATGCTTCTCTATCTGTCTCTCTCCCTCACTTGCACTCTCTCTAAAAACCAATGGAAAAATCAACTAATGAATGCAAAAATAAGTCGAACAAATCGAACAAATTGATGTTTCTCTCTCTGAAATCAATAAATACATTAAAAAAATTTAATTAAAAAAAGAAAGACTCTTGTAAACAAAGTCTGCTCCCTGTGGGTGGTATTTCATGAGGTTTCAGTTTATGCAGGGCCTACATTTTTTTAAGAAAAGCATAAAGAAATAAAGCTCACCTACCTCTAGTTTTTCACTGAATTCCTCGGTATAGGGAATAAATCTGCTATCTGTGTCTCCTTTGTAAAACCAAGTACAGCGTCTCACTTCAGCAGGCTCCTCTTCCCAGTACACAGCTTTCCTCACTCGGTCGTAGAGGTAAACGTCATAGCGCCCTCCATCCGTGCCTAGAACCACACTCTCGGGATCTGGCTGGACTGGAGTACAAAGTCCACAGTTTAATCCAACAGATACAAGGCATATCTAAAGTAATAAGTAATGAATACAGTGACCAGTTGATCCTTAAAGACAAAGAACTAAGCTCATTTTGATTTAAAAATACCTCAAGCCTGGCAGGAGTGGCTCAGCCGGTTCAGCACTGTCCCATGGATGGGAGGGTTGCCAGTCGATTACCAGTGGGCACACATCTGGGTTGTGGGTTTGATCCCCAGTGGGGCTGAATATAGAGGGCAACCAATTGATGTTTCTCTCTCACATTGCTGTTTCTCTCTCTCTCTCTCCCCACCCTTTCCTCTAAGCATGTCCTCAGGTGAGGAGTTAAATAAGTAAATAAATAAATAATTTAAATTAAAAAAAATAGAATAGATTTTTAAAACATCAAAAATAAAAAGAGCTAATTTTAATCTGTGTTGATCAAAATTATGATCTTAAGTGAAGAAATAACTAGGACAAAATTTTAAAACATGAACATAAAATAATTCAAGTAACTGGTAACTTTTTTTTAAAACCAAAGCAGCAATATTTATGAAGTATATTTCTGAAGAATATTAGGCAATTTTTAAGTAACACGGTGAAATATCACAGATAAACACAGACACCTTTCCCCCCGCAGGACTTGTCACAGCCTTAACACACTCCTGTGCACTGTCTCAAAAGACAGATGTAGTCAGAGCACTTTCAAACTAACCATATGCTGTGGATATATTTTTCACAGCATCTTAAGAAATAAGATTGCCATAAGAAATGCTCTATATACTCTATGCATACAAATCTATCAGGAAAATAAGAAAACTGACATCCCCCAAAAAAGAGGTAAAAAAAATTGACACCTGGATTATATGAACTATTCTGTTTCTCTGATTTAAAATCCAAAAAATCCTTTAAACAAGAAAATTACCAAAATACTTCTTCAGATACCTTTCTCAAATAACTCAGAACTTATATTAAAATCACCATCTTAAGGTATTGAGTCTTATGGGGTCCACAATTAAGGAATGTGAGATTCACAAAAAGTAAGCCATAAATACCCTTCATTTCTTTTCTCCCTAAACTCAGGTATGTGATGCATAAACTGCTCACCTGAATTGTAGACTTCTTCAAGATTCGAAGAGTCCAGCATGCTGAAAGGCATCCAGAGCTGTTTGTGCTCTACCTCCTTGCAGTGAAACCAGTGGGGCTGAACAGGCTCGTACTGGTTTTGAAGCACAAAAGGAGGAGGCGCTGGCACAGAGGGACCCACAAGCCTATCAAGTGCCTGCTGCGGTGGAGGGGACAACGCTGACTGCACGGAAGGAGGAACCTGGAGGGGACGAAGAAGTTAGGCCCTCGTGCCAGACCCACGGATGGTCCCCTCATCCAGAGTCTGAGCATCAGTGTGACTGTAACTAAGTAAAATGAAGCCCATGCTCTGTCCCCAGGAGTAAAGTTAGGTTACACTCATTATAATACTGCTATCTTTTCATGGTTTCCATTTTCTTGGTTTTAGTTGATTTCCTTTTGGAAGTCAGTTAGATATCATTTGGGGGGAAAAAATAGGGGAATTTCATAAATCAATGTAAATGTTATTCCATTACCCTCCTGAGACTGAAGTAAACTGTCTAGATCCAAACTCCATAAATGTAAATAAAAGAAATTACTAGAGTAATCAACTTTAGTACATATAATTTAGTATCTTGATTGAACAGTATAATTAAAATGAGACGTTGGCAGGCTGTTAAGATAATAATTGCTTCAACTCTCACTGGTCCTTAGGTCACATTTATCATTAATATCTTATACTAAAATCTAAAAATACTGGCACAGATTAACTTATTAAAATCAATTACTACTTCAGTACAGATAATAAGAACTAAAATGTGAATATTCAATGAGCTACCTATAAAAGAACATTTGCTTCAAAGCACACGTTACAAAGAATATCCTCTGAAAATAACTTACCATATTGATTATAAAAAGCACTGTGCTGTTAAAAGCATAGGCGAAGTGAGAGAGATGTTAAAAGCTAAAGCGAATAATGAGGACACAAAAATATGTCTCCATACCGGTGGCAGAGATCCTGGAGGCGTCTGGTACATGTGGACAGGGGGTCCAGAGGGTGACAGATGGGTGGGATGGCCTGGTGCTTGGCACTGCTGCAGCTGTGGTGGCGTAATGTAAGGGTTAGCTCTGCTGCTTACAGGAGTATGGCGATAGGGATTGTATCCTTGTTGGGATATTCCCTGGGGTGGGCTCCCCACATTTGAAGGAGGGAGACTACTTGGCTGAGCAGGCAAATAAGCATTTGTTCCCATCTGTGAAGAAGCTGGAGCAACATACGGAGCCTTCGAAAAGGATGGTGGAAATGGATTCAACACATCTTGGGATCCTGTTGTAAAAGGGAGAGCAGCTGGGGGCTTGGAGAACGTTGACTGTCCAGGTGATGCTGCTGCAGTTGTTAATGGTGACTGTCCAATATTCCCAAACGGATCACTACTGCTGGACACCTGAGAGAAGTAACTAAATGTCTGTGGGGTAGAGGTGTGAGCAGAAGAAGTCTGACCAAGAAAGCTATCTTCCTCACCAACATCTGTGGAATCCTCTGAAAGGGACAGAAGAGCAAATGGTTGAAAAGGTATGCTATCACCCTATAGACCTAGTTCTTGTGCCTCTAATTGTGTTGTTCCAAATTACGTTTCTGCATTTACAGGGGAAAAAATGAAAAACATTTCTTTTTTATTTGAAAACTTCTCTTTGAGTGAAAAACTGAAATATATGAATAGGAAACAACAAAAGAAGGAAAAATTACAATTCATTCATAAGCATACCACCCAGATATAATCACCTTCAGTAATATTTCGGTATATACCTTCCCATACTTTTTAAATAATACAGTTACACATTATTTATTTTATAAATATACAGAAATTGTACAGCCCTGACCAGTTCAGCTCAGCAGACGGAGCGTCAGCCTGCAGACTGAAGGGTCCCAGGTTCGATTCCGGTCAAGGGCATGACATCCCCAGTAGGGGCTGCGCAGGAGGCAGCTGATGGATGTTTCTCTCTCACCGATGTTTCTAACTCTGTAAAAAATCAATAAAATATATTTTTTTTAAAAAAGAAATTATACCTATTCGTATATAGACATTTTAAAAAATAGAAATAAAATCTGTATCTACTACATGTTCTTCTACATGCTCCCTTTTTTCCTGGTAAAATAATCAAGTGCACATAACTTTACTTCCAGTCCTGACCAGAACCTAAAGTGCAGGTATTCACTCTGTTGACAAGAAGGGTGTGTCGGGCCCTGACCCACAGAGCACACACGGTGGAAAGGAACACGTGGCATGTGTATTCACAAGGCCAAGGAGGCCAACGAGGAACTGCCGTCCCGAACACAGAGCACCACAACCAGAGAGAGCATCGTAACTGAGCACCAAGTCCCTGGGAAAGCCACTTTCCAGCCAGGTAAGTTCCCTCGCTTCCCTCTGCCCAACGTGATCCTCACTGTGGGCATTATCAGCATCAAATTATTTATCTTCTCTCGGCCCCAACTTGTAAAATCAAAGCATTTTTTTCTCTACTAGCACATGGCCTCAAACGAGCAGCCTTACGAAACTCTCATGCGCCCTTAGCTTGCTGTAACTCCCATGGTCCTCTTCCTGCGCTCGTCATTCTCTCTCCCACCGCTGAAGGCACGGAGCACATCAGAGGTGGGCCCACGCCCGCACACAGGCAACCGAGGTCCCTGCCCTTGAGACCGGAGAAAGGGAGCCCGTCTTTCAAGCTCCGGGCTCCGTCCTGACCTGTAGAGCAGGGCACTGGGCTTGCCGATTCCGGCTGAAGGCTCTAGGTTGCTCCTACTGTAGTTCATCAGTTTAACTAAAATAGTCCACTAATTCCAAACACTCTTCTAGTTGTTCCTTTGTAACTAAGAATAAAATACTGCGGCCTGCACGAGGGCCCGTGTCTGCTTTTATCATTCTGCTTTCCTTATGTATTTACGGTTCCCACTCTATTTTCAGTCATGTAAACCTCACGTGGATTTTCATCTGTATTTCTTCATTCATCTCTCAACCACTGAAAACATGGAGAAAACTTGATGGTGTGTCTCATCCTTTAAGACAACTGAAGGATCTACCTGATTCAAGAAGCCTTTTTTTCTGATTAGCATCAATTACAAAGGAAATTCTGATCTCATCATGATGCCAGCCTCACCTCAGGGGCACCTGCTGATTACATGTGGACACACCTGACATCACGACACACAACTTTATTGAGCCCCTACCTGTAGCCTCGTGACAACTCCGTGTCAAGTGAGACTGTGCCCATTGTTCCTGAACCTATTTTCCAACTGCTTCCTCAGTCCTTGGGCAGGCGCAGCCACATCTACTCAAACCTAGGACACCTCGAACGGAATCCATCCTCCTCACTGTCCCCCTCCACGTGCTCCTGCACCCCCTCTCACTAACACATCTGCGCATCCTCTCACACCAGACACCAGCCCTCACCGACTCCTCTCCTCGCATACTCTCCATTCAGGCAGTCAGATCCCCACTCAAGACATAGGTACAAAGTGCCCGGCACTGGAGCGGGGTCTCGGGGCTAAAACTGAATGGGAAAGAAATGGAGGAAAACAAATGACTGGATATAGAGTTCAAAACCACGGTTATAAGGTTTTTCAAGAATTTCCTAGGAAAGATGGATAAATTTAGCGAGACCCAAGAGGAGATGAAAAAGGACCAACTGGAAATCAAACATACACTGACTGAAATAAAAAATATTATACAGAGTCCTAACAGCAGACTAGAGGAACGCAAGAATCAAGTCAAAGATTTGAAATACAAAGAACCAGAAAACACTCCACTGGAAAAGCAAAAAGAAAAAAAAAAATTAAAAAATGTGAAGACAGTGTAAGAAGCCTCTGGGACAACTTCAAGCATACCAACATCAGAATTGTGGGGGTGACAGAAGAAGAGAGAAAGTAAGATACTAAAAACCTAATTGAAGAAGTAACGACTGAAAACTTCCCCCACCTGGTGAAAGAAATAGACTTACACGTCCAGGAAGCACACAGAACCCCATATAAAAGGAATCCAAAGAGGACCACACCAAGACACATCATTAAAATGCCAAGAGCAAAAGACAAAGAGAGAATATTGAAAGCAGCAAGAGAAAAACAGTTAATTACCTACAAGGGAGCACCCATACGACTGTCAGCTGATTTCTCAACAGAGAAATGCAGGCCAGACGGGAGTGGCAAGAAATATTCAATGTGATGAACAGCAAGAACCTACAACCAAGATTACTCTATCCAGCAAAGCTATCATTCCGAATTGAAGGGCAGATAAAGAGCTTCACAGATAAGAAAAAGCTAAAGGAGTTATCACCACCAAACCAATATTATATGAAATGCTAAAAGTACTCTTTAAGAAGAGGAAGAAGAAGAAAAAGGTAAAGATAAGAATTATGAACAACAAATACATATCTATCAACAAGTGAATCTAAAAATCAAGTGAAGTAAAAATCGGGTAAGCAGAATAAACTGTTGAATAGAATAGAATCAGGGGCATAGAAAGGGAGTGGACTGACCATTCTCAGGGGGAAAGGGGTGAGGGGGGTGTGGGAAGAGACTGGACAGAAATCGTACACCTATGAATGAGGACAGTGGTGAGGACGTTAAGGGCAGAGGGTGCGGTGGGAGCTGGGTGGAGGGGAGCTATGGGGGGGAAAAGAGGAACAATTGTAATAATCTAAACAATAAAGATTTATTAAATAAACAAAAAAAAGAATAAAGTATTCGGTGGGAAAACATTTAGTGATAAGAGGGATCAGGTCCTTACTTTACATCCTTCCCAGAAAGGGGGAGGGACACTGACCGCACTCCTGTACTGGCCACCGCCGCTGTCAGTCATCATGTTGAGTTCACTTTCTTCCAGAATTTGGATAAATTCAGGTCGGAGCTGCAAGTACGCAGCCCTCAAGTGTCATAGAAAAAAGCAACTCACCTACGACTGATCTCTCCATTCAGAAGTGTGCATCCTTAACGTACAATGATGAGAATCTGATATTTTATGATCTTTTCATTAAAAGCTTGATTGAAAACTACTAAAAAAATTAAAAAAAGGATCTATGTGATAGTCACTAAAGATCCTTAAAAATAACCCACACCTGCAAACTTCACAAAAAGCCCACCGTCCAAACAGACATGTATATTTCGCAAACATTTATGCAGAACTATGTGCCGGGCGCTACACTCCGTGCCTTGTAATAAAAATCAACTCACTGCCCTGGCTAGTTTGGCTCAGTGGCTAGAGCACCGGCCTGTGGTCTGAATGCTCCCCGGCTGGATTCCGGGGCGCGCAGGGGGCAGCCCATCCAGGATCCTCTCTCATCATTGATGTTTCCACCTCTCTCCCTCTCCCGTCCTCTCTGAAATCAATAAAAGTTTTTTTTTTTTTAAAAATCAATTCATTTCACATTACAGCCCCATGAGGCTACAGATAAAGGAAGTACAGAGCGGTAAAGTGACACGCCTGAGGTCACACGGCAAGTTACTGCAGGACCGGGGCTGGAACACCCCGCTCTGGGTTACGCCCCACCATGTGAAAAAGCACGCTCTCGCCAAGGCCGGTGTGGCTCAGTGGATGGAGCGTCGGCCTGCGGACTGAAAGGTCCCGGGTTCGATTCCGGTCGGGGGCATGCACCTTGCTTGCGGGCACATCCCCGGGTAGGATGCATGCAGGAGGCGGCTGACCGATGTCTCTCATCGATGTTTCTGGCTTTCTATTCCTCTCCCTTCCTCTCTGTAAAAAATCAATAAAATATATTAAAAAAGAAAGAAAAGAAAAAGCACTCTCTCCACCGTAATGCAGACACCAACAAGGAGCTGAGTGCACCGGGGAGCGGGAACCCAGGTAACGGGAAAGAGCCCAAGAGGAAAAGATGCACAGACAGACGGACAGGCACCATCTGCGGCGACAGCAGAGGTGCAGGCTGCATCCCTCCTCCTGTTGTGACCGACCCACAGCAGACGGGGAGCGGGAACAGCGGGAATCAAGGATTCGATTCCCCTATACGACCAGGAGGGAACGTGGAGGGGCGAGGACCCGACTGCGTCTCCCCATAAAGAATGGATCAGGGTCAGGGCGCCCTCGGGCCTGGAGGCAGAAGGAAGGGGGGGGGGTTCCCAACACCGGGTGCCTGAAGGCACCCCCGGCCTTGAGAAGCCATAAAGTCTGACAAACCGCTCCTGCGAGGACAGCCGCTATCCAGACCGCTTACTCGCATTAACCA
>JAAGEH010000409.1:555022-607146 GCA_011751065.1 Lasiurus cinereus | reverse complement strand
GTGCAGGAGGCAGCTGATCGATGTTTCTGAGTCTCTTCCATCCTCTAAGAAAAGTCAATAATATGTATATATATAAAGAGTGGCTTATTTCAGGCAGTCAACTTCACATAGGGTGTAGACAGGGGTCTCATTTGAAAGGTTTTATAGAAGGCAAGCAATTCGCCAAAGGAAAATCAGAATATTTTTGAGAAAGGGCAGCTTTTCTATAGGGAAAGAGTCCTGGCAGGATGTTTATTCTAAGGTCACCACTTTTTTCTGTGTGGGATGGAAAGGGTTCGTGAGACATTCCCTTATTGGCGCTTGGCCAGGACCTTGTACACGGGATGCTGAAGATTTTCCTGGCCGAGCTGGCACTGCAATAACGTCAGGTAGTAGCAGGTTTGGTGTCATGGGGCTTCCCCCATGAGTGATGCCTCGTGGGGCCCGTGATTTTCTGTGTAAACATAGCCTTGGGCCTAGCTGGTGGGGTACAGTGGTTGAGAGTGGACCCTTTTATCAGGAGGTCAGGGTTCCATCCCAGGTCAGGGCACATGTCAGGGTTGTGGGCTCCATCCCCGTTAATGGGCATGCAGAAGCCAACGGGTCAATGATTCACATCATTGATGTTTCCCTCTACCTCTCTCTGAAGTAAATAAAAGCACATATATATTCTCACACACACACACACACACACACTAGAGGCCCCATGCAGAAAATTCGTGCACAAGGAGTTGTGTCCCCCAGCCCAGCCTGCACCCTCTCTAATCCTGATAGGGTCAGGCTTAAACGGGCAGTTGGACATCCCTCTCACAATCCAGGACTGCTGGTTCCCAACTGCTCACCTGCCTGCCTTCCTGATTGCCCCTAACCGTTTCTGCCTGCCAGCCTGATCACCCCTAACCACTCTCCTGCCAGCCTGTTTGCCCCTAACTGCCCTCCCCTGCACGCCTTGTCACCCCCAACTGCCCTCCTTTGCAGACCTGGTCCCTAGCAACTGCCCTCCCCTGCTGGCCATCCTGTGTCCACATGGGGGCAGCCATCTTGTGTGTTGGAGTGATGATTAATTTGCATATTACTCTTATTACATAGAATATATATATACATATACCCTGATCCATGCATCAAGAGATCCCCAGTTCCATTCAGGTCACCATATATGTCCCGGGTCAGCTGGATCCCCAGTAGGGGGTGTGCAGGTGCATTTCTCCATGGTTCTATCTTGGCCCCTCCCTTTGTTTCTAAAAAAAACATAAGAAATCCAACATATATATTTTGAAAAATAGCCTGTTACACTTGATAGATCCTCCCTCCTCCCAACTGTGGGCAAAGTATGAGGTAACCTGCACCTGTGCCTGGACATACCAGGCACCTTATATGGACCGTACATTGAACCACCCATCAGCACCTCCCAAAGACCCTCAGCCCTTGTCCCTAGGGACCTGAGTGAGTATGGACCTTATATGGACCAGGCATGAAGCCACCCATCAGTGCGTGCCGAGTACCTGAAGCCCCCATCCCTTCCCATCTCTTCCTCCCCTCCAAAGGCGTGTTCCCCTCTGCACGTGTGGCTTTTCTCCTCTTGAAAAGACAGCAAGGCAGGTCCTTCTCCTCTAATAGAGCCTGTAGCCCTGGTTTTTGGCCTTTGTCTGATCTTTCAATACTGGAGCGCAGATAACATCTGGGTTTGCAACTGGCATTTAAGGAGCGGCTCGTGCCCTAGCCAGTGTGGCTCAGTGGAAAGAGCATAGGTCGTCGGACTGAGGGGTCCTGGGTTCGATTCCGGTCAGGGGCACATACCCTGGTTGCGGGCACATCCCCAATAGGAGGTGTGCAGGAAGCAGCTGATCAATGCTTCTCTCTCATCGATGTTTTTAACTCTCCCTCTCCCTTCCTCACTGTAGAAAATCAGTAAAATATAAAAAATAAATAAAAAGGAGCGGCTCGTGCACAGACTGGTGCTGAGACTAACCCATCTCCAGGCGGAGTGTTTGCTGCAATTAATCAGGAGCAGCAGTGACTTGACAGGGTCCCTCCAATTGGCTCCCAATAGCCAAGCCTGTGGCCTCGGGAGCGCCTGGAACTACATTACCCAGAAGGCCGTGCGCTGAGTCCCAGCCGGGGGTAGAGAGCAGCGGAAAAGCATTTCCAGCGGGACTTCCGGTCTCGTCGGGGCGCAGTCTCTTCTGTCTTGGCGCAGCCCCGTGAAGTTTTGAGGTGATAGGACCGAGAAGGCGCCAAGGAGGCGCGGTCCCCGCCGCCCAGACGGAGGCCTGAGGGGCCGCGGACCCCGCGAGGGACCCCGCTTCAGGACGGGAGGGTGCCGCGTCCTGGCCCGCCGGCTCCGCCCGCAGAATCCCATGGCGGAGGCCGCTCCGAGGCGCCGGGCGGAAGTGAGCGCGTTCCCCGGGCCTCCCCGCCTCGCGCACCCAACCCACCCAGCAGCCAGGGGTTTGCGGGGAAGCGGGGGTGCCCGCCCTTCCCCCTCCTGCAGCTCAGGCCTCCCGTCAGGCCCGCGAGGCGCTGGTGGGGGCACCGGGGCGGCGGGGGCGGAGGGCTTCCGGGGCGGGGGGCGGGGGGACAGGGAGGGGAAACGGCCCGGGAGCAGCAGGGCACGTGGGGCCAGGCCTGGGGCGGCCCCGGGACGGAGTTGCACCGGGGGCGGCTGTTGGCTGGACCAGGACGAAGGCGGCGGGGCGGAGGCAGGAGGGCGCCTGGGGTCCGGAGCGGGGAAGCCGCCAGAGGTCACCCCGCGGGGGGCGGGCCGTGGAGCTGGTGGCCCCGGGCACCGGGAGTGGGGTCCAAGGGTGAAGCACAGCCCGTGTTTTGTTTTGTTTTAATTTAAAAAATATATATTTTATTGATTTTTCTTTTTCTTTTTTCTTTTTTTACAGAGAAGAAGGGAGAGGGATAGAGTCAGAAACATCGATCACCCAAGACCGGTTTGGCTCAGTGGATAGACCTTTGTCGGCTTGCGGACTGAAGGGTCCCGGGTTCGATTCCGGTCAGGGGCATGTACATTGATTTTGGCACATTTCCAGTAGGGGGCGTGCAGGGAGGCGGCTGATCGATGTTTCTGACTTTTTCTCTCTCCCTTCCTCTCTGTAAAAAAAACAAAAAATAAATTTTAAAAAAAGAAGAAGAAACATCCATCAGCTGCTTCCTGTACACCCCCCACTGGGGATGTGCCCACAACCAGGATACATGCCCTTGACTGGAATCGAAACCGGGACCCTTCGGTCCGCAGGCTGATGCTCTATCCACTGGGCCACACCGGATTTGGCACAACTCTTTTTTTTTTTTTTTTTATGGTTCTGCAAACTTTTTAACTTTACAATGCATCATAAACATTATTCCATGCAATGGACAAAAATCTGCTACTGAAACATAGAGGGCTGCAGTTGGATAACAAGAGTTACTACTTAAAACAAAATACTAACAATGTTAAAGCCCTGGGCCTGGCAAATGCCTGCCATGGGCACTACACAAAAGGAATGTCTTCAAAGCCCATTTGTGGGGCCCTACAGCCACCCCTGAGTTCCCGAGGGCCTCTAGGGTGAAAGGGGTTTTGTAAACTTTTTTGCATCCACATAAATCCCCCCAATTTCTGTCTGGTTTTCTTCACCTCATCCTCTACTCTAGCCATCTCGTCAAATTCTCTTATCATCTCCTCATTGCTCAAATGCATATGGTGTATGGCCTCTTTGTATTCCTTGAGGCATTGAGCCAGCCCCTTGTTGGTTTTTCTTTTGGCTTTCCTGGGTACATCATCCCCAGCTGGGCGCTTTCCTCCAGCCCTTGGTTCTATGGTTGGTTTTCCTTCTTCTTTTGGTTTTCCTTGGCTCTCTGACTTTCCCTCTATCACTGGTTTTCCCTCCTTCTCTGGCTTCTCCTTATCCTCTAGTATTTCCTCATCTTCTGTCTCTCCCCTGTTTTCTATCTTTCCTTCATTTTCTAACTTTTCCTTGTCTTCCAGAGTATCAGCTACTTATGGCTTTGCAGCATTCTGAGGCTGTTCATTTTCCATCTTTCCTTGATTCTCAGGCATTCCTTCATTTACACTGCAGAGTTTTTCCATGTTGAGATGTCCCCTCCTTTTCCTGTCTGCAGGAATTCTGAACAGGTTCCTTTTTTTGATAGCTTAGCCGAGTGCTGAGAACAGACACGCAGACCTCAGCTTTTTGTAGCTCCTCTGGGTTTCTGTGAGCCCCTCTCTTTCCTTCTAGCTGTAGAACTTCCACTCAGCCAACTTTCCTGTGGTTCTGGATGATGTCCGTTCTGTCTTTTAGTTGTAGTTTTGAAATTGTTGTGCGAGGCAGCAGTGTAGGTGTTTACCTATGCCGCCATCTTTGATTCTCCAGAACTTCCCTTTTTATTCAAGAGCAATCCCTGATGCCAAAACCGGTTTGGCTCAGTGGATAGAGCGTCAGCCTTTGGACTGAAAGGTCCCAGGTTCGATTCCGGTCAAGGGCATGTACCTTGGTTGTGGGCACATCCCCAGTAGGGGGCGTGCAGGAGGCAGCTGATCAATGTCTCTCTCTCATCAATGTTTCTAGCTCTCTATCCCTCTCCCTTCCTCTCTGTAAAAAATCAATAAAATATGTTTAAAAAAAAAAAAAAGAGCAATCCCTGAGGACCAGAGGACATTGGAGCTGATGGTCCCGGGCATCTAGAATGTGGATCTAAGGGCGAAGCACAGCCCATGTGTTTTTTTTCTTTTTTTAAGGTGAATCTGCTCCATAGCTTTTAATTTTTTATTATTTTTAATATACTTCTTATTGATTTTTTATAGAGAGGAAGGGAGAGGGATAGAGAGAAGCACCGATGAGAGAGAGACATCAATCAGCTGCCTCCTGCATACCCCCCACTGGGGATGTGCCCTCCACCACAGTCCATGCTTTTGACCGGAATCGAACCCGGGACCTTCCAGTCCGCAGGCCGAAGCTCTATCCACCAAGCCACACTGGTTTCAGCCACAGCCCATGTTTGGCTGTGTCCTGCAGGAATGATCTGGCACAGAGAACTGGAATAAATCAAGCCATGCTCGGAGAGCTTGGAGTCCCACTTTATTCACCAGTGGGCTCAGAGGAGATGCGTTCAAATTCTAAGCTGGGCTACAAGCAGAACTTCATATATATATAAAGTTTTATTGATTTTTTTAAAATATACATTTTATTGACTTTTCACAGAGAGGAAGGGAGAGGGATAGAAAGTCAGAAACATCGATGAGAGAGAAACATCGATCAGCCGCCTCTTGCACACCCCACACTGGAGATGTGCCCGCAAGCTAGGTACATGCCCCCGACCGGAATTGAGCCCGGGACATTTCAGTCCGCAGGCCGATGCTCTATCCACTGAGCCAAACTGGTCTCGGCTTTATTGACTTTTTACAGAGAGGAAGGGAGAGAGAGAGAAACATCGATCAGCTGCCACCTGCACAGCCTCTACTGGGGATGTGCCTGCCACCCAAGGTACATGCCCTTGACCAGAATCGAACCTGGGACCTTTCAGTTCGCAGGCCGATGCTCTATCCACTGATCCAAACCGGTTTTGGCAGAACTTACCTTTTTATTCAAGAGCCGGCCCTGTGTGCATGCTTAGTGGTTATCTCGCTGCTGACCTTCAAAACATCTCAGTTCTCTCCGATTAAACACAATGCACCTGGCTTGGCAGTGAGAGTATGGGCCTATCTAGTCTTTGGCCTACAAGGTGAGACAGATAAGGTCATCTTCCTTGTTATTTCAGCAGGCTAGAAAGCAAAGCTATTTTTTTTTTTTTTTTTTTAGAATAAGAGGCCGTTTAAAAAAAAAACACAGCAGAGAATTCCAAATAGTTTTACAAAATAGGGGTTAGCCTTCTCATGCCCACTACAGGACGTTGGAACTGATGGTCCCGGACACTGGGAGTGTGGATCTAAGGGTGAAGCACATCCCATGTTTTCTTTTGTTTAATTTTTAAAAATATATTTTATTGATTTTTTTTTACAGAGAGGAAGGGAAAGGAATAGAGAGAAACATCGATGATGAGAGAAACATAGATCAGCTGCCTCCTGCACGCCTCCCACTGGGGATGTGCCTGCAACCCAGGTACATGCCCTTGACTGGACTCAAGCCTGGGACCCTTGAGTCTGCAGGCCGAGGCTCCATCCACTGAACCACACCGGTCAGGGCCATAGCCCCTGTTTCGCTATGTCCTGCAGGAATGACCTGGGACCTCCCCGGGAGTTGGCGTGGCAGTCGCGATGGAACCCTTCTAGCCTGGCCCAGTGCCCTGCCTCCCCTCCCCTTCCCCTGGTCCCGCCTGTTGTGGGGAGGGTGGTCCGAGTGATTGATGGGACTGTGATGAAGAGCAGGCAGTCCTGGCACGAAGGCCGGGTGTCTTCTCAGAACGGGGGGCCCTGGAGAGGGTGGTGGGTTCTCTGACAGGCTGTTCCTGACTCAGTGGTATTCGTTCCGACAGGGTTGCATGGCCTTTGAGGAGGTCGCCGTGCGCTTCTCCAGGGCAGAGTGGCGCCTCCTGGACGAGGCTCAGAGACGCCTGTACCTCGATGTGATGCTGGAGAATTTTGCGCTGGTCTCCTCACAGGGTAAGCCCCTCCCTCTGCTGGTGCGTTCTCTGATCTCGCCTGCAGCCCCCTTCCCTCAGGATCGTGCTTTGTTTCTTCTGTTGGAAACTCTGAGGGTCCCGAGGAGACTTGCCTCCAGGCAGCTGTGGGCAGCGGCAACTGCTCTTTGGCTCATTCCTGTTCTGTTTGTTTAAATATTTATACACATACACACATATATATGTATATGCCAAAACCAGTTTGGCTCAGTGGATAGAGCGTCGGCCTGTGGACTGAGAGGTCCCAGGTTCCATTCCGGTCAAGGGGATATACTTTGATTGTGGGCACATCCCTAGTGGGGGGTGTGCAGGAGGCAGATGATCGATGTCTCTCTCTCATCGATGTTTCTAACTCTCTAGTTCTCTCCCTTTTTCTCTGTAAAAAATCAATAAAATATATTTTAAATATATATATATATATATATATATACACACACACACACACACACACACACACACAAACACATATACATAAATCTATTTTATTGATTCTTTACGGAGAGGAAGGAATAGGGAAAAAAAGTTAGAAACATCGATGAGAGAGAAACATCCATCAGCCGCCTCCTGCGCCCATCCCACCGGGAATGTGCCCGCAACCAAGGTCCATGTCCTTGACCGGAATCGAACCTGGGACCCTTCAGTCTGCAGGCCAATACTCTATCCACTCAGCCACACTGGTCAGGGCTAAATATATTTCTTTTATTGGTTTCTGAGAGGAAGGGAGAGGGAGAGAAAGAGAAACATCCATGATGGAGAACATCATCCGCTGCCTCCTGTGCACCTCTCCAGGGTGGAGTGGCGCTTCCCCCCCCCGCAAACCCGCCCAACCAGGGACTGAGTCCACCACCCGGGCAGGTGCCCCCGCCGGCTGGAATCGAAAACAGGACCCCTCAGTCCTCAGGCCAACAACCCTCTGTCCACGGAGCCAGACCAGCCAGGGCTCCGGTTCTATTTATAAAGTTCCTTCTTTTTTTTTGCCTCGTTGTCCTGAAGTTGAAGAAACTTTCACAGCAGCAACAAAAAAGACCCTCCGTCCCCCTAGGGGCCTGGACTCGGTTTTACATGTCCTCCTTCCTCCTTTCCTGAAAAGGCTGCTTCGTTCTCACGTGTGCCCCTTGCTTCCCCAGTTTTGTGGGCATTGCCGTATTTGGTGGGGCCGGGTTATGGGCACTCCCCTTCTAACCGCAGCCCCAGTCCCTACCGCACTCCACCCTCAAAGGGAAGGATGTGAGGGTATTAGACTTGCCAGGATCATAATGGATTTCACCTTGATTAGCGAGGGAAAGCATTTTTTCAATATATTTTTATCGGTTTTAGAGAGGAAAGAAGAGGGCGAGAAAGAGAAACATCCATGACGAGAGAGAGTCATCGATCGAGAGAGAGTCATCGATCGGCTGCCTCCTGCTATCACCCCGCCTCCACTGGGGATCGAGCCTGCAACCCAGAGAATCGAACCTGGGACCTTTCAGTCCACAGGCCGACGCTCTATTCACCAAGCCAAACCAGCGAGGGAAGAAAAGCATTTAAAAATATATATATATATCGCCGAAACTGGTTTGGCTCAGTGGAGAAAGCGTCGGCCTGTGGACTGAAGGGTCCCAGGTTCCATTCCCGTCAAGGGCATGTACCTTGGTTCTGGGCACATCCTCCATGGGGGGCATGCAGGAGGCAGCTGATCCATGTTTCTCTCTCATCGATGTTTCTAACTCTACCCCTCTCCCTTCTTCTCCGTAAGAAATCAATAAAATTGGTTTAAAAATAAAATAAAGTAAAATAACAAAAAATATATATATATCATTATTGATTTCAGTGAGGAAGGGAGAGGGGGAGAGAGAGAGAAATGTCAATGACGAGAGAGAATCACTAGCCAGCTTCCTCCCGCATGCCCCCCATGGGGATCGAGCCCCCCGCCTGGGTATGTGGCTGGAACTCCAGTCAGACCCTGGCCTGCTCCTGTATAGGTCCCTGCTCAGCGACTGAGCCCTAAGTGGTCAGGAGGAAAAGCAGTTTTGTTTTGTTTTTTTTTCTTTTTCTATTGACCATTTCTACATAGTTTTTGGAAAACTAATTTTACATCCTTAACCTTTAGTAAAAAAAAAAAAAATTAAAAAAAATCCTCCCCCTGTGTATGTGTATCGTTTTGAGAGAAAGAGAGGAAAAGTTATTGATTGCCTCCCTTATGTACCCTGGACAGGTGTTAAATCCGGCACTTAGGCCTGTGCCCTGAGCCAGCACATCCTGTGGATGTCCAGGAAGATGCTCCAGCTAACTCAGCCATCCAGCCTGGGTTAGCCCGTTTTTATTTATTTACTTATTTATGTATCTATTTATTTTTATTTATTTATTATTTTTTAAATATATTTTATTGATTTTTTTTTTTTACAGAGAGGAATGGAGAGGGGTAGAGAGTTATAAACATCCATCAGCCGCCTCTTGCACACCTCCCGCTGGGGAAGTGCCCACAACCAAGGTCCATGCCCTGGACCAGAATTGAACCCAGGACCCTTCAGTCCACAGGCCGACACTCTATCCACTGAGCCACACCGGTTTAGCCAGATTCTTAATTGTTGTGTATTTTATTTCCTGTTGGTTGGTGTTACATCCAGAAAGTAAGTTATTTCCAAAACAAATCTCCAAAGCATTATTTCTATGGTGACCTCGGTGTTTTAAGTTTTTAGGATTCACTTGTCGTTCTTCAATCCTCTTTGAGATAATTTTTATAACAAGGGTCCAGTGTTTTGGTTTCACACACAAATCTCCTTTTCCCATTACCGTTTGTTGAGGAAACTCTCCTTTCTTTCTTTTTTTAAAAATATATTTTATTGATTTTTTACAGAGAGGAAGGGAGAGAGATAGAGAGTTAGAAACATCGATGAGAGAGCAACACCGATCAGCTGTCTCCTGCACCCCCCCCCCACTGGGGATGTGCCCGAAACCAAGGTCCATGCCCTTGTCAGGAATCGAACCTGGGACCTTTCAGTCCACAGGCTGACACTCTCTTCACTGAGCTAAACCTGTTAGGGCTGGTAATTCTTTTTTAATCTTCTGTGTAAAAGACCATTGGAATTGTGATTGAAATTGCATTTTATCTGTAGATTGTTTTACATAGGCGAGACATTTCAATATTAAATTTTCAAAGCCAAGAATACAGGATTTGTTTCTATGTATTTGTGTTTTCTTCCATTTCTTTCTTTTTAAACAAAAAATATATGTATATTTCTTTATTGATTTCAGAGAGGAAAAGAGAAGGAGAGAGAGAGAGAAACATCAGTGATGAGAGAGAATCATGGATCAGCTGCCTCCTGCACGCCCCTCAACGGGGATCAAGCCCGCATCTCAGGCATGTGCCCTGGGCCAGAATCGAACCTGGGACCCGCAGTCCGCAGGCTGATGCTCTATCCACAGAGCCAAGCTGGCCAGGGCTCCATTTCTTTCATCACTGACTTATAGTGTTCAGTGTACAGACCTTTCAACTTTTTGTTTGAATTTATTTCTGAGTGTTTTATTTTTATTACTGTTGTCATTTTGTCTGCCTTCTTCATTTCATTATCAATTTCATTATCAAAAACTTTGTGGTGCCCGCCAAACAGGTGTTGCTCAGTGTATAGAGCGTGGGCCTGGGGACTGAAAGGTCCCAGGTTCAATTCCGGTCAAGGGCATGTATCTGGTTGCGGGCACATCCCCAGTAGGGGGCGTGCAGGAGGTGGCTTATCGATGTCTCTCTCATTGATGTTTCTGGCTCTCTATCTCTCTCCCTTCCTCTCTGTGAAAAATCAATAAAATATATCTTTTAAAAAAAATTTTTTTTGTGGTGCTCGCCAAAACCAGTATTGCTCAGTGGATAGAGCATCGGCCTGCGAACTGAAAGGCCCAGGTTCGATTCTGGTCAAGGGCACATGCCCGGGTTGGAGGCTCGATCTCCAGTGGGGGACTTGCAGGAGGCAGGTGATTCATGATTTTCTCTCAGCATGGGTATTTCTCTCTCTCTCTCTTTCTCTCCTTCCTTCCTCTCTGAAATCAATAAAAATATATTTAAAAAAAAAATATTCCTGTTAATGTATAAAAATGGAAGTGATATTTGTATATTTTAGTGTCCTGTATCTGTTCTTAATTTGTTTATTAACTTCAGAAATTTATAGTGACCCTAACCAATTTATAATGTCTCAGTGGATAGAGCATCGGGCTGCGGACTGAAGGGTCCCAGGTTCGATTCCAGTCAAGGGCAGGTACCTTGGTGGCAGGCACATCTTCAGTAGGGGGCATGCAGGAGGCGGCTGATCGATGTTTATCTCTCGATGTTTCTAACTCTCTGTCCCTTTCCCTTCCTCTCTGTAAAAAACCAATAAAATATATTTTTTTTAAAAAGTAATGGATAGTGGGATCTGGACAGTTTTCTGTGTGCAGTGCCATGTCCTCTCACAACTCATGATGCTCTGTGGCTCAGAGTGTCAGGTGTTCTGTCTTGGATTTCTGCTCTTGTTTACTTGGAACATTATGTCTCTTGTTTTAGTTTAACTCATGTTTTGCCAGTGTTGTGCGTCTTATCAAAAAACAGCTCTCCCTACCTGGTGTCTCTCAATGGTGGGAGCATCGGCGCAGGGATCCAAAGGTCTCGGCTTCAATTCTTTTTTTTAAATATATTTTATTGATTTTCCACAGAGAAGAAGGGAGAGGGATAGAGAGTCAGAAACATTGATGAGAGAGAAACATCAATCAGCTGCCTCCTGTACACCCCCCACTGGGGTTGTGCCCACAACCAAGGTATATGCCCTTGATGGAATCGAACCTGGGACCTTCAGTTCATAGACCGATGCTCTATCCACTGAGCCACACCAGTTTCGGCTCGCCTTCAATTTTTGGTCAAAGGCATGTACCTGGGTTGTGGGTTCACTCCCCATCCCTTGTCAGAGTCCATCAGTCAGTGTGTCCCACGTCTGTGTTTCTATGTCCTCTCTTCTCCTCCTTCCCTCCTTCCTTCCTTGCACTCTCTCTGAATCAATGGAAATAATGTCCCCAGGAAAAGATTAACAAACAAACCAAAAACATCAGTTCTTAGTTATGATACTAATTTATTTTTTTTGTCTTCCTTATTTCTTATATATATATATATATATGCATATATATAAATATATGTATCAGTTCTAATTTTTATTAATTTTTAAAAATATACTTTTTATTGATTTCAAAGTGGAAGGGAGAGGGGGAAGGAGAGAAAAAACATCAATGCAGAGAGAGAATCATAGATCAGCTGCCTCCTGTGTGTAGGGATCTATCTGTCCACCCAGATATTTGCCCCAACAAGGAATCGAACCACAACCTCTGGGTTTGTAGATTGAGGATCAGCTGCTGAGCCGCACTGGCTGGGCCTGTCTCCCTTCCCCCCTGTTCTCTGACATCCCATTGAGCTCACTCCAGGCCCCCCATGGCACAACGCTTTCTCCTAACATTTGCACGGGGCCAAAGCACTCTCTTCTGTTTTCTTCCTAAGTTCTTGCACTGTTTCTGTGTCCCTAGCTTTGATAAATGCACCCTCAAAATCACTGGACTCCTGCTGACATGTCTTGCCCACTCAAAAACCCCATGCAGCTGAAACTGGTGTTGTTCAGTGGATAGAGCATCGATCTATGAACTGAAGGTCCCAGGTTCCATTCCGGTCAAGGGCATGTACCTTGGTGGCGGACACATCTCCAGTAGGAGGTGTGCAAGAGGCAGCTGATCGAGGTCTCTCTCTCCTCCATGTTTCTAACTCTATTTCTCTCCCCTCCTCTCTGTGAAAAATTAATAAAATATATATTTTTTTAAGCCCGCCATCCAGGCAGGTGCCTTGGCGGGGAGTCAGATCCTGACCTCCTGGTCTGTAGGTCGAATCACGGCGGTCCAGCAAGGTGACCTTTTCCCAGAGGACCGGCGTGAAGTTCACCAGGGTTTCCTTCCATCCAGGTTGCTGCTGTGGAAGGCAGGCTCCGGAGGCGTCCGTGGAACAGAACGTGTCCGTCAGAGGGTCCTGGGCCAAGAAGACCAAAGTCGCTTCCTCTTCTCAGAAAAGACACCCCTGTGAGGGTTGTGGTCTGGTCTGGAGGGACATTTTTCAGATGGTTGAGCATCAGGGAACGCCATATAGGACGGAACTGCTGAGGTGTGGAGCGTGTTTAAAACCATTTGACTTCCGGGCAAAGTGTCACCAGCACCAGGGGCAGGACCCGGGAGCAGAGTGTGTGATGCGAGGTGTGGACAGAGACTCACCTGTGAAGAGCTGCACAGTCAACATGTCTCCAAAGCTTTCCACCCATCAGAAGGCTAGAGACGGCATCCTAACGACCTCAGGACAACCTCAGCAGCAGGCTCCTCATCCCAGGGACAAACCCAGTCAAATCTCCTGGTCTGGAAGGAACTCTCAAAGCAGAAAAAATGACCATCTCAAGAAAGAACGTCCAAAAGTCCTTAGATGCAATGACACACTCGGTGCAGATCATGCTGTCCAGACGGGAAGGCAGTGTGCCTTGGGCCCCGAACGTAAGAAATATTTTAAAGAAACCTTGGAACGTGATGATGACCGGAACACTCATTCATCAGAAAAGCCCTACGAGTGCCGTGAGTGCGGGAAACGTTTTAAGGAACACTGGATCCTCATCCAGCACAGCCGCGTGCATTCCGGAGAGAGGCCCTACACCTGTGGCGAGTGCGGAAGGTCCTTCAGCCAGAGCGCCGGCCTCCGGCGTCACCGGCGAGTTCACACCGGAGAGAAGCCATACGCCTGCGGGGAGTGTGGGAAGTCCTTCAGCCAGAGCTCCAGCCTTGTCCACCACCAAAGGGCCCACGCTGGGGAGAAGCCGTACGCCTGTGGCGAGTGTGGGAGGACCTTCACCCAATGCGCCAGCCTCATGGAGCACCAGAGGGTCCACAGCGGAGAGAAGCCATTCGACTGCAGCGATTGCGGACAGCGCTTTGCCAGGATCGCCTGCCTGCGCCGCCACCGGAGGCTCCACTCCGCTGAGAGGCCTTACGCGTGTGACGCGTGCGGGAAATCCTTTAAGAGGAGATCCCTCTTCGGCTACCACCTGAGATCGCACACCGGAGAAAGTCTGCACAAGTGCCGCGATTGTGGGAAAGCCTTCGTCCACGGCTCGGGCCTCCGTTATCACCAGAGGGTTCACAACGGGGAGAGACCTCATAAGTGCACCGAGTGTGGGAAATCCTTCATCCGGAACTGTGACCTGCAGAACCACGAGAAGCTGCACACGGGAGAGCGGCCCTACGTGTGCCATGAGTGCGGGAAGTCTTTTGTCAGGAATGGCGACCTCTACAAACACCAGCGGGTTCATACTGGAGAGAAGCCATACACGTGCCACGATTGCGGGAAGTCTTTCACCCACAGCTCCGGACTCCATTACCATCAGAGGGTCCACAGCGGGAAAAGGCCGTACGAGTGCACGGACTGTGGGAAATCTTTTCTCAGGGATTGTCATGTACAGACTCATCAGAGTTCACACAAAAGACAGGTGTTTTGAGCGCTGTGGAATGTGGGTAAATTGAACAAAAATTCTCGCCTCAGGAAAATTCGCATACATTTGAAAGGAAGTTCTTAGATGTATAGGAATTGTAGTTGTTTTTTTTTTAATATATTATTGACTTCACAGAGAGGAAAGGAGAGGGATAGAGAGTTAGAAACATCGATCAGCTGCCTTCTGCACGCCACCCACTGGGGATGTGCCCGAAACCAAGGTCCATGCCCTTTACTGGAATCAAACCTGGGACCTTTCAGTCTGCAGGCTGATGTTCTATCCACTGAGCCAAACCAGTTTTGGCTGGAACTGTAGTTTCTTTGTTCAGTGTTAACAACACTGAAGGAAACTCGAGCTTCAGTTTTCTGACTTTCATCTCATAAATCCCATCCTCAAGAGTAGGGAGATGCCAAAACCGATGTGGCTCGGTGGATAGAGCAGCGGCCTGCAGGTTCAATTCCAATCGGGGGCTGGTACCTTGGTTTCGAGCACATCCCCATTGGGGGTGCGCAGGAGGCAACTGATCGATGTTTCTAACTACCATATTTTCCAGCGTATACAACTTTTTAACCCAGGAAAATCTCAAAAGTCGGTGGTCGTCTTAGACACTGGGTGTCATCTTATATGCCGAGTCTATCCTAACCTCTATATTTTAACTGGAAAAGTTGGAGGTCGTCTTACACACCCAGTCATCTTATAAGCCGCAAAATACAGTATCTCTCTCCCTTCCTCTCTCTGAAAAACCAATAAAATATATATATATATATATATATATATATATATATATATATATATTTTTTTTTTTTTTTAAAAGAGAAAGTCAGGAGATTTTTCCATAATGTTAGTTATGTGGGAAGCACGTGGACTTCTTTGATACCTGCCTGCCCCGAGCTCCTAGTGCAGATTTGTGTCACTGTAAAGTTCTGGAACAGAATCCATCTCGCCCACAGTGTTCCCCAGTCTCCATCCTATGGTCCTCAGGGAAGGGGACTTGGTGCTCTTATTGGTTGGAGGAAATGAGGAGTGACATGGGACCTTCATTTGCTCTATTTGGCGCAAGGACCTGACCCATTGTTGACCCCACGGAACATCCTCTGAGTTCAGCTCTAGCTTCTGGATATCTTTTCCTGAGCTACACTGTGGTGAATAGTTCCACTGCCGAAGTCACCATCAGAAGACGGGTGGGTTCCACATCCATTTGTTTTGTTTTGTTTTGTTTTCTTTTTTAATATGTTGTATTGATTTTTTACAGAGAGGAAGGGACAGGGATAGAGAGTCAAACATTGATGAGATAGACGCCGATCAGCCACCTCCTTCCTGCACACCCCCCACTGGGGATGTGCCTGCAACCAAGATACATGCCCCCAACCAGAATCGAACCCGGGACCTTTCAGTCCGCAGGCCGACGCTCTATCCACTGAGCCAAACGGTTTTGGCCCATTTGGTTTTTAAAAGAAGAACAGTCCTGCCCTAGCGGGCTTGACTCAGTGGATAGAGGGTCAGCCTGTGGACTGAAGGGTCCCATGTTTGATTCCAGACAAGGGCACATGCCCAGGTTGTGGGCTCGATCCCCAGTAGGGGGGCATGCAGGAGGCAGCCAGTCAATGATTCTCTCTCATCAGTGATGTTTCTATCTCTCCCCCTTTCCCTTCCTGGCTGAAATCAATAAAGAAATATATATTTTTAAAATAAATAAAGAATAAAAGCAGCCAAAGTCGGTTTGCTTCAGTGGATAGAGCATTGGCCTGCGAACTGAAGGGTCCTAGGTTTGATTCCGGTCCAGGGCATGTAGGGCACATCCCCAGTGGGGGGGCGTGCAGGAGGCAACTGATGGATGTTTCTCTCTCATCGCTGTTACTAACTCTAACCCTCTCCCTTCATCTCTGTAAAAAATCAATAAAATATATATTTTTTAAAAATCTGTCTCTCCAAAGAAATTTCAATCGCAGTGCTATTGATACTTGGCTCGGTGGATGAATGAGTTTGCCGACTACTGGGTTAGGATATATTTCCCGTTGATTTTTAGAGAGATTGGAAGAGAGGGAGGGAGGAAGGAAGACAGACATCCAGGGGAGATAGAGACACATCCATTTGTGGCCTCCTTGTGCTCCCAACGTGTTCCCCGAACTGAACCCCAACCCACATGCAGGCAGTTGACAGGGAATCTCACCCAAAACACGAAGCCAGGGCAGACATGCTCCTCACAGAGGTAGTACATCCACCAGGGCAATGCTGATGAATTGGAAGGAAATTGCTGTTTAAAGCCTTAAATCAGGTCATGAGCCTTTTCATGTTTTTTTGTAATCTTTCATTTTTATTATTTATTTTTTTTTAATTTTTTATTATTTTAATAAATATTGTTCAGATTATTAGAATTGTTCCTCTTCCCCCTCCCCGTAACTCCTCTCCACTTGGCTCCCACTCCTCCTTCTGCCCTTATCTCCCCCCACCCACCATTGTCCTCATCCATACGTGTATGATTTTTGTCCAGTCTCTCCCTGCACCACCTTTAATCAGCTGCCTCCTGCACATCCCCCACTGGGGATGTGCCAGCAACCAAGGTTACATGCCCTTGACCAGAATCAAACCCGGGACCCTTCAGTCCACAGGCCAATGCTCTGTGCACTGAGCCACACCGGTCTTGGCTGCAATCTTTCATTTTTTTAAAAAATACATATTTTATTGATTTTCTTTACAGAGAGGAAAGGAGAGGGATAGAGAGTTAGAAACATGGATGAGAGAAACATTGATCCGCTGCCTCCTGAACCCCTCCTACTGAGGATGTGCCTGCGGCCAAGGTACGTGCCTTTGACCGGAATTGAACCCGGGACACTTCAGTCTGCAGGCTGGCGCTCTATCCACTGAGCCACACCAGTTTCAGCAATCTTTCATTTTTATATTATTCTTTTCATTAAGAGAGAGATGGAAACATCAATAATGATAGATCATCATGGAATGACTATCTTCCCCCACACTCCCCCACTGGGTATCCAGCCCACCCCCCAGGCATGTGTTCTTGAGTGGAATTGAATCTGGAATCCTTTTGTCCACTGTGCCTAACCCAGTAGGGCTGGGTCATGCGTCTTCATGTCTACAATTCCATGGATGAAAAAAAAAATCACTGTTTTGGAGGAGAATCCAAGATGGCGGCATAGGTAAACACCTACACTGCTGCCTCACACAACAATTTCAAAACTACAACTAAAAGACAGAACGGACATCATCCAGAACCACAGGAAAGCTGGCTGAGTGTAAGTTCTACAGCTAGAAGAAAAGAGAGGGGCTCACAGAAACCCAGAGGAGCTGCAAAAAGCTGAGGTACGGAGACGCACTCTCTGACAGAGCGGGTGCCAGAGTTACCTGGCTGGCTTTCTCTGGCAGGAGGGAAAGGGAGACTCCCAATGGCATTGAAGCCCTTATCTTACGACACTAAACCCCAGATCCAGCCGAAACTCATACAGCGGGAGTTTGGACTGTGAAAAGGGAGAGGTGCACAGAAATTTAGGGGAGTCGCAAAAGATCAGAGGACTGGTGGCGCGCACGGCACTGCGCAGAGGACAGATTGCTGATTGTGCCGCTGGCTTTCGCGAGTGGGCGGGAGACAGACCCTCCCAACTGTGCCACTTCTGACTCCACTAAGCCCCTGTTTCGGGCGAAGACTCGTGTGGTCCTCCAGTCACGTGAGACTCAGGGGCCGTGGAGGGCGGGGGCCACTGGAAGGCAAGGCGGTCCCTTAAGCCCTGAGACTCCACCCATCCCAAGCTCAACAGAGGCTTCTTCGGTTTTGCAAGTCTGGTATCATAAGGCTGAATTCAACACAGAAATTTCCCCGGCATAGTGAAAATGCCGAGACAAGGAAAGGGATCACAAACAAAAGAAATGGAGGTTAAAAAATGATTGGATATAGAGTTCAAAACCACGCTTAAAGGTTTTTCAAGAATATGCTAGAAAACATGGATAAATTTATCAAGTCCCAAGAGGAGATGCAAAGGGACCAACTAGAGATTCAAAAGATCCAACTAGAGATGATGGGTAAATTTAGCGAGTCCCAAGAGGAGATGTAAAAGGACCAACTAGAGACACTGACTGAAATAAAATATATTATACAGAGTCCTAACAGGAGACTAGAGGAAGGCAAGAATCAAGTCAAAAATTTGAAATATAAAGAAGCAGAAAACACTCAACTGGAAAAGCAAGAAGAGAAAAGAATCCAAAAATGTGAAGATAATGTAAGGAGTCTCTGGGACAGCTTCAAGCATACCAACATCATAATTGTGGGGGTGCTAGAAAAAGAGAGAGAGCAAGATACTGAAAACCTATTTAAAGAAATAATGACTGAAAACTTCCCACATCTGGTAAAAGAAATAGACTTACAAGTCCAGGAAACACACAGAACCCCATATAAAAGGAATCCAAAGAGGACCACACCAAGACACATCATAATTAAAATACCAAGAGCAAAAGATAGAGAATATTAAAAGCAGCAAGAGAAAAACAGTTCATTACCTACAAGGGAGCACCCATACGACTGTCAGCTGATTTCTCAACAGAAACTATGCAGGCCAGACGGGAGTGGCAAGAAATAGTCAACGTGATGAACAGCAAGAACCTACAACCAAGAATACTCTATCCAGCAAAGCTATCATTCAGAATTGAAGGGCAGATAAAGAGCTTCACAGAGAAGAAAAAGCTAAAGGAGTTCATCAACTCCAAACCAGTATTATATGAAATGCTGAAAGGTACTCTTTTAGAAGAGGAAGAAGTAAAAGGTAAAAGCCAAAAAATTATGAATAACAAATACATATCTATCAACAAGTGAATCTAAAAATTAAGTGAATTAAAATTTTTTAATTAATTTTTATTAATTTTTTATACATATCTCCCCATTGCCCCCCCTCCCTCCCAGGCATACCCCGACCCCCCAGTGTCTGTGATCATTGGTTATGTTTATAAGCATGCATACAAGTCCTTTGATTGATCACTTATTTACCTCACCTAACTTTAATCTTTCTGCTATAATTTCACAGTCTGTTTGATGCTTTATGATTTTTGTCCTCCTGAGAATTATCAGTCTACTCCCTTTCTGTGCTCCTGATTCTATTATATTCACCAGTTTATTCTGTTGATCAGATTTTTAATTCACTTAATTTTTAGATTCACTTGTTGACAGATGTGTATTTGTTGTTCATAATTTTTTGTCTTTTACCTTTTTCTTCTTTCTCTTCTAAAAGGGTACCTTTCAGCATTTCATATAATACTGGTTTGGAGTTGATGAACTCCTTTAGCTTTTTCTTCTCTGTGAAGGTCTTTATCTGCCCTTCAATTCTGAATGATAGCTTTGCTGGATAGATTATTCTTGGTTGTAGGTTCTTATTGTTCATCACGTTGAATATGAATTAAAAATTTGATCAACAGAATAAACTGGTGAATATAATAGAATCAGGAGCACAGAAAGGGAGTGGACTGATAATTCTCAGGGGGAAAGGGGTGAGGGTTGTCCAGGGAGAGACTGGACAGAAATCATACACCTATGGATGAGATCAATGGGAGGGAGCTAAGGGCGGAGGGAAGGGTGGGAGCTGGGTGGAGGGGTGCTATGGAGGGGAAAAAAGAGAAATGTAATAATCTGAATAATAAAGATTTAATTTAAAATAAATCACTGTTTTTAGGACCACCGTGGTTACAGAAGGATTTGCAACAGACTCGCCAGCCCCATGGGGATTGAAGATGGCAGGAAGAGAGATCTAATCTGCATCTCGTATTCATGCATCCAGAAAGGTTCACATAGAAAAAGACTATGGCACTGGGGTCTTCACACAGCTGGGGATCTTGAGGCATGTCTCTCTTCTGTGGCCAACGTCCTTGTCCTGGAAAATAAGGGGAGCCAGTGTGTGGCTCAGTGGATAGAGCATCGGCCTGCAGCTGAAAGGTCCCAGGCTCGATTCCAGTTAAGGGTGTGTACCTTGGTTTTGGGCACATCCCCAGTGGGGGTGTGGAGGAGGCAGGTGATGGGTGTTTCTCTCTCATCCATGTTTTTAGCTCTCTATCCCTTTCCCTTCCTCTCTGTAAAAAAAAAAAAAAAAAAAATCAGTAAAAATACCATATTTTCCAGTGTATAAGATGACTTTTTAACCCAGGAAAATCTTCTCAAAAGTCGCGGGTCGACTTATACGCCGGGTGTCATCTTATAGGGTGAGTATATATCCAAACTCTATATTTTAACTGGAAAAGTTGAGGTTTGTCTTATATGCCCAGTGGTATACACCGGAAGATACGGTATATTAAAAGAAGAAGGAAAAGAAGGGGAGTGTTTGGTGTATTTCAATGAGCTCCTCTATGCCCCACAGTGGTGATGCAGCCCAGAAAGCAAGCATGTCCTCTGACTGGGAATCAAACCATAACCTTCATATTTCGATGCTCAACCGCTGAGCCACGCCCACATCCAACTCCTTGTACCCAGTGCACTGTAGCTAGCCGGAAACACTCTGCAGGAAGCCCCAGGCAGAGCGACAGCTCATAGATCCTTCCTCGTGTGGTGCCCCATCCTATGCCATGTGCCCCTATTTGGGATTCCCCCCACACAGACACTTAGGGACCATGTAATGTGTATAAAAGCTACTGTATTTTCCCAGCATCTAGGACATTTGCCCTGAAACTCATTGCACAGAATCATGTTTCCCCTGCCCGCCCCCCCAACACACACACACAAGTAGAGGGCGTGCAGGAAGCGGCTGATCAATGATTCTCATCATTCATGTTTCTGTCTCTCCCTCACTCTCTATGAAATTAATTTAAAGAAGAAGAAGAAGAAGATGCTCTGACTGGTTTGGCTCCATAGATAGAGCTTCAGCTTGCGGACTGACGGGTCCCAGGTTCCATTCCAGTGGTGGGTGTAAAGGAGGCATCTGGTCGAGGTTTCTTAACTCAACATCCCTCTCCCTTTCAGTAAAAATCAATAAAATATATTTTAAAATAAGATAAGAGACATTTTTCTGTTTTTTTTTTAAAAAAAAAGAAGATCCAGAGGCTTTTCCAATTTTGCAAATCTTGTCCAATAAGGGTATAAAAAAATAAAATAATAAATAAATATTTTTTAAAAAGATCCAGGCTATTCTTTCTCTGGGCACACTAAGCCCCTTCCTGCTTCTTCCTGGAGTGAACCTCTACTCTCTGTCTTCTAAGTTCCAAGGCCCTTTTCTTACCTCAGTAATTTTTAAAAAAAATATATATATATATATATATTTTTTTTACAGAGAGGAAGAGGGAGAGAGAGAGAAACATTAATGAGAGAGAACCACAGATCGGCCACCTGCTGTACACACACACAACTGGGGATGGAGCCCACAATCCTGGCATGTGTCCTTGGCAGGAATAGAACCTAGGACCCTTCAGTCTGCAGGCGGATGCTCTATCCACTGAGCCAAACCAGCCAGGGCTGAATTTTTTTCTTAGTCCAACTCAAAAACCAAGGTTGCTTTACCGAGGTCACATCACTCGGAACACCTGGTGTGGGTTTGCCCCCAACAGCTCTAGCAAGTTAATTTAACCTGAAGAGGGCGCCATAGGATTCGCTGATTTAGATTGTCTTTTAAATTCTTGTTATTTCTAAATTTTATCTGATTTGGGAGGAAGGGAGAGAAAGAAACGTTCATTTTTAGATGCTGGGGTTCCAATTTTTTTTTTTTGAATCTTTACCCAAGGATATATCTATTGATTTTTTAGAGAGAGGAGGGGAGAAACATGGATCCATTGACTCACCTGTGTGCCCCCAACTGGAAATCGAACCTGCCACCCAGGTATGTGCCCTGCCTGGGACTCGAACCCGCAAACACTTGATGAGCAGGAGGATGCTCCAAGCACCTGAGCCACTCAACCAGGGCTTGTCCCACTTAGTGCTGCATCTTTGGTAGATTTTTTAAAAAATATTTTTTATTGATTTTTTACAGAGAGGGAGAGTATGGATAGAGTTAGAAACATCAATGAGCAAGAAAAACCGATCAGCTGCCTCCTGCAAGCCCCCCACTGGGGATGTGCCCGCCACCAAGGTGCATGCCCTTGACCGGAATCGAACCCGGGACCCTTCAGTCCGCAGGCCGACGCTCTATCCACTTAGCCACACCGGTTAGGGCTAAAATAAATTTTAAAAACATGCTTGAAATAAATAAACACGTATTAAATATATAGCCTGTTGTGCCCTAGCCGGTTTGGCCCACTGGATAGAGCATCAGCCTGCGGAGAGAAGGGTCCTCCTGGGTTCGATTCTGGTCAAGGGCACCTGCCCTCATGCTAGGCTTCATCCCCAGAGTGGGGCAGGCAGGAGACAGCCGGTCCATGGCTCTTTCTCATCGTGGATGTTTCTCTCTCTCCCTCTCTCTGAAATCTATAAAAAATATGTTGGAAGAGAAATGTACACATATGGCCTGTTGTACTGAAACACAGACACCCTATGGACGTGCAATGGACAGCTGAGGGGCGGGGCGAGCACAGGCTGCGGGGCGGAGCCCGGAGGCAATCTGCAGGCCATTGGGGTCGGAATGGAGGGTTGGCGGCCCTTCTTCACCAGGCGCCAGCCCCCACTCCAAAGGAGCAGCATCACTGTTCGGGCTCCCTCCAGGGACAAACGTTCCGGCGGTTCTCCAGGCAGACATCTGTGGTCTTTGGAGGACTAGGAACTACATTACCCACAAGAACGTGCGCTGGCTCGCGCCAGTTACCGCTCAGGATAAAGGCATTTCCGGGAGTTGGGGCGGGACTTCCGGCACCGTCCCCCTCGCGGCCATATTGGCGGCTTGTGGGAGTCTAGGCTGCCTTTGAGTCGCCGTGTGTGTGTTTTCAGGTGGCGCAAGGCAGGAGGCGCGGTTCCCGCCGCCGCAACACGCATGGGCGCTGCTCGGCGACCCCGCGAGTGACCCGCCCGGAGGCTCCGATGGCGGCGGCCGCTCCGAGGCGCCCGGCTGAGGTGAGCGCGTCTCCCGCCCAACCCCGCAGCCCGGGATGCGGACGGCCGTCCCCTCCAAGAGCCCAGACCCCGGTGGGGGCCCCCCTTTAGTCGGGAAGCCGTTCATGGCGGCGCCACAGGTCGGGGAGGAAGAGAACCCGGGCCCCGAGGGAAAGGGGAGGCGGGAGTGGTCACGTGACTCCCTGGGAGGGCGGCTTGTGGGGCAGCCACTGAGGCTTCTGGAGGAGGAGGACCGGAGGGGAGGGTTCTGCAGGCGGAGGGCGAAGCTCCCGCCTCTCCCTCCCGCGTGGAGCCCCGGAATGTGGGGGTCTCCGTGGAGCTGGAGGGTGAGACCTGGCGCTCAGGCGGCCCCTGTGGAGGGTCCCTGCGCCCGGCGTGGAGCCCTCAGGCCTGGGTGTGCGGGAAGGGTGAGTGGGGGAGGACGTGGGGGCTGCTGGGGGACCGCACAGGAGCGGGAGGGGGTGCGGGCCTCTGACCTGCAGGGGAGCTCCCGGGAAGTGGGTAGGGAAGCGGGGCCAGAGGTGCGGGGGAGGCCTTCCCAGCGGCGTCTCCCCGAGTGCGTGGCTGTGGGGGTGCCATGGGTGGGGGGGGAGGGGTGCAGTCTACAGGAGGCTGTGGGCCGGGCGGGGAAGTGGGAGTCAGGGTCCGGGGGCCGAGCATTGGGGACTGACAGGTGAAGCCCGAGCCTCGGCTTGGCGGTGCCTGGTCACACTCTAGAGACCCCAAGGGGAATGCATTGCATGATGGAGGGGTGGCGGGGGGGAGGACATAAGCCAGGACCAGAGCTGGAGTCCATCTCTGTGCTGAGGGCAGACCCTCAGGCATGCAGGGACCTGAGGACCAGCAGGCACCCGGGCCCCTGTGCCCACCTGTGGAGTGCCTCTGAGGTGGGAGCTTTGGAGGAGAAGGAGGAGTGAGGGGGAGATGCGGGGGAGAGGGACTGTGGGGTCTCAGGCACAGGGTGTTCACGGTCTCCTCTGCCCCCATTATCACAGGCCGGTGTGACCTTGGAGGACGTGGCCGTGCATTTCTCGCGGGAAGAATGGAGGCTGGTGGACAAGGCTCAGCGACGCCTGTACTTGCGTGTGATGCTGGAGAACTTTGCCCTGGTCTCCTCTCTGGGTAAGACGCTCGGCCTCACCAATGATGGGACTGGACTCTCCTCCCTCCACCCCATCCCCTCTTTCAGTCCTGAATTTTGTTAAATGCTTTTCTGCATCTGTTGTGATGATCATAAGATTCCCCCCCCCCTTCATTCTGTTAATGTGTTAAAGCACATTTATTGCTTTTGTTCATGATGAATCATTCTTGCACTCAAGGAATAAATTCTATGAGATCACAGTTTATGGTTCTTCTCATGTGCTGTTGAATTTGTTTGCTATTAATATACTGAGGGTTTATTTTTCTGTTATATCTATACTAGAGGCCTATTGCAGGAAGATCGCTGCACTGGTTTTCCTCCAGCAGCTTGCAGCCTGGAACCTGCAGCCTTTGCTCCTGGCCTCTCAGCTCGTACATCTACCACGTTTTGGAAGTTCCCACCCACCCCTGGCCACTCCACACGAACATTCACCCAGCGGTGTGGCGCCTGCAGTCTGTGCTCCTGGCTGGAGCACCACTCCTATACATCCCTTCGCCTCCTCCCCACCCCGCCCTTCATAGCAAGCATACCGTCCCTCCAGCCAGTCAGGAGTGAGTTTGCAAATTAGCCCATCGTCTTTGTTGGGTTAATTTGCATACTCTCTCCTGGATTGTCTGGTGGATGTTGCGGATGGACAGTCAATTTGCTTATTACTCTTTGTTGGTCTAGATTAGAGGTCCAGTGCATGAATTCGGGCCCATCTTCCCCAGTCTCAATTGGGGCTGGCCAGCTGGTTGGTTGGGGCCAGCCAGCTGGGCAGAGGGACCACAAGAGATTGGCTGGCTAGCCCAGATCAGGAACATTCGTGGTCGGCTGGCTGAGGGAAGTTACCATGGGAGATTGGCTCACCATGGGAGGTTGGCTGACTACCAGGAGGCCTTGAACATCTACCCCCTGGTGGTCAGTGTGCATCATAGCGACTGGTTGACTGGTCGTTTGGTCATAACAATCACTTAGGCTTTTATAGATAGATTCATCAAGAGTGTTGGTCTGTAAAAATGTTTTCTTGTAGTGTCATTATCTGTCTTTGGTGTCAGGTTATTGCTGGTCTCCTAAAACGAACTTAGAAATTTTTAAAGTTCTCTCCGTCCCTCGCCGGTCCTCCTTCTCTCTTTATCTCTCTACACACACACATACACACACACTAGGGGCATGGTGCACAAAGATTCGTGCATATGGGGTTGGTCCCTCAGCCTGACCTGCACTTTCTCCAATCCGGGAGTTTCTGTTTGTCTTTGCAATCATATGAGTGAATTGTCTGAGACCCCAACCCAGTATGGTTCGTTGCTCACAGAATAATAAATGCTTTTTTTTTCTCTTTGTTTCATTGGTGGAGATTTCCTGGAAGTTTTAGAATATCTTACCTTTAATTTTTCCTAGACACTGATTTTACTTATGTCTTTCACCTTTCCTTTCCCTCCATCACCCACTGCACCAGTAACCTGCTCCAGGCTTACTTTGTGCTACTGTCTAGGAGATCCGTCTCCTGGCATTCCTGCTTATCCCCGCGTTCTGAACTTCTGCTTCCGGTCCTGGGGCTGCCACCAGAACTACTATTCCCAGAATTCCTGCTGTTCTCCACACTCTTGGTTTCCCTTCCTGCTCTGTTTTTGTTCCACGGCCTCCTCTGCCAAGTCCTCCAAGCTACCAGCTCTCCCTTTTTGCATTCCATCTGGTGGCTTGGCTCCCCAAGCCACTCCACTCTTGCTGGCTCTCCCACTCTGCTCTCCATCCAGCGGCTTGGGCGTAGTGACCGAAGGAGCCACATCGCCCGAAGCCACTGCTCTTCACCTATCAACTTGGGGGGTAGTGACTGAGGCAGCCACGCCCCCTAAGCCGCCAGCGCTCCTGCTCTGCTCCACCTGTGGCCTGTGTATGCAAATTAACCCTCTATTTTTGTTGGGTTGATTTGCATACTCCTGATTGGTGGGCATCACGGTGGTATGGCCAATTTACATGTTTCTCTTTTATTATATTGGATGGATGGATAGACAGACAGACAGAAGCTGTATATATAAAACCCTGATATGCAAAGAGACCGAACATGAGAACAAAGGAACAGTCAATCAACTAGTCACTATGACATGCACTGACCACCACGGGTTGCGCGCTGAATGTAGCAAGTGTTGGCAGCAGGAGGCAGAGCATGGAACATGGAGGGCATCACCACGGCAGGATGGAGAAGCAGATAAGAGGGGGCGCCAGACCAGGGCAGGGCACCAGTTGATGTCATCAGGGTTAGCCTCTGTTGGTGACTGAAAATGCATTTGTCCCATGTCCTAGGGTCCCACCGGCGCTCCCACTTGCTGCCGGCACCCAGTGCCAACCCGGATTGCTCAGCACCATCAGCAGGTGCTGCCTGTGCCAGCAGCTCCTGGGAGCGGTGGTGGTTGGAGCGGGACTGCTGGCAGACGGGACCAGGGGCTGCAGCGGGAGGGCCAGGCGGGGGCGTGGAGGATGGGCCGAGAACCTTCCCAGTGGCCACTGCATCCTCACAGCCCACAGTTCTTTACAGTGTTCACTGTGTCCCAGTGTTTTTTATAAGTACATTTTTATTCACTTCTGAGAGGTGGGGGAAGAGGGATAGAAACATCAATACACTGCCCCCTGCACACCTTACTGTGGATCAAGCCTGCAACCCTGGCACATGCTCTTGACCTGTATCAAACCTGGGACCCTTTTGTCCACAGGCCAGGGCTCTTATTTACAGATCCAACGCCTAGGGCAGTGTTATGTTTTTATTCTTTGCCTTTTGTGTGTCTACTATTGCATTTTGCTTTGTGATTAGTAGAGGCTTATATAAAATCTTATACTTAAAACATTCTCTTCTAAGCTACCAACTTCTTTTGCAAAGTAAAACTCTACCTTTTGTTGTTAACCCTCACTTGACGATATTATTTTCCACTGACTTTTAGAGAGAGTGGAAGGGAGGGAGAGAAAGAGAGAGACACATGGATTTGAGAGAGACACATTGATCGGTTACCTACTTCATGCTTCCCAACTGGCACCAGGGACAGAGCCTGCAACTGAGGTACATGCCCTTGACCAGGAATCCAACCCGCACCCCTTCAGACTGCAGGCTGATGCTTTATCCACTGACCCAAACCCTACTCTTTTACATCCCTTCCCCATACACACATTTTATTGTTGATTTCCAAATCACATCTATATTTTATACCCATTAATTAGCAAATGAGAGTATTTTGAATTGAATATTATACTTTATCAGTGTGTTTGATATTGGTATGTTACAAGTTAGTATACTTTCATTTTAGCTCGAACAACTTGCTGTAAAATTTCTCATAGGTTAGGGGAAGTGTTGATGAATTCCCTCAACTTTTGTTTGTCTGGCAAAGTGTCTTACCTTCATTTCTCCAGGACACCTTTGCTGGCAAAGTATCTTGGCTTGCAGTTTTGTTCTTTCAGCATTTAGGATATACCATCCCACTCTCTTGGTGTGCAATGTTTCAGCTAAGAAAACCACTCCTACCTTTATCACCTTTGTATTAAGGAGATGAGTTTCCTTTTCTTGCAGCTTTCAAAATTCTTTGTCATTTTTTTTTTAGTTTTATTCTAATGTGTGCTTTTTTGTTTTGTTTTTTGGTGCAGCTTTCTTTGTATTGAATGTGTTTTACAGTTTATGAGCCTCTGGCACTTAGGTGACTGCTTCTATCTCCAGATTTTCTGAGTTTGTTTCCATTATTTAAAGGTTTTGTTTGTTTCTGTTGATCCTTATTTGAGGATATTTTTCCACTAATTTTTAGAGAAACTGGAAAGGGAAAGGGGAGAGACAGAAACATCAATGTGAGAGAGGCACATCGATTGATTTTCTTATGCACATGACCCAATCCTGTACATGCCCCTGACCAGTATTGAATCCAGGACCCTTCATTCTGCAGGCTGACCTGTTATCCACTAAGCCACATCAACTAGGGCCATTGTTTAAATAACCTTTCTGTTCCTTTTTTCTGTCTTCTCCTTCTAGGACTCCCATAAGGTTAAAATATCGTTAATTCATGACAATCCATAATTCATGTAGGATTTCTTTATTCAGATTTTGTAAATTTGTTTTGACTGCATAATATCAAAAGAGCAACCTTCACCTTTATAATTGTGATCAAGTAAATTATTGGTGCTCTATAGCATTTTTTCATTTCATTCATTTTTTCAGCACAATAATTTTCATTTTTTTCTCTTGAATATTTTTGTTATTTGTTGAAAAATAACAATTTGTATATTATTTTCTTGTGTTTTTTTAATTTACATTTTAAAAACTGATTTTAGAGAGGGGAAAAGGGAGGGGTGAGAGAGAGAAAAACATTGATGTGAGAGAGACATTGATTCGTTGCCTCTTGTATGCACCCTCACTGGGGAGCTAACCCACAACATAGGTATGTGCTCTGATTGAGAATCAAACCTGTTACCTTCCTGTGATCGGGACTGCACCCCAACCAACTGAGCTATCTAAGCCAGGGCAATTGTGTGTCCTTTCCTCTCTTTCCCTCCCTTCCCCTCCGCCTCTCTCTTTCCCCCTCTGTTTTCTCCCTTCTCTCCTCTCCCCTCTCTCTCTTTTCTCTCCTCTCCTTTTCTATTTCTTTTTGTTTTCTAATTCCTTTCTTTCCCTTTCCTTTCTGCTTGCTAGCCTTGCTTAAATTTATTTTGAAATCCATTTCTGATGATACACAGATGTGTATTTCTTTGGAGTGATTGTTAAATCGGTGTGTTCCTTTGGTCAGTGGAGTGTCATGTTTCCTTGATTTTTTAAAAATTTATATTGTTCTGATTATTACACTTCCTTCTTTTTTCCCCCTATAGCTCCCCTCCACCCAGTTCCCACCCCGCCCATGGCTGTACTCCCCCACCTTCTACCCTGCTGTCCTTGTTCATAGATGTAAAATTTTTGTCCAATTTCTTCCCCTACCCCCCACTGCTCCTCCCTCCCCAGCATTGTCAGTCTACTCCCTTTCTATGCCTTGATTCTGTTATATTTACCAGTTTATTCTGTTCATCAGATTTTTTATTCACTTAATTTTTAGACTCACTTGTTTGTATTTGTCACTTTGATTATTGTTTTTGTCTTTTTAATATATTTTATTGATTTTTTTACAGAGAGGAAGGGAGAGGGATAGAGAGCTGGAAACAATGATGAGAGAGAAACATCAATCAACTGTCTCCTACACACCCCCTACTGGGGATGTGCCAACAACTAAGGTAAATGCTCTTGTCTGGAATCGAACCTGGGATCCTTAAGTTCTCAGGCCTATGCTCTATCCACTGAGCAAAACCGGATAGGGCTGTTGTCCATAAATTTTATCTTTACCTTTTTCTTCTTCCTCTTCTTAAAGAATATTCCTCAGCATTTTATATAATAATGGTTTGATGGTGAAGAACTCCTTTAGCTTTTTCTCTTTTTTTTTAATTTATTTATTTTATGTAAAGGAAGGGAGAGGAATAGAGAGTTAGAAACATTGGTGAGAGAGAAACATTGATCAGCTGCCTCCTTCGCACCTCCTATTGGGGATGTGCCTGCAAACAAAGTATATGTATGCCTCTGACCGAAATCGAATCTGGGACCAACCTTTTAGTCCACAGGTCAATGCTCTATCCACTGAACCAAACCAATTAGGGCGCTTTAGCTTTTTCTTATCTGTGAAGCTCTTTATTTAAACGCTAATTCTAAATGATAGCTTAGCTGGGTGGTGTAATCTTGTGGTTCTTTCTATTCATCACTTTGTATATTTCTTGCCACTCCTTTCTGGCCTGCATAGTTTCTCACTTGTTATTGGATCTCTTTATTTCAGTATATTATTCTTTATTTCAGTCAACTTAGGCTTAATTTCTAATTGGTTCTTTTTCAAATCCTCGAGTGCCTCACTAAATTTGTCAGCGGTTTCCAGGAGATACTTGAACTGTGGTTTTTAACTCTGTATTTCCAGTAGTTTGCTTTCCACCATTTCTTTAACTTGTGGCATGTTTCTTTTTTTCCACATTTTGGCTCTCTGTTGATATAGTGGGCTTGTGTGCTAGGTGTCCCATAGGGCTTAGTAGCTCAGCTTCCCCAGTTACCTGAGGTGGGCATTCTTATTGCACCCTTTTGTGGTCTGTGTGCACAGTCTTGTTGGAGTTAAACCTTGATTACATTGGCAACACTGGGAGGACTTGACCTCCAGTACAATTGGCTGTGAGGAGCAGCTGTGTCTACAGTGAGAGAGTTGCTGAGCTGGAGACACCCTTATGGGGCAGGACTTGCTTCAGTGGGGCTTTGGTGCTCATAGAGTCTGCCTCTTGAGTGTATTACTTATGGATGTGAAGGGTTGTAATCTGTTCTGGTGTCACCCTGACCAGTGGGTACACTGTCTCTTGGATCTCCAAGGAAGTGCAAAGTAAGCCATTGCCTGAGGACACCCAGCAGGAGCTACAGAGAGATCTGCAGATTCCTCTTTGGGGTTTGGAAGTTCCCAGATGAGGTTCAGCTGTGACACAATGCAGGCTGCTGCAGCCAGTCCTTAGGTCTCCTTTTGGAAGCTTTGATGCTTTTGGTCCCAGCTGTAGTTTGTTAGATTTTAGGTTGCAAGAGTCCAGGCCTTTAATATAGAAAAGCCACTGTGCACACTTTGGTTGGGATTGTAGATTGGGTGGGGTGGGGTCTCAGGGACTCACCAGGAAGGAGCTAACAGCAATGAATGCCAGTGAACCCTGCCCCCAAGAGGTTCCCCTGTTTCAGCAACCTTTGGCCATGCAGGAACAATGATCATTGCAAGCACCTCTGAGAGTAAGCCTGTGAGCAGAGCACAGGTACACACAAGGAGCTAGTGTCTGAGAAGTTGGCTATCCATATTGCCCATGGCCTTAGTGCCTGATAACTGGGCATTCCTGTGACAGCAATAGGGTCTAGTTATCTAATAATGGCAGTTTGGAACAGTTGTGCCTCTGGGGTCATGGGGTAGTGGGTATGGCTTCTGAAGGGATTCATGCCTATAGTCACTCGGCCAACTCTACTGTGCAAACTGTGGGTGTCCTCAGACATAGTTTGAGCTGTTGAGGGTCTTCCTGGAAAAGGTTTCTCCTCCGCAGAGCAGGATATTGGCAATGGATGGCATTTACCCTTTGGCTGATACACATGGCTCCCTCCTTACTGCTATTTCTTCTCCAGGGGTTTTCACTGTGCTGTTGTTCCCAGTGCTTTCCTTGGTGTGTTCATTCTTTTTATGCTCCATGGGCTGGTGTTGTATCTTAATTGTGTTCTTGAGAACTCTAAACACAAGTTTTGCTTGTAAAGAGCTGCCTTAATTTTTTGTTGTTGTTGATAAGGCTGGTTTCCTCCACCACATTGCTAACATCACTCAGTATGCTGTGTGCTGAGTTACCCTGCAGCAGACCTCTCCATTCACGTGGGCTGTTTTTTGCTTCTGTTGTCCATGTTGCATGCAGTTGTCCTGCTAGGACTTTTCGGGATGATTCCTTTCTGCATGTATCACAGGATGGGTCGTTGTCTAGCCATGGCCAAGTGGGTTCACAGGGGGTGTGTTCCCAGTGACTGTCAGTTGTAAAAATTTTGTCAGGACATTGTTCAGATCGTACCATGAGCCTGTCTTTCCTCAGCCAGAGGGTTTGTGTCATTGCCAATACCCAAAACCTTTTCTCCTCTTCTTCCGGCTTTGGTACTTAACCATGTCAACTGTGGCTTCTAGCCCATGGATACTTCCCCTTCCCTTGACTCCCATCTGACCTGCCCTCTTTCCATTCTATTCTCAGTGCTCTTCAACAGTGCCCTCACAGGTTGTGCTGAGATGTTGAAAATTTCTGTATTGACCATGGACAGCAGCTAATATGTTACATTTGGACAGTAATGGGCTTACATGCATGCTTCTACCCAGCTTAGCATCAGTAGCAGCAAAGGATATACAGGAATCTAGTGGCATAGAAAATGCATTGTATGCTTTGCCTCTCTTTGTTGTGTCAGACCCATATCCTTCCCCCTGTTGTGTGTTCACCATTTTCTGACCTTAGCAGCCTAGTAGCACAAAGTAGTCAGCCAGTCCATCCAACGGAATTTTCTTCCTTTGCAAAGCGTTTCATATATAGATGTGTTTCTCCCCTCCCTTTAGTCAACATGTAACTCAAAAGCATTTCTTTGCGTTCAGGTTGTTGCTGTGGAGCAGACGATGTGGAAGCACACAGTGAACACAGGGTTTCTGTTGGCATGTCGCAGGGGAAGTACCCCAAGACAGCCTCGTCTTCCCAGAAGAGACACCCATGTGAGCGTTGCAGGCCTATCTTAAGAGACATTTTCCACTTGGTTGAGCAGCAGTGGACGCAAGACAGCCAGAAACTGCTGAGGTGTGGGGCATGCGCAAATCGGTTTTATTTCAGTGTAAACTGTCACCAACCTAAGGAGCAGCACGTGGGAGAGGAACCCTTCAGAGGTAGTGTGGACAAGGCCTCATTTGCGAAGAGTTGCAGCATCCACGTGTCAGGGAAGACCTTTACCTCTGAGCAGGGTGAGAGGGACTTCCTATCCAGCTTGGGACATCAGCCACAGCCGCTGACCCAGAAAGCAAAGGAGCCAAAGAAGAGCCCCTGGGGGGAAGCACCTTCACAAAGCAGAAGAAGCCCTGACCCTCCAGGGAAATGCAAAAATGTCGTTAACCCCAAACACCTACTTGTTCAGGACCAGGATGTCGATCCTGCAAGACAGTGTTTTGTGTGCAGTGAATGTGGAAAAATATTCAGATACAAATCCTCATTAGTTAGGCACTGCAGAGTATACACTGGACAAAATATTTATGTGTGTGGCAAAACCTTTCTTGAAAGTTCAACCCTTAGTCAGTATCGAAAAATTCGTGCTTGTCCAAGGCAGTACAAATGCAGCAAATGTGGAAAATCTTTAAGCCACAAAACTGTCCTCATTAAAACCCAGGAACAACACAGTGGCGAACACAGTTATGTGTGCAGTATATGTACACAACTTTTTAGTCATCATTCATTGTCCATTGAATACCCAAAAGCTCAAATGCGAGAAAAGCCTTATAAGTGTAAGAACTGTGCAAAATCATTTACCTCTGTCGCTGCGCTTCGTTGTCATCAGAACTCTCATACAGGAGAAAGACCTTATGGGTGCAGTGATTGTGGGAAATCTTACATCTCTAGGTCTGCCCTCCGTTATCATCAGAGGGTTCACACTGGAGAAAAGCCTTATGAATGTAGTGAATGTGGGAAGTCCTTTACCCAAAGAAGTCACCTCTTTAGACACCTTATAGGTCACTCAGGGTACAGGCCTTATAAGTGTGATGAATGTGGGCAATCTTTTACTAGTAGTACTGGTCTCCGTAGTCATCATAGAATTCACACTGGAGAAAGACCTTATAACTGCAATGAGTGTGGGAACTCCTTTAAGAACCGGTGGGCACTTGTTAAACACCAGAGAATTCACACAGGAGAAAGGCCTTATGAGTGCAGTGAATGTGGGAAATCTTTTATCTGTACATCTGAATTTCATTGTCATCAGAAAACTCACTCAGGAGAAAGGCCTTATAAGTGCGATGAATGTGGAAAATCCTTTATCAAAAAATATAGCCTCATTTTACACCAGAGAGTACACACAGGAGAAAAACCATATGTGTGCTCTGAATGTGGAAAATCCTTTTCTTCTAGCTCCAGCTTCTCCTATCATCTGGGAACTCATGCGGGGAAAAGGCCTTATGAATGCAATGAATGTGGGAAAACCTTTACATCTAGTTCCACCCTCAGTTACCATCAGAGAGTTCACACAGGAGAAAGACCTTATAAATGCAATCAATGTGGAAAATCTTTTACTTTCAGTTCGAGCCTCCGTTATCATCACAGAGTACATACTGGAGAAAGGCCATATGTGTGCAGCGAATGTGGGAAATCTTTTAACAATAAGTCATCACTCATTAAACACCAGAGCATTCATACAGGAGAAAAACCTTATGTGTGCACTCTGTGTGGAAAATCTTTTATATATAGCTCAAGCCTCCGTTATCATCACAGAATACATACTGGAGAAAGGCCATATGAATGCAGTGAATGTGGGAAATCTTTTAACCATAAGTCGATACTCATTAGACACCAGAGAGTTCACACAGGAGAAAAACCTTATGTGTGCACTCAATGTGGAAAATCCTTTACCTTTAGATCTGGCCTCTCCTGTCATCTAAGAACTCATCTGGGAGAAGGTCATAATGAATATATAAAACCTTTTGTATTTACTTCCACCCTCAATTACCATCAGCGAGTTCACACTGGTGAAAAGCTTTATGAGTGTGGTGAATGTGGGAAATCCTTTACCCAAAAGTATGCTCTCCATGTACACCAGAGACTTCACACTGGAGAAAAGCCCTATCAGTGTGGTGATTGTGGGAAATCTTTTCCCTGTAAGTATAGACTTCGTTTTCATCAGAGAATTCATACTGGAGAAAAGCCTTATGAGTGTGGTGAATGTGGCAAATCTTTTACCACTGTCTATAGTCTTCAACGTCATCAGAGAGTACACACTCAGCCATATGAGTGCAGTGAGTGTGGGAAATGTTTTCAACATCAGTGGATACTCATTCAACACCATCAGGTTCATTCTGGAGAAAAGCCTTATGAATGCAATCAATGTGGGAAACCTTTTACCACTATCTATGGTCTTCGTTATCATCAGAGATTACACACGGGAGAAGGAACTTGCAAGTGCAGTGAATGTGGGAAATCTTTTACCAGAATGTCCCACCTTCATCGTCATCAGAGAGTTCACACTGGGGAAAAGCCTTATGAGTGCCGTGAATGTGGGAAATGCTTTACCAGAAAGACTGGTCTTCATCGTCACCAGAGAGTACACACTGGCAAAAAGCCTTATGAGTGCAGTGAATGTGGGAAATCTTTTACCAGAAACACTGATCTTCATCATCATCAGAGACTTCACACAGAAGAAAGGCCCTATTAGTGCATTGATGGTGGGAAAGGTTTTACCTATAGCTCTGACTCTTTTGTCATCAAAAATTCACACTGGCCAAAACCGGTTTGGCTCAGTTGATAGAGTGTCGGCCTGCGGACTGAAGGGTCCCAGGTTCGATTCTGGTCAAGGGCATGTATCCTGGTTGTGGGCACATCCCCTGTGGGGGGCGTGCAGGAGGCAGCTGATCGATGTCTCTCATCAATGTTTCTATCTCCCTCTCTGTAAAAAATTAATAAAAACATTTTTAAAAAATTCACACTGAATAAATACCGTATGAGTGCACTGATTGTGGGAAATATGATGAACACTTATCTTTATATGCATCAGAGAACACACAGCAGAAATGCTTTTTGAGCAATATGAATGTGATTAACTTATTACCCAAAATTCTAACTTCTTGCCACATGAGATGTGTACAAAATGTTTCTTTGTTCACTGAAGGAAACAGGCTTCTGTTGTCTTGTTCTATCCTATAAATTCTGTCCTCAACAGTAGGGAGAGTGTCCATAATTTTAGTTTGGTGGGAAATGTGTACTTACACTCCAAATATCTCTGACAGAATCCATTTAACCTGAACTAGCACTCAGCAGGTACCCCAGTTATCATCATGCCCATCCTATTATCCTCAGGGAAACTGAATTTGTCCTTTTATTAGTTGGAGGAAATTAGGTGTAACCTGAACTCTTAGGATATGTGCACTTCATTTAGTCTATTTGGGGCATGGACCGCACACATTGTTGTCCCCCCAAGGACATCATCTGAGTTCAGCTTGTGGCTTTCAAAAAACACTTTTTTCAGGGACATGAATTCCCTAGATATCGCTGGTGAATATTTCCACTCTCAAAGTCGCCATGAGAAGACTGGATGAGTCCATGTCATTTTGGTTATGGAAATAATAAAGGCCTTTTTGTTTAAATCCTGTTTAATTTTGGATGTTTTCTTTGTGGGATATATTATAAGGATATTTGGGCTCTACAAGGATGAAGAAGTAAACAAGTTTTACCAGGATCTCAGCCTTTCTCTGCTCCCGAGGGTAAAATTTGTTGGGGAAATCAGTTCACCACTTTCCACCAAATTTGCATTGCTACCCACATCCTTGTAGGAAAGAGTGCAGGGTTTTCTGGTTCTATGAAGCCTGAACGCTATGAATTTTAGAAGACTCAAACTTAGCTAGGTTGATCTTTAGGATCAGCATGAATTTTTTATTTTCCACACATGGTATGCTAGTAATTTTGTTGTTAACCGTCACCCCAGGATATTTTCCCATTGATTTTTAGAGTTGAAGTGAGGGAATGAGCAAGACACTCTCATTGGTTGCCTTCTGCATGTCTCCCAACATGGGCCAGGGATTGAACCTGCCACCCAGGTAGATGCAGTTGCCTGGGAATCAAACCTGAGAGACAGGGAAGCATGGGCCGAAGGTCTTACCACAGAGCCACACAGACCAGGGATAGGCCAGCCCATTTGAAGAGAACTTCTCTTTCAGGTCTGACTAGGGGCCACTTGTCTTACTGTCTACATTTCATCCATGATGATCATGGGTGTTTAGGTCATTGTGGTGACAGCATGACTGCAACAGAATCACCTGCCCCATCGTGAGTGGAGGAGACTGCGGTCAGCTGGATGGGATTTGCGTCTTCTCCAGGTGCAGCCACATAGGTTTCTCTGGGGAAGATGGCAGGTCCAGTGTCTTCACAGATGTTGAGAGTCTCCAGGCCTGTGAATCTTCTGTGCTGAAAGTCATTGTCATGGAAAATAAAAGGGTTTTGTGGATTTCTGTGCCCTTTTCGATGTTTACCTGGTGTTCAGAGCACTCAGGGCAGGAAATCCAAGATAAAGAAAAGTGTCTCTAGACAAGGGATGTAGCTTTTGTGACCCAGCCAGTACATTATTTCTGTTGACTTTGGTGAAAGTCCTTCATTGTTTGGTATAATTGATGTCACAGAGACAAGTTTTCACTGCCAGAGGATTGAAGAACCTGGATTGACTGCAGAGTTGCCAAACCTATTTTGTAAGAAGTGTTGGACATACATACATAAAATACAATGTATTCTAAGATTTTTCAAAAGTTTTAATTAGGAAAGAACATATTTTAAGTATATTTTTTGCTGAGTCTTGACATATGCATGAAACAAACTGTTGCAGTAGTCGTAATATTGATCATATCTGTCACTGAGAATTTAATGACTTTTTATAATTTCACTCTTTTAAATACATATATATAAATTAATAAAATATGTTTTTTAAAAAAACTTAATTAGAGATTATGTTCTGTACATTAGCTTTAAGTATGACCTATACAAAGGTAGGACTAATAACAGCTAACATTCAGTTTTTGAATAGAAGGTATTTGCATGTGGTATATAATTTAAAAAGTATGAAAAGCTATACAGTAAAAAATAAATCTCCCTTCCACCCTGGCCCACAGCCACCCAGTTTCCCAACTGGTATCACTCCAAAGACATTCTATAGTGCCACAGGGTTGGGGGACTTGTGTGAGAGTTGTTAAGAACTTTGTTTTGTGCCAAAACTGGTTTGGCTCAGTGGATAGAGCGTTGGCCTGCGGACTGAAAGGTCCTGGGTTTGATTCCGGTCAAGGGCATGTACCTTGCTTGCGGCCACAACTCCAGTGGTGGTGGTGGGGGGTAATAGGAGGCGGCTGATTGATGTCTGTCTTTCATCGATGTTTCTGACTTTCCCTCTCCCTTCCTCTCTGAAAAAATCAATAAAAGTATATTTTTTAAAAAGGCCAACCATGGAGAGCCTTATGCTTAGTGAAATAAGCCAGTCAATGAAGGAGAAGCACCACGTGATCTCACTCTTTTGTGGATAATAAAAAACACTAAACTGATGAACAAAAGGATAGATACAGAGGCAGTAAAGTATCAGACTGTCAAATTATAGCAGGAAGATTAAGGAAAGGTGGGTAGATAAGAGATCAACCGAAGGACTTGTATGCATGCAGATAAGCATAACCAATGAACATAGACACTGGGGGGTTGGGATATGCCTGGGAGGGAGGGGGGGAAGGCCAACCAGAGAGGCCTCCCTGGCCTCCTGCGAAGCACCCATAGGTGCACTTTGGAACCCCAGATCCGGTTTGAATGTCCCGCCCCAGACACAGGGAGGGAAGTCTGCAGATCCCAAGGTCAGGGGACTTCTGATAACGTCTAATTTCTAGAAGCGCCACTTTACCAGGCCTGCAGCCAGGTGGGTTCTCCACCCGTCCAGCAGAGGGCGCACTCATCCCAGCGACTTTGGTAGACATTTGCTTCCTAGGTGCTTTACCACCAGTGGGTTGATAGACCTCTTTCTGCCCCCTGTCACCCCCCAATTCGGCTTCAGCAGGAGCTCGGCGAACTGGAGGTATCTGTGAACACCAACAGCATAGATTTGGAAAAAATGCTTATTTTGTGGCCTAGCCGGTTTGGCTTGGTGGATGGAGCATCAGCCTGCAGACTGGAGGGTCCCGGGTTCGATTCCGGTCAAGGGCATGGACCTTGTTTGCGGGCACGGACCTTGTTTGCGGGCACATCCCCAGTAGGGGGTGTGCAGGAGGCGGCTGATCAATGTCTCTCTCTCATTGATGCTTCTAACTCTCTGTCCCTCTCCCTTCCTCTGTAAAAAAATGAATAAACTATATTTTAAACTTTTAAAAATATATATATTTCTTTATTGATTTCAGAGAGGAAGGGAGGAGGAGAGAGAGAGAGAGAAACATCCATGATGAGAGAGAATCATTGATTGGCTGCCTCTTGCAGGCCACCCACTGGGAACAAGCCTGCAACCCAGGCATATGCCCTTGGCCAGAATCGAACCCAGGACCCTTCAGTCCACAGGCTGACGCTCTATCCAGTGAGCCATGTCAGCTAGTGCAATAAACTATATTTTAAAAAATATTTTGCCCTTCCTCCCCCCCCCCCCCAGGCGGCAGCCTCGCCGGTTCCAGAGGTCTGTCTCCAACGCCCAGGGAGACCCGCTGCCCTACCTGACACCCACCCCCCCTCTGGCGAGGCGGGCCCTGACCCTTCCTGTCCCCCCTCCTGAAGAAGGCCGAGGGGTCCTGCAGCGCAGACTGGAAGACCATGCGCAGCCTGAAGCAGGTGATCCGCACCTTCCAGGAATTGGTGCCAGGGCACGCGGAAGTGCTGAGGAGGTATTCGAACCGCCTGCAGCAGATCTGGGACACCTTGGAGGTCTCCCGAGTGCCTCGGGAGGCATGAGGTGATGGGCAGCTCCCTGCTCTTGGGGCACAATCACTGCCATCGCGCGAGTGTGTGGCTCGACTTCCGCAAGGCCTCGTCCCTCCCTTGACGGCCACACCCTGCACCCCCGGAGGCCCTGGGAGGAGGTGAACCTGCGAGGACGGCTATTTGCTGGGGCTGGACAGTCTCATTGGCATCCTGGCCAGCCTGGCAGAGACTGGTCTCCCAAAGGGACCTGCAGCTTGTGTTCCCACTGTGCATGCTGGGAAAAGACAAACCCAGGGGTTGGGGTGGCTCCCAGTGTAGGACCAGGTGCCAACCCCTGTGGGACGCACTGCCCACCCCAAGGCTGCTCCCCATACACCCCCAAGAGGTCCCAGAGCCCATGACACTAATTGGGGGGGAGGGGGAGGGGAGACTGTGACAAGGGGCATCTTCCGGAGTCCAGTTATTCTGAGGGGGAGCTGTACTTCTCCAGAGCGGTGAGATAATGGATTTTACTTCACAGGCACTGGATCTATTGATCTATCCTCCCCACACTAAAACGGACTCCACTCCCCCAATAAAACTGAAACTCAGACTTTAAAAAACACACAAAAATCAAAATAAATGCTTATTTTGTGCCCTACTCAGTTTGGCTGGGTGGATGGAGCGTCGGCCTGCAGATTGAAGGGTCCTGGGTTCGATTCCGGTCAAGGACACATGCCTGGTTGTGGGCTCCAGCCTTTGTAGGGGGCGTGCAGGTGGCAACTGATCCATGATTCTCATCATTGGTGTTTCTATTTCTCCCTCTCCCTTCTTCTCTGAAATCAATAAAAAAATATATACACATATATATATTATTGACTTTTTACAGAGAGGAAGGGAGAGGAATAGAGACCTAGAAACATCAATCAGCCGCCTCCTGCACGTCCCCTACTGGGGATGTTCTGGCAACCAAGGTATGTGTCCCGGACCAGAATTGAACTCGGGACCTCTCATTCCGCTGAACGATGCTCTATCCACTGAGCGACATTGGTTTGGGCTGAAATCAATAAAATATATTTTTAAAAAATGCTTATGTTGTGATTCGTAGCGGTTGAGAAGGGAGAAAGAGACATTCATTGGCTGTCCCACTTACAGACGCCTCCATTGGCTGATTCCCTCACGGAGCCAGGCTGCAGGAGCACAGCGGGAGGTGTTCTAACCCCCAGGGCTGGCTGACCACCTGCTGTGGCCATTTCCCAGGAGGGCCCTGCGAAGTGACGTCATGTCCCAGCGGCCCCAGCGGTGGGCCTCAGCCTTTCCTCCAGGAAGCTGGTGGAAAAGGCCTGGTTACCACCAAGGCTGGACCTCAGGCCCTTATTACCCTGAAGGCCCTCCGTGACAGACAGAGCCTACAGCCAATGAGGGCCCAGAGGAGGCGTTTCCGCTAGACCCCCATGGGGAGGGCGGGACTTCCGGTGTTCGGGTGGGCAGCCATTTTCTCTCGCGGAGGGCCGCTGAGTCAGAGCGAAGTGAGCAGGGCCTCGGCTTCTGGCACCCGGAGGGGGAGGCCCGAGTGTCCGCCGGTCCCGCCGCCGACGGGGTGAGGCTCGCGGCCCCGCGAGGGACCCGCTTCGGGGCGGGAACAGGGTCCACGTTCCGGCCGCTCCGCCCGCGGAGGCCGATGGCGGCGGCCGCGCCGAGGTGCCCGGATGCGGAGGTGAGCGCGTCTCCCGGGGCCTCCCCGTCTCCCCGCCCCGACCCCGCAGCCCAGGCCCCGCGTCAGGACCCCGAGGCGCTGTGGAGGGACGGGGGTGACCCCGGTGTGACGGGGGCGGGAGGCGGGGAGGGGCCGCCCGGGGAGCAGCGCAGGGGCTGACCCAGGAGGACGCGGGCCCCGGCTCCGTCTTCCCTGCGCCCCGAACGGTGTGGGTGGAGCCCCGTCGCGTCTGGAGGCGGAGGGTCGGGCCTGCGCTGTGAGGCCCCTGGAGCCGTGGGGGGCTGTGAACCGGGGGACACGGGCCGTGCTGGGTTTTGAAAATAACATTTCCTTTTAAACAAAAGTAGCTCTTTTTAAGTTTCTTTTTTAAAAATATATTTTATTGATTTTTTACAGAGCGGAAGGGAGAGGGACAGAGAGTTAGAAACATCGATGAGAGAGAGACATCGATCAGCCGCCTCCTGCACACCCCCCTACTGGGGATGTGCCTGCAAGCAGGATACATGCCCCCCACCGGAATCGAACCTGGGACCCTTAAGTCCGAAGGCCGACGCTCTCTCCACTGAGCCAAACCGGTTTCCGCAAAAGTAGCTCTTTTTAAAAAACATATTTTGTTGACTTTTTACAGGAAGGGATAGAGAGTTAGAAACATCAATGAGCAAGAAAAACCGATCAGCTGCCTCCTGCACACCCCACACTGGAGATGTGCCTGCAACCAAGGTCCATGCCCTTGATCGGAATCAAACCCAGGACCCTTCAGTCCACAGGCCATCTCTCTATTCATTGAGCCAATCCAATTAGGGCTGAAAGAAGTTGAAGTTTTATGGATTTCAGAGAGGAAGAGAGAGAGAGGGAGGGAAGGAGGGAGAGAGGGAGGGGGGTGAAAGGGAGGGAGAAGCATCACTGATGAATGGGAATCATTGATCGTTGATCGGCTGCCTCCTGCATGCCCCCAAGTTGGGGATCCAGGCCATTACCGGGACAGGTGCCCTTGATAGGAATCCCTCAGTCAGTCCCTAAGCTGTTGGTCTGTCCACTGAAGCCAATGGGCTTGGGCTGAAAGGTTTTACAATCCTTCCGAACCCTGACCCATGTGCCTGTGGACTGAAAGGTCCCAGGTTTGATTCTGGTCAAGGGCATGTATCTTGGTTGCAGGCACATCCCCAGTGGGGAGCATGCAGGAGGCAGTTGATGGAAGTTTCCCTTTCAATGAATGTTTCTAATTCTCTATCTCTCTCCCTTCTATGTAAAAATAAATCAATAAAACATATTTATAAAAATAAATACCACCGATAGTTAACAGACGGGCGTAGAGTGTGGAGGAAAAGCAAGCTACTCTTGACGATCTCAGGGAAGGCCTACTTGGCCATCTTGCAAACTCAAAGGCCTAAAGGAACCACAGAGGACAGGCTGTGATTAAAACTTTCAATATAAAAGCAGTTTATATAGGGCAGGCCAGTCCTAGGCCAGTATCTGTCCTCAAGTGTGCCTGTCTTCCTTTTGCATTTAAGATAACCTCCCAGTGAAATGGCAGGGTAAACTTGTAACTTCCCTCCTTCCAGGGCCCTCAGGGCACAACCTAATGCACCTGAGATCCAGGAATGAGACCACAAACTCCTTCATTGTTATGGTGATCACGTTCATTGTTGTCTGTTAACTGTCCTGCACCTACCTAAGTCCCAGGTCGCCAAACTGCAAGCCACATGGGGCTCTTTGGCCTCTTGAGTATGGTTCTTCCACAAAATACCAGGGTCTATTTTGAAGAAGTGATGTTAGAAGATGTTTAAGTTTAAAAAATTTGGCTCTCCAAAGAAATTTCAGTCATTATCCTGTTGATATTTGGCTCTGTGGACTGATGAGTTTGCCGATCACTGACCTAAGTGAAACGAGAATGTGTCTTATCACTTCACTTTCTATTCATGCCCAGAGAAGAAGGTGAAAAAGTTCCATTCTCTGGAGCATTGTCCCAACCCCTGGAGATTGTGATAGTTTGGCTCAAATTCAGAAAAATTCTTAACATGTTTTAATTTTTTTATTTTAAAAAATATATATTTTATTGATTTTTCATAGAGAGAAAGGGAGAGGGATAGAGAGTTAGAAATATCGATGAGAGAGAAACATCAATCAGCTGCCTCCTGTACACCCCCTACTGGGGATGTGCCCTCAACCAAGGCACATGCCCTTGACCGGAATCGAACCCGGGACTCACCAGTTTGTAGGCCAACGCTCTATCCACTGAGCTAAACCGGCTTTGGCAGAAGGCCCATTCTTGCATGAACCTTCGTGTATCGGGCCTATACTATTAGATGAATGTTGTGCCCAGATTTCAAATCCCCAAAGACCACCAGGGAGCCGAGTCTGATGCAAAAGCAAAAAGCCTGTATTCAAGTCCCGGCTTGGCTCTCTGTATCCACCATCGCAGCGGAGGATGCAGGAAAAGAGCGAGTCTTTAGGGAATAAAGGTTTTATAGGGGGAGATGCAGCCTCCTCGGACCCCTGAGATGGCTGATCCTGATTGGTTGGGTGAGGACTGGTGACGCAAAGGCAGAGTGGTTAGGGTCTGGTTACACAAACCCTATGGTCAGCATACTTTTGGAGTTGCCCTTGCTTCCCTATTGGCTGATTTAAGGGTGAGCTGGGTAACTGACACATTCTGCAGCCTTTCTCAGAAGAGGGGTCAAGTCAGAGACACAGCTCCACAAGATGGAGGACACGGTATGAAATGGAGTCAGTCCTGCTCTGCCCTTTAATGAAAAGTAAGACTATATATTTATCTTGTGGTTACTGTTTGCAAGGCCAACACACTGGCCTTTCCACACTTGTAGGGTGAGCATGTGGCTTCTTTGTGTCCCCACTGCTGTGGGAGAGAAAGGGAGCAGATGACACAATCTGAGTGCTTTGGGTCTTCTCAACTAAATTTTGGTCCTTTCAATGCTGGCTGGTGCTGTCAACTGAGCTGGGAAGATGGTGGCAGGTTGATTTTGTTTTGGAATTTCAGAAGGTTCTTTTGGTTAATAAGTTTAGACATTTCAGTAGTGAGTGGAAACCTCCGGTGAGCAGCTGGATACATGGGTCTAATATCTGAGAGGGCTCTGGGATTGATACATGCAAAAGTGGTAGCTCTTGTGCACCAGGACAAAGGAGGCAGAGCTGCGGGAGGGAACCTGGGGTCTGAAGATGTGAAGCAGCTAGAAGTTAAACAGTGGTGTGTGGACGAGAGGATGTTTGAGCTGATGGTCCTGGGCACCTGGAATGTGGATCTAAGGGTGAAGCGTAGCCCATGTTTTGCTGTGTCCTGCAGGAATGACCTGGGACATCCTCATTGGTTTGCATGGCAGTAATGATGGAGCCCTTCTGGCCTGGCCCAGAGCTCAGATGGCATTTACCTCTCTCCCCTCTCCTTCCCCTTGTCCTGCCTGTTGTAGGGAAGGTGCTAGGAGTGATTAATGGGACTGTGATGACAGACCACGCAGCACTGGCACAAAGGCTGGGTGTCTACTCAGAACGGAGGGCCCTCGAAGGGGTGCTTTGTGGGGAAGAGCAGGATGGTGGGTTCTCCAACAGATTGTTCCTGACTCAGTTGTATTCATTTCGACAGGTTGGAGTGGCCTTTGAGGATGTCGTCGTGCACTTCTCCAGGAAACAATGGCGCCTCATGGACGAGGATCAGAGATGCCTGTACCTCGATGTGATGCTGGACAACTTTGCTCTGGTCTCCTCACTGGGTAAGACCATCCTCTCTTGGTGCGTTCTTCTTTGAACTCCCCTTTCTCGGGGTTGTACTTTATTTCTTCCCTTTGAAGCTCTAACTTTCTGGAGTACACTTCCACCCAGCCAGCTATGGGCAGCAGTAGCTGGTCTTTTGCTCACCTCTGATTTGCTTTTAAGGGTTCTTCTTTTTACCTCACTGTCCTAAGCTTTAATAAAATTAACTTCAAGAACAACAACAAACTAAAAAACACAACCCTACTCAATCTCCCCAGTGACTTGAACTAGAATTTACATTTCCCAATACCCCCTTTCATGAAAGTATGCTTAGTTCTAACATGTGTGCTGTGAGCACAGCTTGCTTCCCCAGTTTCTTGGCAATTCTGTGTTTGATAGGGCTAGGTTATTAACATTGCTCTCCTAACTACAGCCCCAATATATTTCCATAATATTATATCTTCACATCCAAGACGACATGATAGGGAGACATCCTCAAATAATTGTCTACTGGTTGCCCCCCAGATAGGATGGAGCTGACAACCTGGGCACGTGCCCTGACTGGAAATAGTACCAGAACATCTGGGTTCCTGGGTTGATGATCCATCTCTGAGCAACACTGGTTGAGAGTCTCAATCTCTTTAAGATCTCTCTACTTGTATGTGTGTGTGTGTGTGCATCCCTCCTGCGGGTACTGGAATACTGGAGTGGATGGAGCAAGCTCCTAGTCTAACTGTCAGCTTCAAAAATCTATTTAATATATTGTCCTCCAGATAGAAGACATATCAGATATTAAACTGATAAGAACAGATAATACACTTGATCTTAGCCAAAAGGCCCAGAAGCAGTGGGGTCTCTTCTTTTTTGTCTGACCCACTGGTTGTTTAGGAGTGTGTTGTATTTAATTTGAATATACTTATGCATTTCCTAGCTTTTTTGAAATTAGAATTCATTTGTAGTTTCTTACATTGTGATCAGAGAAGAAATGTGATGTAATTTCTTTGGGAAGCTTGAGACTTGTGTTTTGACCTATGATTGTGGCAAGATAAGAAACTAGAAAACTTTTGACCTAGCTGGTTTGGCTCAGTGGGTAGAGTGTTCACCAGTGGACTGAAGGGTCTTGGGTTCAATTCCAGTCAGGGGCTCATGCCCAGGTTGTGGCTTTGATCCCCAGTAGGGGTGTGCAGGAGGCAGCCAATCAAGGATTCTCGCTCATTATTGGTGTTTCTACCTCTGTCTCACCCTCCCTCTCCAAAATCAATAAAAATATATATATATTTTTAAAAAAGGAAACTAGATACATTCTTAGGCAGTGAGGATAGTGAAACTGAGACAAGAAACTTAAACAAGATCACATAATTTGTACAACTCACAGCTGGCTTGTGAATCTAAGATCTTACTTTCCCCACTGAAGGACATGGAAAAACAGATAGTTTTCCCCTCCCTCTCTAATCAAAGAATTCATAGCTTAAATCTCCCTGGGCTGTGAAAATAAAGAACAGAGACCTAATTAATGTAATTTATGCAAGTTAACACACGGGTAGATAACGTTCATGGAAAGATAGATAAAGTCGGGGGACAAAAACCCAATTATAACCAGACAGACCCAAAATAAAATATAAGACAAAACAAAAGACTAACCCCAACTTCTTTATATACTCATTTGAAGCATAGCCATATTTTCAATGCACCTGAAACGCTGATGAATATTCTGGTGAAATCTTCCTTTAAGAATCTCACCCTCGGGTAAAAAAAAAAAAAAAAGTGAGAGAAAGAGAGAAAAACTACTCAGGACAGCGCTGGCCTTGTATCTCAGTTGCTGATAGCATTGTTCCAGTGTATCAACATTGTGGGTTAGCACTCTCTAATTAGAGCCCATAAAAGAGGCAACCAATGAATGCATAAATAAGTAGAACAACAAATAATGTCTGTCTCTCACCCCCTCTCTCTTTTGCAATATATTTCTTCCTTTTTTAAAGATAATCAATAAAAAATTTAAAAGGAACAACCTCAGTACAGAGACTCATTGCCAGATCACTCTAGACCAGCGGTTCTCAACCTGTGGGTCGAGACCCCTTTGGCGGTTGAATGACCCTTACACAGGGATCGCCTAAGACTATTGGAAAACACCTATTTCCCATGGTCTTAGGAACCAACACAACGCTCCTCGGTGTAGCAAAATGTAGCAGTGTAGTTTACTGTTGTCATATGAAGACTGTTACCCATGCTACACCAGGATTCAAGACAAAATTTCATTTATTTGTAATTAGAAATAAATATTTCACAATATACATTTACAAATTGTTTTTGTGATTAATCACTATGCTTTAATTATGTTCAATTTGTAACAATGAAAATACATTCTGCATATCAGGTATTTACATTACAGTTCATAAGAGTAGCAAAATTACAGTTTTGAAGTAGCAACGGAAATAATTTTATGGTTGGGGGTCACCACCATATGAGGAGCTGTCTTAAAGGGTCTCGGCATTAGGAAGGTTGAGAACCACTGCTCTAGACTATGCCCACATACCTTTCTTAGCCTGAACTTTTAACTTTTCTCTAAACTTGAAGGGTCTCCACTGGGCATGCAACCAGAGGAGTAACTGGCTCTGAGAGCTCATGACCCTTGATTGAATCTTTCTTTTCCTTTTTTTTTAATATATTTTATTGATTTTTTACAGAGAGGAAGGGAGAGAGACAGAAAGTCAGAAACATCGATGAGAGAGAGACATCGATCAGCTGCCTTCTGCATGCCCCACAGTGGAGATGTGCCCGCAAGCAAGGTACATGCCCCCGACCGGAATCGAACCTGAGACCTTTCAGTCTGCAAGCTGACGCTCTATCCACTGAGCCAAACCGGTCTTGGCCCTTTTTTCTTTTTTAATATATTTTTAATAAGTTACAAATAGAAAGGGAGAGGAAAAGAAAGATAGAAACATCAATGTTGAGGGAGAATCTTCGATTGGGCTGCCTCCTGCCAGCCCAACACTGCTGATGGAGCCTGAATCCTAGGCATGTGCCCTGATGAGGAATGAACCACAACTTCTTTGACAGGCTACTAAGCGACAACGGCCAAGCTCTTGCTGCTATCTCCATTTTCTCCTTGTCTCTGACATCCCAGTGGGCTCTAAGAGCAGGCCAGCTTTGGCTCACTTCTACCATTATGACTTTCACTTCCCCATAAACCAACTGCAGCCCCCGCTTGGCTCACGGCTTTCCCATATATTTACTAAGGGACCAAAACTCTCCTCTTCTCTTCTATTACATATTCTACCCTAAGTTTTTTATTTGTTTCTATGTCCCTGCTTTTAACAAATGCACCCTCAAAATCAGCTAGACTCCTGTTGGCATATCTTGCATGCTCAAATTAAAGAACCCACCCAGTATAGTCTGGCCTGAGGCAGACCTGCTGCATCCTGGCCCCCTTTTGGTAACAACTTAGTGTTTCTAGAAAATGTTTCATGTGTGACGACAAAAATGCCACTTCTGCATTTGCCTGGAATGTTCCGTATGCATTCAGGATTAGAGTTGTTCTAAAGTATAGTCAAACTTCAAAAATTCTATATCCATGTCAGATGGATGATGTGGACTTTGTGAAGGTGGAATATTGAAGTTGTCTGCTTTCAGAGAATTATTGATTTGTTGCTTCTTAGAGGCCCTACACTAAGGATGGATCACCCAACCTGGGACTGTGGCGTGATCAGAAATCAAACCATGACTTCCTGGTTCATAGTTCTGCACTGTACCACTGAGCCAGTCCAGCTGGGCCACATTCATATTCCTTTTTTCTTAAATTTTTAGGGTTTATATTTTTAAAATATTTTTATTTGTTTTATGCCGCAAACCAAACATTGTTCTCACTAAATGGATGTAAACAGGAGGTCAGAAGGCTGGTCAACCTTAACTGCTCTGGAAGGTCAGAGCTAATTACTCACTGTTTAGATGAAAACATTGTTAGTTGAAGCAGCCTCTACCTGTTTGTTTCATGTTAATTTCTGTTTTGTTATTTCCTGCCTAAAGGCTAGGAGTGTGTCCCAAAGCCTTAATAAAAAGGGAGAAAAAGGCCAGAGCAAGTGGCAGTCCTATCCACTAGAAGAAGGCTCCCACCTGGCCCCTCAATATCGCCAAATTAATGTTTTCTAGTCTCTCATTTCGTTTGCGTGCGGCCTCCTTCAGAATCCGAACCCTGAACCAGGAACCCTGAACTACGCGGGACGTGGAAAGAGGTTCCCACAGTTTTAGAGAGAGGAAGGGATGGGGGAGAGAGATTGAAACACCAATGATGAGAGAGAATCATTGATCGGCTGCCTCCTGCATGCTCCCTACTGGGAATCAAGTCTACAATTGGGCATGTGCCCTTGACTGGAATTGAACTGGGGACTCTTCAGTCTGCAAGCCAAAGCTTTATCCATTGAGCCAAACCAGGTAGGGCTACGTTCATATTCTTGTACAAAGTCTCATCGAACTAGCAGAAAACCTCATGTAGGAAGCTATTTGCAAAGAACAGCTGGTCATCATTCTTCATTTTGTGTCCCATCCTAGGACTATGCTCTTCTGCTAGTCAATCTCCCCCACCCTTCACATTTAGTAGCTGTTTAATGCATAAAAGCCATTTACTCAGAATCTAAGATACTTGTCTTAAAAATCATTGGATAAAATCATGTCTGTGTGTGGAAAATAAACATCTGTGATGAGATTACCATTTGTTTTCTTTTTAAAATACATTCTCATTGATTTTAAAGTGAAAGAGATAGAAACATCTATGGTGGGCAAGAATCATTGATTTGATACCTCCTGGACACCTCTCTACTGCAGATCAGTCCCCACAACACGGGCATGACTCCTGACCAATCTAACTGTAACCTGTTTCATAGTTGTAGCTTCAATCACTATGCAACCAAGGCCCGTCAAGAATACCATTTGCTATAGGGTCAACATGTAATTCACCCTGGTTTCCTCTTGTTCAGGTTGCTGCTGTGGAACACGGCATCTGGAGGCATCCGTTGAACAGAACGTTTCGGTAAGAGTGCCACAGGCAAAGGAGACAAAAGTGTTTTTGTCTTCCCAGAAGAGCCACCCCTGTGAGAGTTGTGGTGCAATCTTGAGGGACATTTTCCTGTGGGTTGAACAGCAAGGAACACACCACCATCCAAACCCATTTTATTTCAGTGCAGAGTGTCACCCGTACTCTGAACAGCACTTGAGAGCACAGTGTTTGCTAAGAGGTGTGGACAAGGCTTCTCTTGTGACCAGTGTGTCCCAGAAGATTTTTACTGGTCTGAAGGTTGGACATGGCATCCTTACTACCTCAGGACATTTTCAGGAACATGCTACTTATTCCCTGGATAAACCTAATGCAATCTCTGCGACTGAGATGACATGTCAAAACAGAAAAAACTACCCTATCAAGAAAGAATGTAAAAAAGTGATGGACTGCAAAGACACTCTTGTTTCAGACCCAACTGTCCATATGGGGCGGCAGTGTGTGGTGAGTCCTGAAAGTAAAAAACGTTTTAAAGGAATCTCTAACCTTCCTTATCATCAGAGAGGTTACTCATTGGAAAAGCCATACGAGTGCAGGGAGTGTGGGAAATGTTTTCAAGATGAGTGGATCCTCATTCAACACTGTCAAGTCCATTCTGGAGAAAAGCTTTATGAGTGTGGTGAATGTGGAAAATGCTTTACCCAGCAGTCTGACTTCAATGTTCACCAGAGAGTTCACACCGGAGGAAAGCCTTATAAATGCGGTGAATGTGAAAAATCCTTTACCCATAAATCCAACCTTAATGTACACCGGAGAATTCATACCGGAGTAAAGCCTTATGAGTGTGGTCAATGTGGGAAATCCTTTACCCAAAGATCCAACCTAAATGTACATCAGAGAATTCACTCTGGAGAAAAGCCATATGAATGTCGTGAATGTGGCAAATCCTTTGGAAAATTTTGCAGCCTCACACAACATGAGAGAATTCACACTGGAGAAAAGCCATATGAGTGTGATGAATGTGGGAAATCCTTTAGCCAGCGTTCTACCCTCAATAAACACCAGAGAATTCATTCTGGTGAAAAGCCATATGAGTGTGATAAATGTGGGAAATCCTTTAACCAACATTGCACCCTCAATAAACACCAGAGAATTCATTCTGGAGAAAGGCTTAATGAGTGCAGTGAATGTGGGAAATGTTTCATGACTACGTTTGGTCTTCATTATCATCAGAAAACACACACTGGAGAAGGATGTCGCCAGCAGGCGATTCACATGGGAGACAAGCAAAGTAAGTGAAGTTAATATGGAGAATGTTTTATTGGAATATCTGTCTTTTATGTTCATCAGAGACTTCACTGTGGCAAATGGCCTTTTGTATGCAGAGAATGAGAGAAATCTTTTTGCTCTGGACTCTGTTTACATCAGACAGTTCATACTGGAGAAAGACTTTATGCATGCACGGATTGTGGGAATGTTTACCTATAGTTCTGGACTCCATTCTCATCAGAGACTTCATAGTGGGGAAAGGCTCCATGAGAGCTATAATTGTGGGAAACCTTTTACATACAGCTCTGGAATTCTTTATCAGAGAGTTCACACTAGAGAAAGACCTTATGAGTACACTGATTGTGGGAAAACTTTTCAAGAACTGTCATCTTGATTCTACTTTCAAGATATTTCAGCAGAGAATAATCAACCGAAAACTCACGGGAGAGAAACCTGACACCTGAGGACTGAAAGTAGAGACCTTGAAGAGACTGATTTATTTTTGTATATTATAAACAATTTTTAAAAATTATTAAAAAACCAATGACTCATCTTTTTAAACATCGGAGTTCACATGAGAGAAAGGCTTTTTTTGAGTGCTATGAATGTGCTTAATCTCATAGCCAAAATTCAACCTGTGTTCAGGTGAGTCTACCCAGTAGAGTAAGTTTGCAGACATGTAGGAAATGTTTCTTCGTTCAGTGCTAACCGCTAAAGGAAACAGGCTTCAGTTGTCTGACTTCCATCTTGTAAGTCCCATCCTCAACATGAAGGACATTTTCCATGATTTTGGTTATGTGAGCGGCATGTGTACATGTGGAGGGCTCAGGGCAGATTTGTGTTCCTGCCAATTTCTGTGACAAACCATTTCACTTGACCCTACACTGTGCAGGTCCCCACAGTTTTCATCATTTACCATCCTCCTATCCTCAGGGAAGCTGACTTTGGTCCCCTTATTAGTTGGAGGAGAGTAGGTATAACTTGAGCCCTTAGGAAATCTTCATTTCATTTCGACTGACTCTTTGGGGCATGCATGGACCTCACCCCTTGTCTCTAGAGAACATTCAAGTTCTCCTGGCAGCTTCCAGTAAAATATATATATATATATATATATATATATATTTTACTGG
>JAAGEH010000409.1:460803-554922 GCA_011751065.1 Lasiurus cinereus | reverse complement strand
TGTGTGTGTGTGTGTGTGTGTGTGTGTGTGTATATATATATTTTTTTTTTTTTTTTTTCTGGGAGGTGATTTCCCTAGATAATTGGTGAATCTTTCCAGAGTAGAATTCACCATGAGAAGACTGCTTATGTTGATGCCCTTTTGGTTCTGAAAATGTTAACAAGGCCTTTTTCTTTAATTTTGGATGATTTCTTTGTAGGGTACAGTTTGTGCATATTTCAGTATTTCTCTGCTCTCGATGATAGAGTAAGGTGGGGAAATTAGCTCACCACTTTCCACCAAACTGGCATTGCTACCCACAATCACCTAGAAAAAGAGTGCAGAGTTTTCTGGTGCTCTTATGAAGCCTGAATGCAATGAGTTTTATAAACTTTTTTAAAAATTAATTTCAGAGAGGAAGAGCAAGATAGAAACATCAATTATGAAGAGTGAGAATCATTGATTGGCTGCCTCCTGCATGTTCCCTACTTGGGATCAAGCTTGCAATGTAGGATGTGCCCTTGGCTGGAATCAAACTAGGGACCCTTCAGTCCACAGGTCAATGCTGTATCCACAGAGCCAAACCAGCTAGCGCATGCTATGTGTTTTAGAAGATAGCATTTTCAAACTCTTGCTAGGGTGACCACAGCCTGCTTCTACGAGTAGCATGATTTTTTTTTTATTTCCTCACACGGTATGCTAGTCCTTTTGTTGTTAATCATCATCCGAGAATATTTTTCCCATTGATTTCTAGAGAGTTGAAGTGAGGGAATGAGTGAGACACTCTCATTGTCATGGAAAATAATAAAAGGGTTTTGTGGATTTCTCTACCCTCTTTGATGTCTACCTGGTGTTCAGAGCACTCAGGACAGGAAATCAAAGATAAAGGAAAGTGGTATCTATACATGAGGGATGTAGTTTTTGTGACCTAGCCATTATATTTGTTTACTCTGAGGGAAGTCCTTTATTGTGTGTGTTCTTTTTTTAATTTTCAACCATTTTTCAAAAGTTGTAATTAATAGGGTGGGAATGGCTGGGGGGGGTGAAGTGTCCAATGGAGCGGAGGTGGAGGGGCAAGAGACATGTAAAACTTTAGACAATAAAAAGAGTTGCAATTAGTAGAGAACATATTTCAAGTATAGTATTTGATAATCCTTTTCAAAAATATATTTTGTTTTTTTATAGAGGAAGAGAGAGGAATAGAGGTGGAAACATTGATGAGAGAGAATCATTGATCAGCTGCCTCCTACACACCCCCTACTGGGGATGTGTCCACAACCAAAGTCCATGCCCTTGACTGGAATCAAACCTGGGACCCTTCAGTCCACAGGCCGACGCTCTATCCACAGAGCCAAACCAGCTAGGGAATGCTCTGAGTTTTAGAGGACAGCACTTTCAAACTCTAGCTAGGGTGACCACAACCTGCTTTTAGGATCAGCATGATTTTTTTTTTAATTTTTAAAAATATATTTTATTGATTTTTCACAGAGAGGAATGGAAAGGAATAGAAAGCCAGAAACATTGATGAGAGAGAGACAGCAGCCGCCTCCTGCACGCCCCCCACTGGGGATGTGCCCCCAACCAATGCACATGCCCTTGACCGGAATCGAACCCAGGACCCCTCAGTCCCCAGGCTGACGCTCTATCCACTGAGCCAAACCGGTTTTGGCATGATTTTTTTTTTATTTCCACACAGGGTATGCTAGTACTTTTGTTGTTGTTAAATATCACCCCAGGATATTTGAGCCAAACCTGTCAGGGCGTAGTTGATAATCGACATAGGCATGAAAATGAATCCTTCACAGTGTTCATAATACTGCCTAAAATTGACACTGTGAATGTATTTCATATCTTTTTTTTTTTTTTTTATCAAAGCTGAAAAGTGGAAGAGACCTCACAGGTACCATATTTCTCAGAAGAAGAACAGAGTAGCCTTGAAGTAGGTTCCAGGAAAAAAAAATACTGGCTTTTTAGACACAGCCTGCTGTCCTGAGGCTGTGAGTTTTGCAGAAAATACAAGTTTTGGTCCGTTGAGGTGCTTTGATGTAAAGAATCAAAGAATCATATGAAAGAAATGGTTCAAGCCCTCTATCTTCATCGAAAGATGTCAGCTGCATGAATTCTCTTTCAAAAGATATCAGTAAAAAAAAAAAAAAAGACAGAGGGAAAATTGGGAATTCAATCTGGAAAAGGCCTTCAGCAGATATTAGCAAATTGCAGAGGAGAATTAAATAGTAACAGAGTTAACACATGTTTAGAATTGGGTCCCATTTCTCTGTACATTTTTACTCATTTTTAGGAACTCATTTTAGTGGTTCAGTTTTTCAGAAATTCCTTAAACTTCCTTTGAAGCCTATTCCTTGGTTAAACAACAATAGTGACTGCTGTTGTGTGAAACACTGAGTGGAAGGCAGTAGATAATCAAGGAATCCCCTACTTGATCTTTCATAGCACAGTGAATCTTGCTCATCAACCTATCACAGTTCCAATGTCGCATTTATTTGAGAGTATCCAATAGTAGTTGAGAGACTGTATTTATTCACCATTTATGCTGAGCATCTGCAGCACTGTCTGAGGCATAGTGGGCATTCAATATATCCGAGAGGCGAGAGGTGAGCGGCAGACAGCGGCCGGGGCAGCAGACGCGGCTCCATAGGGTCCTCCTCCACCTGCATCTAGGGCTCCTGACCCCTCCACACTGTCTTCCCACCGCCGACCGTGTGGCCAGAAGGTTCCATGGACAGAATTAAACCAGTTTAGTAACAAGTGCAATGTCTGTTAATCCGAAGAAAGCAGCCAGGGGCCGGGGGAGCCCAAGCCTGCAGGCCTGGAGCCTGGTTCGCTGGTGCTGGCGGGAGAGGAACTGTACTTCGTATCTTTTTATAATTTCTCTCTCTGCACTAGTAAAAGCATCTATATCCCTGATGTCTCCAAATCCAACTTATCCTTCCTTTATTAACCTATTCATGGGACCTAACAGCTGAGCTAAATGAATAATAAATGGCCTCCTAGCCCACCCACTGTTGCACCAAAAAGTCACTGGTTCAGTTTCAGTTCTGGGCACATGTCCAGTTGGGGCAGGGGCGTGTCTTGATTCCCAATAAGTGCCATTCAAGCAGCAGTTGATGATATTTCACTATCCCATCAATATTTCTACTGTTGTTGGTACAAATCACAAAAAATAATTTTAAAATAAGAGAAGTAGGTTCAGAGAAACTAAACAGAAATGATTGGGTAGAGTATCTGTTAACAGGTTTGATAAAACTTGCTGAAACCAGTTTGGCTCAGGTTGGAGTGTTGGCCTGCAAACTGGAGGGTCCTGTGTTCAATTCCGGTGGCGGCGGGGGGGGGGGGGGGCCCGCGTGTGCCTTGTTTGCAGGCGTGTCCGCATTGGAGGGCATGCAGGAGGCGGCTGGTCCATGTTTCTCGTGGATGTTTCTGACTCCCTGTCCCTCTCCCTTCCTCTCTGTAGAAAATCAATAAAATACATTAAAGATAAAAATCTTGTTTCTGATTATTTGGGGGAGCAGGGTTCTCTAACATGTCCTTTAAAATAGGACAGCTTTTGCCCTGGCAGGTGTGAGTCCGTCGGTTATGTGCGCTCCTGAGCTCCAAAAGGTGCAGTTCTGCTCCCATTCAGGTCACCAGCATAGGTGGTAGGTGTGTTTGATTCCCAATATGGGTGTCTGTGTGTGATACAGAAGCAACTCATGGATGTCTCTCCCTCTTTCTCTGAGTTATATAGATAAATAGAAAGATTGGTATATAGGTCTCTATATCAATATATCTGTCAATACGTATATCAGTATGCCCAGGCATCAATTGTGTTTCAGCTTCAGGCTCAGAGAGAAACATTTATCTATGCATTCATGGGTTAATATTTGTGTGTGCCTTGACCAGAGATCTAACCCACAACATTGGTACATCAAGATGACACTCTAAATAAGTTACCTGGCCAAAATTGACTTATAGTGTTAAACAAACAACAAATCCAAAACACGAAATTTGCCTGGCCTCGGTGGCTCAGTGGTTAAGCATCAGCCTGTGAACCAGGTGGTCACGGTTCCAAACACAGGCAAGCCACATGCCCAGGTTGGAGGCTCGCACCCCATTGTAGGGCTTGCAAGAGGCAGCCAATCAATGATTTTTTCATTATGGATGTTTCTGTCTCCTTTACTTTCCTTCCTTGTCTTTCCCTTTCCCTTCCTTTCCTATCCCTCTGAAATCAATAAAAATATATTAAAACAGCTGAAACCGGTTTGGCTCAGTGTATAGAGAGAGCATCGGTCTTCGGACTGAGAAGTCCCAGGTTCGATTCCTGTCAAGGGCGTGTACCTGGGTTGCAGGCACATTCCCAGTGGGGGGCATGCAAGAGGCAGCTGATCAATGTCTTTCTCTCATTGATGTTTCTAATTCTATCCCTCTCCCTTCCTCTCTGTACAAAATCAATAAAATATATTTAAAAAAATAAATATATATTAAACAAGCCCTGGCTGGTGTGGTTCAGTGGATAGAGCACCAGCCTGCAGACTGAAGGGTCCCAAGTTCTGTTCTGGTCAGGGGCCTGTGCCTGGGATTTGGGCTTAAACCCCCTTGGGAGCTGTGCAAGGGGCAGCCAATCAATGACTCTCATCAATGATGTTTCCGTCTCTCTCCGTCTTCCTTCCTCTCTGAAATCAATAAAAATATTTTTAAAAATATAAAAAAAAAGATTCAACAGAGTAAGTTCAAAATTTTAATTGGGTTTAGGTGATTTATAAGCAGGTAATCATCCCATCTAGCAAATTGTTGGGTATATTCTGAGTTGTAAAAAAATGGGACAGCCATAGCGGGGTTGTCTCAGTGGATAGAGTGTCGGCCTGGGACCTGAAAGGTCCCACGTTCAATTCTGGTCAAGGGCACATGCCCTGGGTTGCCAGCTCCATCCCCAGTGAGGGGCTTTCGGGAGGCAGCCGATCCATGTGGATGTTTCTCTCTTTCCCTCTTCCTCTCTGAAATCAATAAAAATATATTTTTTTTGAAAATGGAACATTTTCATCAGTTGAATGTGGAAAGGTTGGCACCAAGAAACTAAAAGAGTGGCTTATTTAGGGCAGTCCCCTTCACCTGGGAAAAAGTAGGAGTCTTTTTTAAAAAAAAAAAAATTTTTTTTTACAGAGAGGAAGGGAGAGGAATATAGAGTTAGAAACATCAATGAGACACATCCATCAGCTGCCTCCTGCACACCCCTGACTGGGGATGTGCACACAACCAAGGCACATGCCCTTGATCAGAATCAAACCTGGGATCCTTCAGTCCACAGGCCAATGCTCTATCCACTGAGCCACACCAGTTTCGGCTAGTAGGAGTCTTATTGGAATGGTTTTATGGGAGGCAAGCAATGAGCTGAGCTAAAACAGTATTTCTGAGCTGAAACTGGTGTGCTAAGTGGAGAGAGCATCAACCTGCTGACTGAAAGGTCCCAGGTTCGATTCCGGTCAAGGGCATGTATCCTGGTTGCAGGCACATCCCCTGTAGGGGGCGTGCAGGTGGCAGCTGATCTATTTGTCTCTCATCAATATTTCTAACTTTCTATCCCTCTCACTTTCTCTCTGTAGAAAATAAATAAAATATATTTTAAAAAATAAAACAGTATTTTTGAGAAAGGGCACCTTTTCTCTAGGGAAAAAGACCTGGAAGAATTTTTATCATAAGGTTGCCTCTTCCTCCCCACCCCCTGCCCCTATCAGGTACAGAAAGGGTTCATGAGGCACAGTATGTTAGCGGTGCTTGGCCAGAACATTATAAACTGGATGATGAAGATTGGTTCTGGACACCCATCAGGAAGGATTTATGCACCCCTATGTTCACAGCAGCACAATTCACCATAGCTATGATTTGGAAACAGCCAAGGTGCCTGTCAGCAGATGAGCAGATTAGGAAACTGTGGTACATCTACACAATGGAATTCTATGCTGCCGTAAAAAAGAAGAAACTCTTAGCATTTGCAGCAACCTGGATGGAACCGGAGAGCTTACCATAAGTGAAGCCAGCCAGTCAGAGAAAGATAAATACCACGTGATCTCACTCATTTATGGATAATAAAGAACTTTATAACCTGATGAACAAAACGATAGAGAGGCAGGAAAGCACCTAACAGACTATCAAATTACAACAGGAAGGCTGGAGAGTGTTGGGGAGCAGTGGAAAGAGATCAACCGAAAGACTTGTATGCATGCATATATCACAGCCAATGGACATGACACTGGGGGTGGGTGGGATGAGGGCATGTGACGGGGGTGAGGGGAAAGGGGAGACTGGGGGGAGGTCTATGGGGAAAAAAGGAGATAAATATTACTCTATGTAATATTTTAAACAATAAAAATATTAAAAAATATTCAAAAGAAAAAAATGGAAAAAAGAAACAGAAGATAGAGGACAAATAGAAAACCAATACCAAGATGGTGGATTAAATGCAACCATACCGATTGCGACATAAAATGTAAATAGTTGCTGAAACCGGTTTGGCTGAGTGGATAGAGCGTCCGTCTGCGGACTGAAGGGTCCTGGGTTCGATTCCGGTTAAGGGCATGTATCCTGGTTGCGGGCACATCCCCAGTGGGGGATGTGCAGGAGGCGGCTGATTGATGTCTCTCATTGATGTTTCTAACTCTCTATCCCTCTCCCTTTCTCTCTGTAGAAAATCAATAAAATATATTAAAAAATAAAATGTAAATAGTTGAAATACCCTACTCAATAGGCAAAAATTGTCAGATTGAATTAAAAGTCCCCCATATGCTTGGCCTCTTTAGGTTCTGGATTTGCTGGCCTTCTAATAAAACTCAGTAAAATAATAAAACCTTCTAGGAAATACTGCAGGGTTTCCAATATTCCTGTGAAGACTCAATGCTATGAGGTGTTTGTTTTTTTTTAAATATATTTAATTTATTTTTTCTTTTACAGAGAGGAAGTGAGAGAGTTAGAAACATGGATGAGAAACATCGATCAGCTGCCTCCTGCACCCCCCGCCCTGCCCGCGCCCCACACACAGGGGATGTGCCTGCAAACAAGGTACATGCCCCTGAATCAAACTTGGTACCTTTCTCTCCAGGCGGAAATCTGTGGCTTTCGGAGGTCTAGGAACTACATTACCCAGAAGAACGTGCGCTGGCTCGCGCCAGTTACCGCTCAGGGTGAAGGCATTTCCGGAGTTGGGGCGGGACTTCCGGCACCGTCCCCCTCGCGGCCATATTGGCGGCTTGTGGGAGTCTAGGCTGCCTTTGAGTCGCCGTGTGTGTGTTTTCAGGTGGCGCAAGGCAGGAGGCGCGGTTCCCGCCGCCGCAACACGCGTGGGCGCGGCTCGGCGACCCCGCGAGTGACCCGCCCGGAGGCTCCGATGGCGGCGGCCGCTCCGAGGCGCCCGGCTGAGGTGAGCGCGTCCCCCGCCCAACCCCGCAGCCCGGGATGCGGACGGCCGTCCCCTCCAAGAGCCCAGACCCCGGTGGGGGCCCCCCTTTAGTCGGGAAGCCGTTCATGGCGGCGCCACAGGTCGGGGAGGAAGAGAACCCGGGCCCCGAGGGAAAGGGGAGGCGGGAGTGGTCACGTGACTCCCTGGGAGGGCGGCTTGTGGGGCAGCCACTGAGGCTTCTGGAGGAGGAGGACCGGAGGGGAGGGTTCTGCAGGCGGAGGGCGAAGCTCCCGCCTCTCCCTCCCGCGTGGAGCCCCGGAATGTGGGGGTCTCCGTGGAGCTGGAGGGTGAGACCTGGCGCTCAGGCGGCCCCTGTGGAGGGTCCCTGCGCCCGGCGTGGAGCCCTCAGGCCTGGGTGTGCGGGAAGGGTGAGTGGGGGAGGACGTGGGGGGTGCGGGCCTCTGACCTGCAGGGGAGCTCCCGGGGGCGGATAGGGAAGCAGGGCCAGAGGTGCGGGGGAGGCCTTCCTAGGGGAGTCTCTGAGGTCCCCTAGCCCAGCACCAGCCCAGGAAGTGCACCTTGAGGTCCCCTGTTTAGCCCCCGCTGGGTGGAGGGCATATCCGGAGGTTCCCCATCAAGCCTTGCCAGGTGAGGGGGGTGCAGCCTCAGATCTCCTTGCCTGACATTGGGGCAGGAGTCCTGGCCTGAGGTCTCCTGGTGTGGTGCTGGAGCAGGGGGTGAGGCCCGAGGTCCCCGGCCTGGTGCCAGGGTGGGGGGCACGGCCTCAGGTCCCCTGTCAAGCCCTTCCAGGAAGGGTGAGGGGTGCAGTCTACAGAAGGCTGTGTGTAGTTGGAGGAAATGGGAGTTAAGGTCGGGGGGCCAAGCATTGGGGACTGACAGGTGAAGCCCTAGCCAAGGCTTGGCGGTGCCTGGAGACCCCAAGGGGAATGCAGGACATGATGGGGGGCGGGGAGGGGACCCTACATCTCTATGTCCTCCTGCCTGATGGTGTTGAGGGCAGACCCTCAGGCATGCAGGGACCTGAGAATCAGCGGGCACCCCTGGCCCCTGTGCCCACCTGTGGAGTGCCTCTGAGGTGGGAGCTTTGGAGGAGGAGGAGGAGTGAGGGGGAGATGCGGGGAGAGGGACTGTGGGGTCTCAGGCACAGGGTGTTCACGGTCTCCTCTGCCCCAATTATCACAGGCCGGTGTGACCTTGGAGGACGTGGCCGTGCATTTCTCGCGGGAAGAATGGAGGCTGGTGGACGAGGCTCAGCGACGCCTGTACCTGCGTGTGATGCTGGAGAACTTTGCCCTGGTCTCCTCTCTGGGTAAGTCTCTCGGCCTCACCAATGACGGGACTGGACTCCCCTCTCTCCGTCCTTGGGCCTGGCTGGTTTATATATGTACCAAAGTAATGGCCACAGTAAAGTTAATTCAACATGTAGATCCCTATGAAGTTGCCTGATATTGTTATGCTGTGCTTTCAGTACATTTCAGTTATCTATATTTCTCCGTATACAAAGAACCAGGTCCACAACAATGGCAGGCTCGAGCTAACATGGGAGGTCAGTGCTGGGTTGGTGTGGCCGGTGCTGGGGCAGTGACCCAGAACTGACTGCCGAGGGGGCTGGGGATCAGGCCCAGAGAGAGGCCTGCAGAGGGAGAGGCAGGGTCTGATCTGCAGCCTCAGTGGCAGCTGTTGATCAGCTGTTGCCTCTCTCTTTCCCTCCAGGATTAACATCAGGCTTCTATTTCTCTCTGGGCCTCCAGGGATTGCTGATTAGCCCTGCCTCTTTGACAGGCCCAGAGATAGTCCCGGAGATGCTGACTGGCATAGAAACCAACCAGTCAGAACCAAATCTGGGTGAAGTGCCAGGAGCCAATGGCTGTCTAGGAGGTGGAGCTTTTGACACTGACTGGCATAGAAACTGACCAGTCAGAACCTAATCTGGGTAAACTACAAAAGCAGAACATAACGTGGGAGCTGAGGAGTTTTTTAAATATATATATATACATTTTATTGTTTGTTTTTTTACAGAGAGGATAGAGAGTTAGAAACACTGATGAGAGAGAAACATCAATCAGCTGTCTCCTGCACACCTCCCACCGGGGATGAGCCGTAACCAAGGTACATATCTTTGACTGGAATCAAACCTGGGACCTTTCAGTCTGCAGGCTGATGCTCTATCCACTGAGCCAAACCGGTTAGAGCTGAGGAGGAGTTTTAAGGGCAACAGCTGTTTGGTGTAATGTGTAGGAAAGCGATTCAATTTTTCTTTTTCTTTTTTTTTCTCTAAATGACTAATTTTTTTTTTATTGTGTTACATGTATACATATTTCCCGTTGCCCCCTCTCCCTCCCAACACCCCAGTGTCTATGTTCATTTGTTATGCTTATATGCATGCATACAAGTCCTTTGATTGATCTCTTTCTTATCTACCCCACCTCTCCTTAATCTTCCTCCTCTAATTTGACAGTCTGTTTGATGCTTTACTGCCTCTGTATCTATCCTTTTGTTCATCAGTTTACAATGTTCTTTGTTATCCACAAATGAGTGAGATCATGTGGTGGCGATTCAATTTTTCAATGACTGGTTTGGCAGTGTGGTGCTGGCTAACAGTCCAGATATAGGGATTATGTGTTTTCATCTGCCAAGAGCATCTCCTCCTGCTGAAAAGGCTTTTCTCTCCCATTTAAGCAATCCTATCCTATATAATATATCTACCTATTTATCTATATACAGTGGTACCTCGAGATACGAGTTTAATTCGTTCTGTAACCTTGAGGTGTGGGAAACTATGAGATGCTCGAGTTGTGGTAAACTGGTGGGTCGTGTGCAGCCCTCCGCGCGATTACTCCTATCTCAACTGTTGCTCATATTTCAAAGCAAAAAATCGCTCGCTCTACGGCTTGTATCTCAAAAATCTTGTATGTTAGGGGACTCGTATCTCGAGGTTCCACTGTATGTAAAAGCCCAGTGACCAAACAGTGGAACGACCAGAACGACTGGTTGCTATGATGTAGCAGTGCAGTGACCAACTGGTCCGATCTGGGCCACATTCAGCCCCCACAGCTGCCCATGGCCCCTCCTGTGGGCCAATCCCACCCCTAATCACCTGCCTCCCCACCCCCAATTGGGGGCGGTGCCAGCAGTCCAACTGCTGCAGCCTTTCCCTCCAGTGGACCCTACCCCAGTCAGCCCCCAGCTCCCAATCAGGGGCAGGCTGGCCAGACCCCACCTGTGCACAAATTTGTGCACTGGGCCTCTGGTCTATACTAATAAAAGGGTAATATGCTAATTAGACCAGGTCAACTTGCTATCTTCTAGACAAAGCCATGGTGGAAAGGGCTGAGGCAGAAGCAGTTAGGGTGATCAGGCTGGCAGGGGAGGGTAATTAAGGGGCCAGATCGGGCCAGTGGGGGAGGGCAATTGGGGATGAGATGAGGCCTGCAGGGGGTTGAGGGCAATTAGGTGGGCAGGGCAGTTATGGGCATTCAGGCAGGCAGGAAAAGACAATTAGGGGCAATCAGGCAAGTGAACGGTTAGAAGCCAGCAGTCCCAGATTGTGAGAGGGATGTCCAACTGCTGGTAAATCCCTGTAGTCTATACTAATAAAAGGATACTATGCTAATTAGTCCAGGACCTCGATTTAGAGAGAGTGCAGGCTGGACTGAGAATCCCTCCCCGCCCTTGCACAAATTTGTGCTCCAGGCCACTAGTCTATGTCTCTCTCTCTCTCTCTCTCTCTCTCTCTATATATATATATATATATATATATATATATATATATATGTGTGTGTGTGTGTGTGTGTGTGTGTGTGTGTGTGTGTGTGTGTGCGCGTGTGTGTGTATAAGACTTAGGGGCCATCACATCTGAAAAAAACAAATAGACAACCCAACAGGTTGAGTGGGGCAAGCAGGGCAGCAGGGAGTCAGTGAGGGATGACCAAATAACTGAGCAGCAGGCTGCGTGGGACGACCAGGCTGGCAAGAGTTTAATGAGGGGCACCTAAATGACTAAACAGAAAGCTGTGTGGGTTGACTAGCCTGGGGTTGGGCGGGGCGGAGGGAGCTGCAACCAGCCTGATGGGAGGGGAGGCAGTTAGGGGCAATCAGTGTGGCAAGTAGAGGTGGTTAGGGGTGATGAGGCTGGCAGGAGTGCCAGTTAAGGGAGATCAGGCAGGCAGGTAAGCAGTTAGGGACCATTGGTCCTGGATTGTGAGAGGGATGTCCGACTGCTGGTTTAGGCCCGATTCCAGCAATTGGACATCCCTTGAAGGATCCTGGATTGGAGAGTGCAGGCTGGGCTGAGCAGACCCACCCCCACCAGTGCACAAATTTGATGCACTGGGCCTCTAGTGTAACATTAACTGTAGTCACCATGCTCTTAAGTACATCCTTAGAACTCACTCATCAAGGAAACTTTGTACCTTCTTTTTGTTTAGTTAATCCTCAACATTGCTTTTCAAAGAGAGTAGAAGGGTGAGAGGAAGTGAGGAAGAGAGAGAAACATCAATGTGAGGTCTCACATACACTGGTTGCCTCCAGTATGCTCCCCCAGACTCTAATGTGCTAGGGCTGACGCTTTATAACTGAGCCACACAGGCCAGAGCTGCCTGGTTTGTAATTGGATTGCTTGTTGCTATTCAATTGTATGAACACCCTGTATATTTTAGCTCTCTTTTATGCATTTTGAATTAATTTTTGTGAGCAGTGTAAGGTTTCTTTCTTGCAGGTGCATACCCAGTTTTTTCATTTGTTTACTTTTTTTTTTAATATATTTTATTGATTTTTTTACAGAGGAAGGGAGAGAGAGAGAGTTAGAAACATTGATGAGAGAGAGACATCGATCAGCCGCCTCCTCTACACCCCCTACCGGGGATATGCCTGCAACCAGGATACATGCCCTTGACCGGAATCGAACCTGGGACCTTTCAGTACGCAGGCCGACGCTCTATCCACTGAGCCAAACTGGTTTTGGCCTTTGTTTACTTTTAAAAACAGAGCAAGTGAGAGAGAGAGGGAGTGGATGAGAGAGAAACATTGATTTCTTCTTCCTCTTATTTACACATTCGTTGGTTGGTTCCTATGTGGTCCCTGCCCGGGGATTGAACCCACAACCTTCACTTATCTGGACAATGTCTAACCAACTGAGCTACCTGGCCAGGGTCCAACACTGTTTATTGAAGACACTATTTTCCCCCCATTTTGTGTTTTTCGTGTCCTTGTCAAAGAGTACTTAACCACATATGTGGGTTTCTTTCTGGGCTGTCTATATTCTATTCTTACACCTGTGTGTCTGTTTGTATTAGTTTTGGTTAATTTGTTTTGTAATATGATTTAAATCATGAAGTCATGTCTGTAACTCTAGTGATGATCTTGCTTATCAATGTTGCTTTGAGGGTTAGAAATCATTTGTGGTTTGAATTTTAGGATTTGTTTTCTATTTCTGGTAAAGGATCCATTGGATTTTGGTAGAGAGTGCACGGAATCGCACTGCATTTGTTAGTAGAGATGTTTTAACAGTAATAATTCTTCCAATCGAAGAACACAGGGTGTGTTTTCATTAATTTGAGTCTTCAGGTCTTTTCATCAATTGTCTTATGGCTTTCAGAGTCCAGATCTTTCACTTTCTTTATTCAGTTTATTGCTAAATATTTTATTGTTTTTAATGGTTTTATGAATGAGATTGATTTCTAGCTTCCTTAGATATTTTATTGTTAGTAGATAGATGCAACTGACTTGTATGTGGATTTAGAATTTTGCAGTTATTGGGCTTGTTTATTACTGCTGGATGTGTTTTGGTGGAGTTTATAGGATGTTCTTTATATGAGACTAGTGGCCCATTGCATGCAGTAAGCCACCTGCCACTTCCGCAGGAGCCTCTAGGGATCCGTGCTGATTGTGCAGGCAGTGGGAGGGAGCTGCGCCACTTCCACAGGAGGCAGGGTCATGCAACTGGCACCCACGGGACCCTGGAGGGAACTACTGCCACCAACCTCGGGGGTGGGGAGGAGTGGTGGATGGGGCAGACCTATGTCCTGGTGATTGGTTGCACATGCAGCCCCACCCACTGATGGTTGTAACTGTGACTCCATAACAGATAATTTGCATTTTACCACTTTATATATATAAATAATACATGTAAACAGTTTTACTCCCTTTATATTTGTGTGGCTATTTTATTTCAGAGCAAGGGAGGGGGGAGAGAGAGAGAAATATCAATGATGAGAGGGACTAAGCCTGTTACCTGTGCATGTGCCCTTACTAGGATTCAAACCCTGACTTCCTGGTCCTAGGTTGTTGCCCAGCCATGAGTGACACTGTCCGGGTAATTTTAAATATTTTTAAATCTTCCTTTAAGCATATTTTCTCCATTGGTTTTTAAAGAGAGTGAAGGAGGAGGAGGAGGAAGGGACAGAGAAACACTGATGTGAGAGACACGTTGACCTGGTTACCTCCCGCACTGGTGGGGCATGAACCCACAACCTAGACTTGTAACCTTGACCAGGAAGTGAGCCTGTGACCCCTTCTTCCAAGGGATGAGGCTCTAATCACTTAACATCATGGGCCAGGGTGATTTTTCTTTATTTTTATAAGGAAAGAAAGGAATTGAGAGAAAGAGAGAGAGAGACGGCGAAACTTCAACTTATTGTTCCACTTATTTATGCATTCTTTTATTTCTTTTTATATGTGCTCTGACTGGAGCTCAAACCTGAAATCTTAGCATATTCGGCTGACACTCAAACCAATTGAGCTACCCAGCCCAAGCCTCTACATCTAACATTTTGTGAGGTTTTTATCATGAAAGAATTCTGAATTTTGTTAAATGCTTTTCTGCACCTGTTGTGATGATTATAAGATTTTCCCCCGTTCGTTCTGTTACTGTGGTAAAGCATATTTATTTTGTTCATGATGAACCATCCCTACACTCGAGGGATAAATCCCATGTAATTACAGTTTATGATTTTTTTATGTGCTGTTGAATTTGTTTGCTATTAATTTCTTGAGGATTTGTTGTTCTTTATATCTATATTCATTAGGAATGTTAACCTATAATAGTCTTTTCTTGTAGTGTCATTATCTGACTTTAGTGTCGGGTCATTGCTGGTCTCCTAAAATAAACTTGGAAATTTTAAAAATTTCATCTCTCTGTTTCTATATTTATATCTATAAATGTGTGTATACATATAGATATAGATATATAATATACTTTTTATAAATATTTTTATTGATTTCTGAGAGCAAACGGGAGAGGGAAAGAGGGATAAAAGCATCAATGCTGAGAGAGAATAGATTAGCTGCCACCTGCATACCCTACTAGGGATCAAGACCATAACCCAGGCACATGCCCTTGACCTGAATCAAACCTGGGTTCCTTAGTCCGCAGGCCAGTGCTCTTATCTACAGACCCAACCATCTAGGGCAGTGGTATGCTTTTATTCCTTTGCCTTTTGTGTATCTATTGCATTTTGCTTTGTAATTACTAGAGGCTTATTTTATTTATATATATATATATATATATATATATATATATATATATATATATATATACACATATATATATATACATACATACACTTTTTATTAATTTTTCACAGAGAGGAAAGGAGAGAGATAGTCAGAAACATCGATGAGCCGCCTCCTGCACAACCCCCAATGGGGATGTGCCCGCAACCAAGGTACATGCCCTTGACTGGAATCGAACCTAGGACCTTCCAGTCCGCAGGCTGAGGCTCTATCCACTGAGCCAAACCAGTTTCAGCACTACAGGCTTATTTAAAATCTTATAATTAAAACATTCTAAGCTACCAACTTCATTTGCAAGACAAAACTACCTTTTGTTGTTAATCCACCTGAGTGAAAGGGAGGGGAGAGAAACACTGATTTGAGAAACATTGATTGGTTGCCTACCTCATGCTGCCCAACCGGCACCAGGGACAGAGCCTGCAACTGAGATACATGCCCTTGACCAGGAATCCATCCTGCACCCCTTCAGTCTGCAGGCTGCCTTTTTTTAAAAAATATTTTTTTTAATGTATTTTATTGAATTTTTACAGAGAGGAAAGGAGAGGGACAGAAAGTTAGAAACATCGAGAGAGACATCGATCAGCCGCCTCCTGCACGCCCCCTACTGGAGATGTGCCCGCAACCAAGGTACACACCCTTGACTAGAATCAAACCTGGGACCCCTCAGTCCACAGGCCAACGCTCTATCCACTGAGCCAAACCGGTTCTGGCTGCAGGCTGATGCTTTATCCACTGACCCAAACTGGCTAGGGCCAAAATCGTACTCTTTTACATCCCCCCTTCCCCATATTTTTGATGTCCAATTCACATCTTTTATATTTGGTAACCATTAGCAAATGAGAGTATTTTGAATTTGACTTTATTTTATCAGTGTATTTGATATTTTATGTTACTAGTTAGTATACTTTCATTTTAGCTTGAACAACTTGCTGTAAAATTTCTCATAGGATAGGGGAAGTGTTGATGAATCCCCTCAGCTTTTGTTTGGCAAAGTATCTCATTTTCATTTCTCCAGGACACCTTTGATGGCAAAATATCTTGGCTTGCAGTTTTGTTCTTTTAGCATTTAGGATATACCATCCCACTCTCTCTTGGTGAGCAGTGTTTCAGCTAAGAAAACCACTCCTACCTTTATCACTTTTGTATTAAGGAGATGAGTTTCCTTTTTCTTGCAGCTTTCAAAATTCTCTTGGTCATTTCTTTTTTGAGTTTTATTCTTTTTTTTTTAATTAAATCTTTATTATTCAGATTATTACATTTGTTTCTCTTTTTTCCCCTCCATAGCTCCCCTTCACCCAGCTCCCACCCTTCACTCTACCCTTACCTCCCTCCCGTTGACCTCATCCATAGGTGTATAATTTTTGTCCAGTCTCTCCCTGTACACTCCTCACCCCTTTTCCCCTGAGAATTATCAGTCCACTCCCTTTCTGTGCTCCTGATTCTACTATATTCACCAGTTTATTCTGTTGATCAAATTTTTAATTCACTTAATTTTTAGATTCTCTTGTTGATAGATATGTATTTGTTCATAATTTTTTGTCTTTTACCTTTTTCTTCTTCCTCTTCTAGAAGAGTACCTTTCAGCATTTCATATAATACTGGTTTGGAGTTGATGAACTCCTTTAGCTTTTTCTTCTCTGTGAAGCTCTTTATCTGCCCTTCAATTCTGAATGATAGCTTTGCTGGATAGAGTATTCTTGGTTGTAGGTTCTTGCTGTTCATCACGTTGACTATTTCTTGCCACTCCCGTCTGGCCTGCATCATTTCTGTTGAGAAATCAGCTGCTCCCTTGTAGGTAATGAACTGTTTTTCTCTTGCTGCTTCTAATATTCTCTTTGTCTTTTGCTCTTGGTATTTTAATTACGATGTGTCTTGGTTTAGTCCTCTTTGGATTCCTTTTATATGGGGTTCTGTGTGCTTCCTGGACTTGTAAGTCTATTTCTTTTACCAGATGTGGGAAGTTTTCAGTCATTATTTCTTTAAATAGGTTTTCAGTATCTTGCTCTCTCTCTTCTGGCACCTCCACAATTCTGATGTTGGTTCACTTGAAGCTGTCCCAGAGGCTCCTTACATTATCTTCACATTTTTGGATTCTTTTCCAGTTGAGTGTTTTCTGATTCTTTATATTTCAAATTTTTTACTTGATTTTTGCCTTTCTCTAGTCTGCTGTTAGGATTCTGTATAATATTTTTTATTTCAGTCAGTGTATGTTTAATTTCTAGTTGGTCCTTTTTCATCTCTAGTTGGTTCTTTTCCATCTCTAGTTGGATCTTTTCCATCTCTAGTTGGTTCTTTTTCATCTCCTCTTGAGTCTCGCTAACTTTATCCAACTTTTCTAGGATATTCTTGAAAAACCTTATAAGCGTGGTTTTGAACTCTATATCCAGTCGTTTGTTTTCTCCATTTCTTTTGTTTGTGATCCTTTCCCTTGTCTCGGCATTTTCACTATGCCTGGAGAACTTCTGTGTTGGATTTAGCTTTATGATATGAGTTGCAAAACTGCAAAAACCTCTTTTGAGCTTAGGATGAGTGGAGTCTCAGGGCTTAACGGACCACCTTGCCTTCCAGTCGGCCTTGCCCTCCATGACCCCTGAATCTCAAGTGACTGGGTAATCGCTTGAGCGGTCCCTGTGTGCACGCACTTTCTCACAGTGCCTCTAGACTGCTGCCCCCTCCAGCTTCCCTGCGCTCCGGGACCATATGAGTCTGGGTCCCCAGGGTTTCGCCCGAAACTGGGGTTAAGTGGAGTTAGAAGTCGCACATTGGGGAGGGTCTGTCTCCCGTCCGCTTGTGAAAGCCAGCGGCACAATCAGCAGTCGGTCCTCTGCGTGCAGTGCCGTGTGCGCCACCAGACTTCTAATCTTTTGCGACTCCCCTAAATTTCCGTGCACTTCTCCCTTTTCACAGTCCAAACTCCCCCCCATATGAGTTTCAGCTGGATCTGGGGTTTAGTGTCATAGAATAAGGAGTTCAATGCCTTTGAGAGTCTCCGTCTTTCTCCCACCGGAGAAAGCCAGCTAGGTACTCCGGCACCTGCTCTCTCCACGCGCGCGTCTCTATACCTCAGCTATTTGCAGCTCCTCTGGGTCTCTGTGAGCCCCTCTCTTTCATTCTAGTTGTAGAATTTCCACTCAGCCAGCTTTCCTGTGGTTCTGGATGATGTCCGTTCTGTCTTTTAGTTGTAGTTTTGAAATTGTTGTGCGAGGCAGCAGTGTAGGTGTTTACCTATGCCGCCATCTTGGATTCCCGGGCTTGAGTTTTATTCTAATGTTCTTTTGGTGCAGCCTTTTTCTATTGAATGTGTTTGGGGGATTTATTTATGAACGTCATGCACTTAGGTGACCACTTCCATCTCCAGATTTCCTGACGTTGTTTCCATTACTTAAAATGTTTTATTTGCCGAGACTGGTTTGGCTCAGTGGATAGAGTGTCGGCTTGCGGACTGAAGGGTCCTGGGTTCGATTTCGGTCGGGGGCATGTACCTTGCTTGTGGGCACATCTCCACAGTGCAGGAGGCGGCTGATCAATGTTTCTCTCTCTCATCAATGTTTCTGACTTTCTCTCTCCCTTCCTCTCTGTAAAAGATCAATAAAATATATATATTTTTAAAAATGTTTTATTTGTTTTTGGTTATCCTCATCTGAGGGTATATTTTTTTAATATATTTTATTGATTTTTTTTTTTTATAGAGAGAGGAAGAGGGATAGAAAGTCAGAAACATCAATGAGAGAGAGACATCGATCAGCCGCCTCCTGCACGCCCTACACTGGAGATGTGCCCGCAACCAAGGTACATGCCTCCGACCTGGTACATGGAATCGAACCTGGGACCTTTCAGTCTGCAGGCCGACGCTCTATCCACTGAGCCAAACCAGTCTCAGCCCTATAGCATTTCTTCATTTCATTTATTTTTTAGCACAATTTTCATTTTTTGTATATTTTCTATTTCTCTGCTGGAAAATCTCATTTTCTTCATATATTGTTTTTTTTCATTTTTATTTTTTAAATTGATTTTAGAGAGGCAGAAAGGAAGGGGTGAGAGAGAGAGAGAGAAACATTGATGTGAGAGAGACATTGATTCGTTGCCTCTTGTATGCACCCTCACTGGGGAGCTAACCCACACAACATAGGTATGTGCTCTGAGAATCAAAACTGTTATCTTCCTGTAATCAGTACTGTACTCCAACCAACTGAACTATCAGCCAGGTCAATTGAGTGTCTACTTACTTCCTCCTTCTTCCTCTTCTTCCTTTTCTTCTTCTCTTCTTCCTCTTCATCCTCTTCCTCTTCCTCTTATTCTTCCTCTTCGTAGTAGTAGTAGTAGTAGCAGCAGTAGCAGTAGCAGCAACAGCAGCAGCAGCAGCTTGCTGGGCTTGCTTAAATTACTTATTTTGAAATCCTTTTCTGACCATACACAGATGTGAATTTTTTGGAGTGATTATTAAATTTGTGTGTTCCTTTGGTTGGTGGGGTGTCATGTTTCCTTGATTTTTTATTAACAAAAGTTTTGTTTGCATGTTTCATTGTTTGTTTGTTTGTTTGTAGCCTTGTGTTGATGTCTGTACATTTCATAGGGTGGATTACTTTGATTTTCTGGAAAGGTTTTGGTGGAAAGAGCTTCACCTGTGTGGGGGGTGTCACTGTGCTGACTTGGTTGTTGATACAGTTCTGACTACCAGAAGGCGAATGTCTATAGCTGTGTAACCTGAAGTCAGTGTTGGTGAATTTGCAGTGGTCCTCAATAGCTAAGGCTTTCTGCGCTCACATCAGTGAAGAAGATTGCTTTAGACATGCTGATTTTGTTCTCTTAAGGGAGATGTTTTTAGTTCAGTTGTTCCCGTTAGGTGCTGAGTGCAGGGTGTCCTCATGGTGATGGTGGAATTTGTGTTTGATTTTAATGGCCCCCAGTGGCATTGACTTTGCCATGAGAGATGCAGTCACACTCTGATGAGTAATTGAGCCTGTGAGCAGAGCACAGGTACACACACAAGGAGTTGGTGTCTGAGGAGTCAGCTCCTCCATATTGCCCATGGCTTTCATGCCTGAGAACCAGGCATTCATGTGACAGCAATGGTGTCAGGTGTTCTAATATTGGCATTTCAGGAATAGTTGTGGCTCTGGAGTTGGGCGGGGAGGGGTGTGTGGCCTCTCTGGAGCAGTCAGCTGGGATCCATGCCTGTGGGCACTCGACCAACTCTGCTCTGCGAACTGTGGGTGTCCTCAGACATAGTGCAAGCTGTCGAGGGTCTTTCTGGAAAGGTTTCTCCTTTGCAGAGCAGGATGTTGGCAATGGATGGCATTTGCCCTTTGGCTGATATACATGGCTCCCACCTTCCTTGCTGGCAGTTGTAAAAATTGTGTTATCAGGACATTGTTCAGATCATACCACGAAAATGTCTTTGCTCAGCCAGAGGCTTTGTGTCATTGCCAGTACCCAAACCTGTTTCTCTTTTTCCAGCTTTGGTACTTAACCATGTCAACTGTGGCTTCTAGCCCATGGATATTTCTCCCTCCCTTGACTCCCACCTGACCTGCCCTCTTTTCCATTCTTTTCTCAGTGCTCTTCAACAGTGCCTTCACAAGTTGTGCTGAGATGTTGAAAATTTCTGTATTGACCTTGGACAGTATTGGGCTCACATGCATGCTTCTACCCAGCTTAGCATCAGAAGCAGCAAAGGATATGCAGGAATCCGGTGGCATAGAAAATGCATTGTATGCTTTGCCTCTTTGTTGTGTCAGACCCATATCCTTCCCCTGGTTATGTGTTCACCATTTTCTGACCTTAGCAGCCTAGTAGCACAAAGTAGTCGGCCAGTCCGTCCAATGGAATTTTCTTCCTTTGCAAAGTGTTTCATATATAGATGTGTTTCTCCACTCCCTTTAGTCAACATGTTATTCTAAAGCATTTCTTTGTATTCAGGTTGCTGCTGTGGAGCAGACGATGTGGAAGCACACAGTGAACACAGGGTTTCTGTCGGCATGTCGCAGTGGAAGAATCCCAAGACAGCCTCGTCTTCCCAGAAGAGACACCCCTGTGAACATTGCGGGCCAGTCTTGAGAGACATTTTCCATTTGGTTGAGCAGCAGGGAACACAACAGAGCCAGAAACTGCTGAGGTGTGGGGCGTGTGCAAAACGGTTTTATTTCAGTGTCAATTGTCACCAGCCTAAGGAGCAGCAAGTGGGAGAGGAACCCTTCAGGAGTAATTTGGACACAGCCTCATTAGCGAAGAGCTGCAGCATCCACGTGTCAGGGAAGACCTTTACCTCTGAGCAGACTGAGAGGGACTTCCTATCCAGCTTGGGAAATCAGCAGCAGCAGCTGACTCAGAACTCAAAGAGGGGCCCCCAGAGGGAAGCACCTTCACAAAGCAGAACAAGCCCTGACCCTCCAGAGAAATGCAAAAAAGCCATTAACTCCAAACGCCTACTTGTTCAGGACCAGGGTGTCGATCCTGCAAGACAGTGTTTTGTGTGCAGTGAATGTGGAAAAATATTCAGGTACAAATCCCCATTTGTCACTCACTGCAGACTCCACACTGGAAAAAGTATTTATGTGTGTGGCAAAAGTAGAAAAACCTTAAGTGGAAGTTCAGCCCTCAGTCAGCATCAAAAAATTCATGCACGTCCAAGGCTGTACAAGTGCAGCAAATGTGGAAAATCCTTAAGCCACAAAACTGTCCTCATTAATACCCAGGAACAACACAGTGGCGACAACAGTTACGTGTGCAGCGAATGTACAGAACTGTTTAGTCTTTGTTCAGTGTCTATTGAATATCAGAAAGTTCAATTGCAGGATAAACCTTATAAGTGTAAGGACTGTGAAAAATCGTTTACCTCTGTTGCTGCCCTCAGTTATCATCAGAGCTCTCACACAGGAGAAAGACCTTTCAGGTGCAGTGATTGTGGGAAATCTTTTATCTCTAGGTCTGACCTCCGTTATCATCAGAGAGTTCACACTGGAGAAAGGCCTCATGAGTGCAGTGAATGTGGGAAGTCTTTTATCACTCGTACAGCTCTTCGTTATCATCAGAGAGTTCACACTGGAGAAAGGCCTTATGAATGTAGTGAATGTGGGAAGTCCTTTACCCGAAGAAATAACCTCCTTATACACCTTAGAGTTCATTCTGGGTACAGGCCTTATGAGTGTGGTGAATGTGGGAAATCTTTTACGTTTAGTTCTAGTCTCCGTTATCATCATAGAGTTCACACTGGAGAAAGGCCTTATGACTGCAGTGAGTGTGGGAAATCCTTTAATAATAGGTGGACACTTGTTAGACACCAGAGGATTCACACAGGAGAAAAGCCTTACATATGCAGCAATTGTGGCAAATCTTTTACTTGTAGTTCCACACTTCAGTATCATGAGCGAGGCCACCTTGGGAAAAGGCCTTATGAGTGTAATGAATGTGGGAGATCTTTTACTACTAGCTCTGCCCTCCGTTATCATCAGAGTGTTCACACAGGAGAAAGGCCTTATGAGTGCAATGAATGTGGGAAATCTTTTATCTCCAGATCTGACTTCCAGTATCATCAGAAAACTCACTCAGGAGAAAGGCCTTATGAGTGTAATGAATGTGGAAAATCTTTTATCCGAAGAAATAACCTCATTTTACACCAGAGAGTACACACAGGAGAAAGACCTTATGAGTGTAGTGAATGTGGAAAATCATTTAACAATAAGTCGACACTTATTCAACACCGGAGAGTTCACACAGGAGAAAAACCTTATGTGTGCACTGAATGTGGAAAATCCTTTACTTCTAGCTCCACCCTCTCCTATCATCTAAGAACTCATGCAGGAAAAAGGCCTTATGAATGCAGTGAATGTGGGAAATCCTTTACATCTAGTTCCACCCTCAATTACCATCAGAGAGTTCACACAGGAGAAAGACCTTATAAATGCACTCAATGTGGAAAATCTTTTACTTTTAGCTCAAGCCTCCGTTATCATCACAGAGTACATACTGGAGAAAGGCCATATGAGTGCAGTGAATGTGGAAAAACTTTTAAGGATAGATCACAATTCACTAAACACCAGAGAGGTCACACTGGAGAGAGACCTTATGAGTGTAATGAATGTGGGAAATCTTTTAGCCACAAATCTTCCCTTTCAATACACCAGAAAATTCATAATAGAGAAAGGTCTTACAAGTGTAGTGAGTGTGGTAAATCTTTTACCTCTACCTCTGGTCTTGGTTATCATCGGAGACTTCACAGGGGAGAAAGGCCATACCAGTGCATTGAATGTGGGAAATCTTTTACCAGTAGTTCCATACTTGTTCGACATCAGAGAGTTCACACTGGTGAGAGGCCTTATGAGTGTAGTGAATGTGGGAAAACTTTTGCCAGTAGTGACACGCTATCTTACCATCAGAGAGTTCACACAGGAAAAAAACCTTACAAATGCATTCAGTGTGGAAAATCTTTTGCCTCTGGTTCCACCCTTCGTTATCATCAGAGAGTTCACACAGGAGAAAGGCCTTATGAGTGCAGTGAATGTGGGAAATCTTTTATCTGTAGTTCCAAACTTCGTTACCATCATCGAGTTCACACTGGTGAAAGGCCTTATGAATGCAGTGAATGTGGAAAATTGTTTAGGGATAGTTCCCAATTCAGTCAACACCGGAGAGGTCACACTGGAGAAAGGCCTTATGAATGCAATGAATGTGGGAAACTTTTTATACGGAAATCTACACTCTCTCAACATCAGAGAGTTCACATGAGGGAAAGGCCTTAGAAGTGCTAGAGATGTGTGATTTTCAGTTCAGTGTAAAAGCCCCAGAGGAAATTCCTTCAAAACTCATTTGTCTGAATTGAAACTCATACATCTTAATGTGTACAGTGGATAGGTTTCATTTATGAGAAATGTGTGTAAATACGTTGTACTTTCTGATCGGCTGGGCTCTTCCTAGATTTATGTGGCTAAAGTTCTCTAACCTTTCCCACTGGCATGTCCTTAGAGTTTTAGCAACAGTCATGGCCTAATGCAGTGGTTCTCAACCTCCCTAATGCTGCGTTTCTCATGTTGTGGTGACCCCTATCCATAAAATTATTTTCGTTGGTACTTCATAGCTGTGATTTTACTACTTTTAATGAATCATAATGTAGATATCTGTGTTTACCGATGGTCTTAGGTTCTACAGCAGCGGTTCTCAACCTGTGGGCCCCAACTTGAGAACCGCCAACAGGGTCACTAAGACCATCCAATTGCATTAAAGGGTTGCGGTATTAGGAAGGTTGAGAATCACTGGCCTAATGTGTTCTGAGAAGCTGACCTCTGGTTTCATTTATTGTAGCAATCGAGGAATAACCAAGCCCTCAGTAGTCAGCTTTCCCTTTATGACTAATTTGGACATGGATTTCGGTGAATATTCTGACTTCTGCTTCAAGCTTACAGAGAAATGACTACCAGTTCCAGGGATGTGTTGGTCTCTCATGATACTTGTGATGAAATTTTCCCACTTGCAGTTCATGAACTTGGAACTGCCTTACTCATTGCTTTCCAGCCAATGCCTTATTTTTTCTTAGTTGTTAATCCTCATCTGGGGATATTTTTTCCTTTGGATTTTAGAGAAAGTAGAAGGGAAGAGGGGAGAGAGAAACATCAGTGTGAGAGCGACAGATTGGATGGGTTTACTCCCACACATTTCCAATGAGGGGCCAGAGACCAAACCTGCAACCCATACCTTTGACCAGGATCAACCCGAGATGATGCAGAATGTGGGGCAGTGCTCTAACCATTGAGTCAGACCCTCCAGGGCCAAAAAGCATCGTGAATATGGCAACCCCAAAACCAGGGTGTGACTCATCTCTCTTTATGGATAAAATTTACTTTGAGTAAACATAAAATTAGGAAAACTTAGGTTATTTCTACTTAATAAGTGCTAACGTCCTGATAAAGTTTTGTAGAATCCAGACATGTCTCAACAGCTCATAAAATAATTGATTTAGTCCATAATGATCAATTACTTCAACCAAATATACTCAATGACAGCTGTCAGAGTACACAAAATTCCAGTGGGTAAACATGATCTTGGATGGAAAATCTTTTAGAGTTGAACTCACTATGCAAAGTTCACAGCCACTAAAAGGATATACTGATCCTCCATAGCATCTGTGCCTAAAGCAGTCAGAAGTTGAGCTCTGCCTGTGAACAGTGTGGCTGGACCACGAAGGATTGGACCTAACACCTTTAGCTCCAACTATGTGTTTATTGCAAACAAAGGGGAACAAGTTAAGGGCATCAAGAGGTGTGCCATGCGCACATTCCAAGAAGACAGTATTTGGTTCTAGAACAACTAATAAAGCCAGTCACACAAATTGAATGGTTTGCCGTGCACATAAAAATTGTTTACACTCCACATCACTGTAGTCGAGGAAATGTGCAATGTCATGTTTTCAAACAATAATGTCCATAATTAAAAAAAATTGTGTTGCACAAGCCAGTGTGCTACAGTGGTTTGACCATTGGCCTATGCCCCAGAAAGGTAGCAGGTTTGATTCCAGGTCAAGGGCAGGTACCTCGGTGCGAGTGTTCATCCTGTTCCCCCTCCCCCGTACGTATGGCCCATGTGGTTCAGGGTTCTGGTTCTGGAGGAGCCCACACACACGAGAGAGACCAGACAAGAAAGTGTGAATTTGGGAATTGGGAGCCCAGCTCAAGAGGAAGGACTCGGCTTTGCTCTGGCCTTGCCATCCCTTTTATTCAGGTTTTGTGATCCATTGATAGCCCTTAGGCAGGTAATTCCAATAATGGCTAGTCAGCAAGCGTTTAGTTAAAACTAAAAGGTGGGAGTTGTTTCAGCTCCCATTGTCTCAACAGAACAGCGGGTGCAGAGCTTTGACCTTTCGGAGCTCAAGGTCTCCAGCCTCCCGGGTTCCTTGTCCACACTTCCGGGTGGCTTCCAACAGCTGGGTTACAAGTTCCATCGCCAGTCCCCACTGAGGGCCCTGGGGAAATTAACCCCCGTGTATCACATTGATGGTCCTCTCCCTCCTGACCTTCTACTCTAAAAAAAAGCCAATGGAAAAAAATTCCCTCTGGTGAGGAATTATGAGAAATACTAAAGCAATGAAAGGAGTAGAAAAAGGTCAACGCATTTCCCAGAAATTATAAAAAATCTTAGTCCATTGTGGGTTGATCCACAGCCCTGGTCACTTGCTCCCGGCAATGATAGAACTCATACAATTCAACAAAAGGAAGACAATCCAATTTTTTAAAAAAGGGCAAAGGACCTAAACAGACATTTGTCCCAAGATGACCAATACCCTATGTAATAAAAGACTAATGCAAACAGGCTGAATGGTGGAATAACTGGTCTCTATGAATGGATTTACTACCTGGGGGAGGGGGAGAGAACACAGGCTGGACATGCCAGGCATCAGACATGGTGGGCATCACCAGCAGGGAGGGCGAGAAGGTGAGGGAATGCACCAAACCCAGACAGGGCTTTGGCCACTCAGCAAGCTGAGCCTTGTGGTGCCTGGAAAGTTACTTGCTCCTGTTCATCACAGGCCCCTCATACCTGCTGCTAGTAACCCCCAGCTCAGGCCCCAACCACTCAGTGCCTTTGGGGTGCAAGCGGCTGCTGGCCCTGATCACTCCTGGGGGCTGCTCTGTCTTACCCTGCTCCTGAGGGCACTTGGGCTGGCAGCTGCTGCTCACACCTGCAAGTGCTGCCAGGACTGGCCCTATCAGTGGGTGTGAGTGGTGGCAACAGGAGCAGCACTGCAGCAGGAGGGGCTGGGCAGGGATCTACCACAGCCTCGGGGCCCCAGAGTTCCTATCAAGGCACACAGATGTGTGCACTGGGCCCTTCGTGTGTACATGAAAAGGGGGCTCCAGGTCACTATCTTGAAGTATCGCCTCACACCAACTAGACCAACTGTTTTGAATAAATCAGCAGAGTACATGCTGGTGAGGAGGCAGAGGAGGAAACTGCACCGCTGGTGGGATTGTACATGGTGCAGTCACTTGGAAAGAGGTCGGAGTTTTTGGGTTTTTTTTTTTTAATATATTTTCTTGTTTTTCTACAGAGAGGAAGGGAGAGGGATAGAGAATAAGAAACATCAATGAGAGAAACATGGATCAGCTGCCTCCTGCACACCCCCTACTGGGGATATGCCCGCAACCCAGGTACATGCCCTTAACCGGAATCGAACCTGGGACCCTTCAATCCGCAGGCTGACGCTCTATCCACTGAACCAAACCGGTTTTGGCAGGATAGAGTTTCATAGGGAAAAAACAGTGAACCTGTGACCCAGCAGTCCCATTTCTGGGAAAGCTTCCTGAGAATCCCGAAACATTTAAGAAGAAACAGATGCACCTCTGTGTTCCCAGCATCGTTCACAGCAGTGAAGATACCGAGACAGCCGACGTGTCCACCCGTAGAGGAGCGGGTAAAAACGCTGTGCTGTGTTCACACAATGGGATGCTGTGGGGCTTTCAAGAACAGGTGGACATGATGGTTGTGATGCGAAGTGAAACAAGCAGATAAAGAGAAATGTCACCTGGTCTTGCTTCTATGTGGGATCTGATAAACCAAACAGGAAACACATTCGGATGCATGGGACCATTGGACAGATCGTAGAATAAGGGGGGGGGGGGGGTAGCGGGGGAGAGGTGGTGCAGGGCTGAGGGTCTGCAAGGGTGTAGGGGAGATGTCCATTAATACTGTCAATAGGAACAAATAAATCTAAAACAGAAACACTCAGACACTCCAGGGAAGCCCCTGGGGCAAGAACACTTTTCAGTCTGTTGTCTAGGGGACATCACGCCTTTCCGTCTGTGTTGTCTAGGGGACATCACGCCTTTCCGTCTGTGTTGTCTAGGGGACATCACGCCTTTCAGTCTGTGTTGTCTGAGGAGAATCACGCCTTACAGTCTGTGTTATCCGTGGGCATCACGCCTTTCAGTGTGTGTTGTCTAGGAGACATCACACCTTTCAGTCTGTGTTGTCTGGGGGCATCACGCCTTTCAGTCTGTGTTGTCTAGGGGACATCATGCCTTTCAGTCTGTGTTGTCTGAGGAGAATCACGCCTTTCAGTCTGTTGTCTAGGGGACATCATGCCTTTCAGTCTGTGTTGTCTGAGGAGAATCACGCCTTTCAGTCTGTGTTGTCTAGGAGACATCATGCCTTTCAGTCTGTGTTGTCTAGGGGACATCACATCTTTAAGTCTGTATTGTCCGCGGGCATCACGCCTTTCAGTCTGTGTTATCTGGGGGGCATCTCACAGCTGTAATAAAACCTCTCCTTCCCCTTTCACGGGAACCCTTTGGTTCCTTATGATCCCACACGTGTTTTTTCGTGGGTGCTGCTGTTTTTGTGTTTCCACACCTGTCTCCTGTCATTGGCTACAAGTGGAGACATTTCCTTTTCATTGACTGGCAACCCCTTCACCAAAGGCTTGGACCAGGACTGCCCGAGAACACCCTCCCATCGTCACTGACATGTAACGGTGAAGTGAGGATCTGAAGCAGAGATGGTTCCTCCAGTCCCCCTGCTGCCCCTTTGCTCTGACTCCCAAGCCCTCTCCGGAGCCAGCCCCAGGTGCCCGCATCCCCTGGTCCCCAGGATGGCTGTCGCTGAGGAACCATCAGCTGTGAATGAGCCTCACACCCACGTCAGTGTGGCCGGGACCAGGACTCTTCCTTGGTGCCTTCTCTGTGGTGTCACCCTGAAACCCACACCGTGAGGCAAGCCAGTATGGCTCTGTGGACAGAGCCTTGGCCCTTGGACTGAAGGGTCCCAGGTTCCATTCCGGTCAAGGGGACGTGCCAGGGTGGCAGGCTCCATCGCCAATGGGGGTGTGCAGGAGGCAGCCGATCAATGATTCTCTCTCATCATGGATGTTTTTAACTCTCCCTTCCTCTCTGAATCCATAAAAATATAAATTAAAAAAACAAACACCAGTGTGGCTCAGTGGATAGACCGCCGGCCTGCAGACTGAAGGGTCTGATTCTAGTCAAGGGCATGGACCTTGGTTGTGGACACATCCCCAGTGGGGGGTGTGCAGGAGGCAGCTGATTGATGTTTCTCTCTATTCTTCTCCATTTCTCTCTGTAAAAAAATCAATAAAATAGATTTCAAAAAAAGAAAGTTCCTACATAGGACCAGCTGGGGGAGGGAAGTCAGACTTCCAGCTTTAGACAAGCGAGGACGTGGCTCCAGACCACCGATGGACAGATGGACAGAGGCACAGGGAGACTCTGTGACCTCCTTGATGGGGAGGTAGCTGACGTCCACCCCCCCTCCGCTGGCTGCCCCTTCCCTGGCCTCTCGGGATGCCCTCTGGCCCTGGCGCCACCCCCACCCACTATGGGAGAGCCTCTCCTCCAGCCCACGGGGCCTGGGCATGTGCTCCTGCCATGGGCTGTCTGCCTCCTGCAGGAGCCCACCGGGGGCCTCATACATTTTCCTGGAAGAGAACCATGGCCTCGTGGTTTGTAGGTTGTCACTCAGCAGCTGGGCACCCCGGGCCTGGCAGGTTGTTTGTGGTTGTTGTTTGTTGTGAACATTATGCATCAACTGTGGCCAGGTAACCCCAGTGACGGGGAGTGTCCTGATCAACCAATATTGTGCATTAGATATCTGGCCCGGGCACCTACGAGAATCACAGAATCCTATCTACTCGAGGGAATATGCTAATTGACCATCACTCCATCACAACAGACAGAACCTCCGGCTGCACTTTCTGCCTTGGCACCAGGCCAGGGGATCTCAGGCCTCAATCCCCATCCAGCATCAGGGTTGATGGGACCTCAGGCTGTGACCATCACACAGCAGGGCTTAACAGAGGACCTCAAGGTGCACTTCCTGTCCTGTTGCTGGGCTAGGGTACCTCAGCTGCTCCCCCCCCCTGCCTGGTTGGGCTTGACAGGTGAACTGAAGGCATGCCCCTGACCCGTGTGGCCTGGGGGACCTCAGGCCCACTCCTCCTGTCCTGGCTGCAGGTCAAGGGACTTGAGGCTATGCCCACTGCCCAGCAGGACTGGAAAGGAGTGGGACTGGCTGGGTCTGAATGTAGCACTATGGGGGTTTGAGTCTCATGCGATTTTGAGGTGCATGTGGATGGATGGGGACTTCACTCTGGGTCTTGTGGTGAGCCCCAGACTCTGCCAGGAAGAAGGTTTTCATATACATTTTACTAATTTTCTTTCATCTCTGACACTTCTATTATAAAGGGCAAATAGCAATATTAAATTATTTATTCTAATTCCCTTTTCATGTCCATGAATTTTGCGCATTGGGTCACTAGTGAAAATATAAAGGAATGGAACCAAAAATTGATGTTTCTGCCGAAACCGGTTTGGCTCAGTGGATAGTGTCTGCTGTGGACTGAAAGGTCCCAGATTTGAATCCAGTCAAGGGTACATCCCCAATAGGAGGTTTGCAGGAGGCAGCTGATTGATGCTTCTCTCTCATCGATGTTTCTAACTATCTCCCTTCCTCTGTATAAAAAATTCAACAAAATACATTTTAAAAAATTGATGTTTCTCTTTTATTCTCTCTAAAGTCAATAAATAAAAATGAAGCCAAGACCGGTTTGGCTCAGTGGATAGAGTGTTGGCTTGCAGACTGAAAGGTCCCAGGTTCGATTCCAGTTGGGGGCATGTACCTTGCTTGTGGGCACATCTCCACTGTGGGGTGTGCAGGAGGTGGCTGACCGATGTCTCTCTCTCATCGATTTTTCTGACTTTCTCTCTCTCTCCCTTCCTCTCTGTAAAAAATCAATAAAATATATATTTTAAAAAAGAGCCAAAATTGGTGTGGCTCAGTAGATAGAGCGTCGGCCTGTGGACTAAAAGGTCCCAGGTTCAATTCTGGGCAAGGGCATGGGACCTTGGTTGCAGGCGCATCCCTAGTGGGGGTGTGCAGGAGGCAGCTGATGGATGTTTCTCTCTGATTGGTCTTTCTAAATCTCTATCCCTAACTCTTCCTCTCTGTAAAAAAAACATAATAAAATTTAAAAAAAGAAAAGCTGTTGACAGATACTCTATTAATCACTGCTCTTTAGGTCCCTGTTTTTTTTCCTCTAATATTTGTAAAGACTTTGTAGTGTTTGTTTTTTGGAGGGAGGAACAGTAATACTGAGCTGATGGGGAATTAGCATCGGCTGCCTCCTGTGCCCCATTCTGGAAGTTGAGGAACCAAACCAAAGTGCCCTGAGCAGGAATTGAACCTGTGACCTGAGTGCAGAGGACTTGGATACACTCATCAAAAACTATATTTTAGCCTTGACCGGTGTGGTTCAGCGGATAGTGTTGGCCTGCAGACTGAAGAGTCCCAGGTTCGATTCCGATCAAGGGCATGTACCTGGGTTATGGGCACATCCCCGGTAGGGGGCGTGCAGGAGGCAGCTGATGTTTCTCTCTTATCGATGTTTCTAACTCTCTATCCCTCTCCCTTCCTCTCTGTAAAAGTATCAATAAAATATATATTTATGTTTTTATTTTTTTTTAATATATTTTATTGATTTTTTACAGAGAGGAAGGGAGAGGGATAGAGTTAGAAACATCGATGAGAGAGAAGCATCAATTAGGTGTCTCCTGCACATCCCCTGCTGGGGATGTGCCTGCAACCAAGGTACATGCCATTGACTAGAATCAAACCCGGGATCCCTCAGTCTGCAGGATGATGGTCTATCCGCCGAGCCAAACCAGTCAGTGTATTTATATTTTTTAAAAAACTATACTTGAATTATGGTCTTTGCTAAGTAAAACTTTTGAAAAATCGTTCAAAACATTGTATGTCCAACACTTCTTAGAAAATAGGTTTGGCATCTTTCCAGTCAATCCAGGTTCTTCTATCCTCTGGAGGTGAATCTTGTCTTTGTGACATCAAATATACCAAACAATGAAGGGCCCTAGCCAACTTGGCTCAGTGGATAGAGCATCAGCCTGTGGACTAAGGGGTCCCGGGTTTGATTCTGGCCAGAAGCACATGACTGGGTTGTGGCTCAATTCCCAGTGCAGGGTGTGCAAAAGGCAGCCAACCAATGATTCTCTCATCATTGATTTTTCTACCTCTCTCTCCTCTCTGAATTCAATAAAGAAACATATATTTAAAAAACAATGAAGGACTTTCCTCAAAGTCAACAGAAATAATGGCTGTGTCACAAAAGCTACAACCCTCACCCAGAGACACCACTTTTCTTTATCTTGGATTTCCTGCCCCGAGTGCTCTAAACACCAGGCAAATATTGAATAGGGCACAGACATCCACAAAACCTTTTATTAGTTTCCATGACAATGACTGTGACCACAGATCCACAGGCCTGGAGACTTTCTGATCTGTAAAGACACCAGTCCTACCGTCTTTCCCACAGACACCTCTGTGACTGCACCTGGAGAAGACACAGATTCCATCCATCTGGCCGCCATCTCCTCCCCTTCCAACGGGGCAGGTGATGCTGTGACCGCCATGCTGTCACTGCTGTGATCTAAACACCCAGGATCATCTCGGATGAAACTGCCGACAATGACACAGGTGGCACCTAGTAAGACCTGAAAGAGCAGCTCCCTTCAAATGGGCTAGCCTACTCCTGGCCTGTGTGGCTCTATGATCAGAGTTTTGGCCTGTGTTTCCATGTCTCTCAGGTTTGATTCCCAGGCAACTGAAGCTACCTGGGTGGCAGGTTCAATCCCTGGTTCATGGTGGGAGACATGCAGAATGCAACCAGTGAGTGTGTTTTTTGCTCATTCCCTCACTTCAACTCCCTCAAAATTAATAGGAAAAATATCCTGGGGTGAAGATTAACAACAAAAGGACTAGCAAACCCTGTGTGGAAATTTAAAAAAAAAAAAAAACTGAGGCTGATCTTAGAAGCAGGTTATGGTCACCGTAGCTAGAGTTTGAAAATGCTGTCTTTTAAAACTCATAGTATGCGCTAGCTGGTTTAACTCTGTGGACAGAGAATTGGCCTGTGGACTGAAGGGTCCCCAGTTCAATTCCAGTCAAGGGCACATCCTGCATTGCAAGCTTGATCCCCAGGATGGGACGTGCAAGAGGAAGCCAATCAATGATTCTCTCTCTTCATAACTGATGTTTCTATCTTGCTCTTCCTCTCTGAAATCAATTAAAAAAAAAGTTTATAAAACTCATTGCATTCAGGCTTCTTCATAGGAGCACCAGAAAACTCTGCACTCTTTCCTAGGAGGTTGTGGGTAGCAATGCCAATTTGGTGGAAAGTGGTGAGCTAATTTCCCCACCTTACTCTACCATCAGGAGCAGAGAAAGCCTGAGACCCTGGTAAAACTTGTATACTTCTTCATACTGAAATATTCACATAAAGAAGGACTTAAACAAAAAGGCATTTGTTATTTTCACAACCAAAAGCCCACGGATACAAGCAGTCTTCTCATGGTGACTTCCACCTTCCACTCTGGAAAGATTCACCAAATATCTAGGGAAATCACCTCCCGAAAAAAAAAAAAGATTTTTCTGGAAGCTGCCAGGGAAACTTGAATGTTCTCTAGAGACAAGGGGTGAGGTCCATGCCCCAAAGAGTCAGACTACATGAAATGCAGATCACCTAAGGGCTCAGGTTACACCTACTCCCCTCCAACTAATAATGGGCCCAAAGTTAGCTTACTTGAGGATAGAAGGATGGTGAATGATAAAAACTGTGGGGATCTGCACTGTGTAGGTTCAGGTGAAATGGCTTGTCACAGATATTGGCAGGAACACAAATCTGCCCTGATCCCTGCACATGTACACATGCCGATCACATAAATAAAATTGTGAAAAATGTCCCTCATGTTGAGGATGGGACTTCTGAGATGCAAATCATACAACTGAAGCCTGTTTCCTTCAGTGGTAGGACTGAACAAAGAAACATTTCCTACATGTCTGTAAACTTATTCTACTGGGAAGTTTCACGTGAACAGAAGTTGAATTTTGGCTATGAGATTAAGTACATTCATAGCACTCAAAAAGCCTTTCTCCTGTCTGATCTCTGGTATTTAAAAAGATATTTTTTTTAATTTTTAAAAATTGTTTATAATATACAAAAATAAATCAGTCTCTTCAAGGTCTCCACTTTCAGTCCTCGGGTATCAGGTTTCTCTCCCGTGAGTTTTCGGTTGATTATTCTCTGCTGAAATATCTTGGAATTAGAATCAAGATGACAGTTCTTGAAAAGTTTTCCCACAATCAGTGTACTCATAAGGTCTTTTTCCAGTGTGAACTCTCTGATGATAAAGGAGTCCAGAGCTGTATGTAAAAGGTTTCCCACAATTATAGCTCCTCATGGAGCCTTTCTCCAATATGAAGTTTCTGTTGAGAATGGAGTCCAGAACTATAGGTAAACATTCCCACAATCCGTGCACGCATAGTCTTTCTCCAGTGTGAACTGTCTGATGTAGACAGAGTCCAGAGCAAAAAGACTTCTCTCATTCTCTGCATACAAAAGGCCTTTCGCCAGAGAGAAGTCTCTGATGAACATGAAGGACAGATATTCTGATAAAATATTCTCCATATTAACTTCACTTATACTGCTTGTGTCCCATGTGAATCGCCCGATGGTGATGTCCTTCTCCAGTGTGTGTTCTCTGATGATAACAAAGACCAAATGTAGTCATGAAAGATTCACTGCACTCATTAAGCCTTTCTCCAGAATGAATTCTCTGGTGTTTATTGAGGGCAAAACGTTGGTTAAAGGATTTCCCACATTTATCACACTCATATGGCTTCTCACCAGAATGAATTCTCTGGTGTTTATTGAGGGTACAACGCTGTCTAAAGGATTTCCCACATTTATCACACTCATATGGCTTTTCTCCAGAGTGAATTCTCTGATGTACATTTAGGTTGGATCTTTGGGTAAAGGATTTCCCACATTCACCACACTCCAGTGTGAACACTCTGGTGTATGTTAAGGTTGTTTTTTTGGGTAAGGGATTTTTCACATTCACCGCATTTATAAGGCTTTCTTCCGGTGTGAACACTCTGGTGTATGTTAAGGTTGTATCTTTGGGTAAAAGATTTTTCACATTCACCGCATTTATAAGGCTTTCTTCCGGTGTGAACACTCTGGTGTGCATTAAGGTTGTGTTTTTGGGTAAAGCATTTTCCACATTCACCACACTTATAAAGCTTTTCTCCAGAATGGACTTGACAGTGTTGAATGAGGATCCACTCATCTTGAAAACATTTCCCACACTCCCTGCACTCATATGGCTTTTCCAATGAGTAACCTCTCTGATGATAAGGAAGGTTAGAGATTCCTTTAAAACATTTTTTACTTTCAGGACTCACCACACACGGCCGCCCCATATGGACAGTTGGTTCTGGAACTAGAGTGTCCATCACCTTTTTACATTCTTTCTTGATAGGGTACTTTTTTCTGTTTTGAAATGTCACCTCAGTCACAGAGATTGCACTAGGTTTATCCAGGGGATAAGTAGCATGTTCCTGAAGGTGTCCTGAGGTAGTAAGGATGCCATGTCCAACCTTCAGACCAGTAAAAATCTTCTGGGACACACTGGTCACAAGAGAAGCCTTGTCCACACCTCTTAGCAAACACTGTGCTCTCATGTGCTGTTCATGGTATGGGTGACACTCTGCATTGAAATAAAATGGTTTTGCACAGGGACTACTCCTCAATAGTTTTGTACGGTGTTGTGTTCCCTGCTGCTCAACCAACAGGAAAATGTCCCTCAAGAATGCACCACAACTCTCACAGGGGTGGCTCTTCTGAAAAGACATAAACACTTTTGTCTCCTTTGCCTGTGGCACTCTTACAGAAATGTTCTGTTCAATGGATGCTTCCAGATGCCTTGTTGCACAGCAGCAACCTGAACAAGAGGAAAACCTGGTGAATTACATGCTGACCCTATAGCAAAAGGTATTTTTAACGGGCCTTGGTGGCACAGTGGTTGAAGCTCCAACTATGAAACAGAAGGTTACAGTTAGATTCCTGGTCAGGAGTCATGCCTGTGTTGTGGAGAACGAGCCCCAGTAGAGGGGTGTTCAGGAGGTATCAAATCAATGATTCTCGCCTACCATAGATGTTTCTATCTCTTTCACTTTAAAATCAATGAGAATGTATTTTAAAAAGAAAACAAAAGTTAATCTCATCACAGATGTCTATTTGCCACACAGAGACATTTTATCCAATGATTTTTAAAAAATATATTTTATTGATTTTTTACAGAGGAGGGAAGAGGGATAGAGTCAGAAACATCGATAAGAGAGAGACATTGATCAGCCGCCTCCTGCAGGCCCCCTACTAGAGTTGTGCCCACAAGCAAGGTACATGCGCCCAACTGGAATCGAACCTGGGACCTTTCAGTCCGCAGGCCGATGCTCTATCCACTGAGCCAAACCGGTCTCGGCTATCCAATGATTTTTAAGACAAGTATCTTAGATTCTGAGTAAATGGCTTTTACTCATTTGGCCACTAAATGAGAAGGGTGGGGGAGATTCACTAGCAAAGTAGCATGGTCCTAGGATGGGACACAAAACTAGGAATGACTGACCAGCTGTTCCTTTCCAAATAACTTCCTATATGAGGTTTTCTGCTAGTTCAATGAGACTTTGTACAAGAATATAAATGCAGCCCTACCTGGTTTGGCTCAATGGATAAAGCATTGGCTTGCAGCCTGAAGAGTCCCCAGTTCAATTCCAGTCAAGGGCACATGCCGGGTTGTGGACTTGATTCCCAGTAGAAAGTGTGCAGGAGACAGCCGATCCATGATTCTCTCTCATCATTGGTGTTTCAATCTCTCTCCCGCCGTCCTTCCTCTCTCTAAAACCAACAAAAATATAAAAAAAAAATAAACCCTAAAAATTTATGAAAAAATAATATTAATGTGGCCCAGCTTGACTGGCTCAATGCTTGAGTGTGAAACTATGAACCAGAAAGTCATGGTTTGATTTCTGCTCATGGTACATGCCTGAGTTCTGTGAGCAATCCTTAGTGTGGGGCCTCTAGGAACCAATAAATCAGTAATTCTTTGAAAGCAGACAAGTTCATACACAACTTCAATATTCCACCTTCACAAAGTCCACATCATCCATCTGACATGAATATGAAATTTTTGAAGTTTGACTGTAATTTAGAACAACTCTAATGCTGAATGTATACAGAACATTCCATGCAAATGAAGCAGAAGTGGCATTCTTGTCAAGGCATACATGAAACATTTTCTAGGAACACTAAGTTACCAAAAGGGGGCCAGGATGCAGCTGGTCTGCCCCAGGCCAGACTATACTGGGTGGGTTCTTTAATTTGAGCATGCAAGATATGTCAACAGGAGTCTAGGTGATTTTGAGGGTGCATTTGTTAAAAGTAGGGACACAGAAACAAATAAAGAACTTAGGGTAGAATGTGTAACTGAAGAGAAGAGAAAAGTTTTGGTCCCTTAGTAAGTATATGGGAAAGCAGTGAGCCAAGCTGGGGCTGCAGTTGATTTATGGGGAAGTGAAAGTTATAATGGTAGAAGTGAGCCAAAGCTGGCCTGCTCTTAGCCCACTGTGATGTCTGAGAAAAGGGAAAATGGAGAAGGCAGCAACAGCTTGGCCGGTGTCGCTCACTAGTAGCCTGTCAACCTATGAACAAGGAAGTTGTTGTTCAATTCCTCATTAGGATACATGCCTAGGATGCAGGCTCCATCAGCAGTTCTCCCTCATCATTGATGTTTCTTTCATTCTTACCCTCTTCCTTCCCATTTGAAACTTACTAAAAATATATTTTAAAAAAAAGGAAAAGAAAGATTTGATTAAGGGTCATGAGCTCTCAGTGCCAGTTACTCCTCTGGTTGCATGCCCAGTGGAGATCCTTCAAATTTAGAGAAAAGTTAAATGTTCAGGCTAAGAAAGGTACGTGGGCATAGTCTAGACTATAGAATGATCTGGCAATGAGTCTCTGTACTGAGGTTTTTTCTTTTAAATATGTTTTATTGATTTTTCACAAAGAGGAAGGGAGAGAGATAGAGTTAGAAACATTGATGAGAGAGAGGCATCGATCAGCCGCCTCCTGCACGCCTCCTGCACGCCTCCCAATGTGCCCACAATCAGGATACATGCCCTTGACCGGAATTGAACCTGGGACTCCTCAGTCCGCAGGTGGACGCTCTATCCACTGAGCCAAACCGGTTTCAGCTCTTTTAAATTTTTTATTTATTTAAAACAGAGAGAAATATATTGCAAGAGAGAGAGAGGGTAAGAGACAGATATTATTTGTTGTACCACTTACTTATGCATTCATTAGTTTCCTCTTTTATGGGCTCTAATTAGAGAGCGCTAACCCACAATGTTGATACACTGGAACAATGCTATCAGCAACTGAGCTACAAGGCCAGTGCTGTCCTAAGAAGTTTCTCTCTCTCTGTCCTTTTTTTTTTTTTTACATCTGAGGGTGAGAATCTTAAGGATAGATTTCATCAGAATATTCATGAACTAGATACATCATATAATTAGGGTTCAAAATGAGTGTTTAGACAAGTTGGGGATTGTCTTTTGTTCTGTCTTATTTTTTATCTTGGGTCTCTTTGGTTCTAATTGGGTTTTTGTCCCCCTGATTTTATCTTGCCATTAACGTTATCTACCCATGTGTTAACTTGTATAAATTATATTAATTAGGTCTCTGTTCTCTATTTTCACAGCCCAGGGAGATTTAAGCTATGAATTCTTTGATTAGAGAGGCAGGGAGAAACTATTTGTTTTCCCATGTCCTTCATTGTGGAAAGTAAGATCTTAGGTTCACAAGCCAGCTGTGAATTATCCAAATTATTGAATCTTGTTAAGTTTCTTGTCTCAGTTTCACAATCCCCACGGCTTAAGAATTTATCTAGTTTCCTTTTAAAAAATATATATATAGTTTTATTGATTTTGGAGAGGGAGGGACAGGTAGAAACACCAATAATGTGAGAGAATCCTTGATAGGCTTCCTCCTGCACACCCCTACTGGGGATCAAAGCCACAACCTGGGTATGTGCTCTTGACCAGAATCAAACCCAAGACCATTTAGGTGAACACTCTACCCACTGAGCCAAACCAGTAGGGCAAAAGTTTTCTACTTTCTTTCTTTATTTTTTAATATATTTTATTGATTTTTACAGAGAGGAAGGGAAAAGGATAGAGTTAGAAACATCAATGAGAGAGAAACATTGACCAGCTGCCTCCTGCATTGGGGATGTGCCCACAAACAAGGTACATGCCCTTGACTGGAATCGAACCTGGGACCTTTCAGTCCGCAGGCCAATGCTCTATCCACTGAGCCAAACCGGTTTTGGGAAGTTTTCTAGTTTCTTATCCTGCCACAATGGTAGCTCAAAAAACAATTCTCAAACTTCCAGAAGAAATTACATCACATTTCTTCTCTGATCACAATGGAAGAAACTTCAAATCAACTTCAGTTTCAAGAAAGCTGGGAAATTCATAAGTACATTGACATTCAATACAACACAATCCTAAACCAGTGGGTCTGAGAAAAAAGGAGACCCACTGCTTCTGGGCCTTTTAGCTAAGATCAAGTGTAGTATCTCTTCTAATCAGTTTAATATTTGATATGTCTTCTATTTGGAGGACAATATATTTAATAGATTTTTCAAGCTAACAGTTGGAATAGGACCTTGCTCCATCCACTCCATGCATGGATCCAGTATTGCAGTACCTCCAGAAGTCATGCACACAGACACACACAAAGAGAGAGATCTTAAAGAGATATAGATACCCTCAACTGGGTGTTGCTGAGAGATGGAACATCAACCCATAAACCCAGATGTTCTGGTTCTATTTCCAGTCAGGGCACATGCCCAGGTTATGGGTTCCATCCCTTCCAGGGGACAACCAGGAGACAATTAATTGAGGATGTTTCCCTGTCATGATGCCTTGGATGTGAAGATATATTATGGAAATGTATTGGGGTTGTAGTTAGTAGGAGAGAGCAATGTTAATAACCTAGCCCTATCAAACACAGAATTGCCAAGAAAACTGGGGAAGCAAGCTTTGCTCACAGCACACATCTTAGAACTAAGCATACTTTTATGAAAGGGGGTACAGTGGTACCTCGAGATACAAGTGCCCTAACATACGAGATTTTTGAGATACGAACCATCCGTCGAGCGAGCGATTTTTGCTTTGAAATACGAGCAACATTTGAGATAGGAGTAATCGCACGGATTACTGTCGTGGCCGGCTGCACACGACCTACCAGTTTACCTCGACTCGAGCGTCTCATAGTTTCCCACGCCTCAAGGTTACGGAATTAATTAAACTCGTATCTTGAGGTACCACTGTATTGGGAATTGTAAATTCTAGTCGAGGTCACTGGAGTGATTGAGTGAGGTTGTATTTTTGTTGTTGTTGTTGTTCTTGAAGTTAATTTTATGAAAGCTTAGGACAGCGAGGTAAAAAGGACACTTAAAAGCAGATCAGAAGTGAGCAAAAGACCAGCCTACTGCTGCCCATAGCTGGCTGGGTGGAAGTCTAGTCAAGAAAGATAGAGCTTCAAAGAGAAGAAACAAAGTATAACCCCGAGGGAAGGGGAGTTCAAAAGAAGAACCCACCAGCAGAGAGATGGTCTTACCCAGTGAGGAGACCAGAGCAAAGTTCTCCAGCATCACATCGAGGTACAGGCGTCTCTGAGCCTCGTCAAGGAGGCGCCATTCTTTCCTGGAGAAGTGCGCGGCGACATCCTCAAAGGTCACACCAACCTGTCAGAATGAATACAACTGAGTCAGCAACAATCTGTCTGAGAGCCCGCAATCCTTATCTTCCCCACAACATACCACCTCCTCCAGGGCCCCCAGTTCTGAGAAGACACCCAGCTTTCGTGCCAGTGCTGTGTGGTCTGTCATCACAGTCCCATCAATCACTCTGACCACCCTCCCAACAACAGGCGGGACAAGGGGAAGGAGAGGGGAGGGAGGTAAATGCCATCTGAGCTCTGGGCCAGGCCAGAAAGGCTCCATCATTACTGCCACGCCAACTCCGGGGGAGGTCCCAGGTCATTCCTGCAGGACACAGCAAAACAGGGGCTATGCTTCACCCTTAGGTCCACATTCCAGGTGCCCAGGACCATCAGCTCAAACGTCCTCTAGTCCACACACCACTTTGTAACCTCTAGCTGCTTCACATCTTCAGACTCCAGGTTCCCTTCCTCAACTCTGCCTCCTTTGCCCTGGTGCATAAAAGAGCTACCACTTTTGCATATATCCATCCCGGAGCCCTCTAAAATATTAGACCCAAGTATCCAGCTGCTCATGGGAGGTTTCCACTCACTATTGAAATGTCTAAACATATTAACCAAAAGAACCTTCTGAAATTCCAAAATAAAATCAACCTGCCACCATCTTCTCAGCCCAGTTGACAGGGCCAACCAGCAAAGGGAGGACCCAAGTTTAGCTGAGAGAACCAAAAACACTCAGACTGTCTCATCTCCTCCCTTTTTCTCGCAATGCTGTGGGACACAAAAAAGCCACATGCTCACCTGACAAGCATGGGAAGGCCAGTGTATTGGCCTTGCAAACAGTAACCACAAAATAAACATATAGTCTTACTTTTTATCTAATGCACAAAGGTTCATGCAAGAATGGGCCTTCCGCTAAAGCCGGTTTGGCTCAGTGAATAAAGCATCAGTCTGTTGACTGAAGGGTTCTGGATTAGATTCCGATCAAGGGCATGTGCCTTGGTTGCGGGCACATCCCCACTGGGGGGTGTGCGGGAGGCAGCTAATAGATATTTCTGGGTCTCTATACTTCTCCCTTCCTCTCTGTAAAAAAATCAATATATTTTTTTAAAAAAAGAAGAAATGGGACCAGCTTGGTGTAACTAATTCAGAATTTGGGGGTTTGGGGCAAACCCAGAGTCCAGGCCAACAAGAGCTGGGAAAATACCAAGGGAAGAGTCTGAAGCCACAATAGGGTTGTGTCACCAGGAAGGAGGGACTGAGAGGCCCTGTGCTTCCTTCTTTGTTTCACACTAGTGGTTTTTAAAAAATATATATTTTATTGATTTTTCACAGAGAGGAAGGGAGAGGGACAGAGAGCCAGAAACACTGATGGGAGAGAAACATCGATCAGCTGCCTCCTGAACACCCCTCACTGGGGACGTGCCTGCAACCAAGGTACATGCCCTTGATGGGAATTGAACCCAGGACCCCTCAGGCTGCAGGCTGACAGTCCATCTACTGAGCCAAACCAGTCAGGGCCACAACAGTAGTTTTTAAACATCAGAACCTGTCAGACCACTCAGACAACTACCCATCAGCTTCAGGGGGGCAGGTCTCTCCAATATCCTTGTCCAGCCCTGGAGTCTGGCGACTGCAGACTTTCTTTCCTCGGTGCTGCCTGTTCTAGCTCTGCAACCTTGGGCAAGGGATCAAGTCCCTGTTCCTCACTGTCATCATCACCTCAATTAATAAAAAACAAACAAACAAACAAACCATTCAAACGTGTTAAGAATTTTCCTGAATTTGCCGAAACCGGTTTGGCTCAGTGGATAGAGCGTTGGTCTGCAGACTGAAGGGTTCCAGGTTTGATTCCAGTCAAGAGAATGTACCTTGGTTGCAGGCACATTCCCAGTAGGGGCATGTAGGAGGCAGCTAGTCGATGTTTCTTTCTCATCGATGTTTCTGACTCTCTATCCTTCTCTCTTCCTCTCTGTAAAAAAATCAATAAAATATATTTTTAAGAAAAGAATTTTCCTGAATTTATTTGACCGAAACTGTCACAATTGCCAGGAAGCAGAATCTTAAGGGGTTGGGATAATGCTCCAAAAGATGGCACTCTCTCACCTTCTCTGGGTTTGGATAGAAAGTGAAATGATAAGACACATGCTCATTTCACTTAGGTCAGTGGTGGGCAAACTCATCAGTCCACAGAGCCAAATATCACCTGGACAATGACTGAAATTTCTTTGGAGATCCAAATTTTTTTTTAATGAATTTTATTAATTTTTTTTACAGAGAGGAAGGGAGATAGAAAGTCAGAAATATCGATGAGAGGGAGACATCGATCAGCCGCCTCCTGCACGCTCCACAGTGGAGATGTGCCCGCAAGCAAGGTACATGCCCCCAACCGGAATCGAACCTGGGATCTTTCAGTCTGCAAGCCAATGCTCTATCCACTGAGCCAAACCGGTCTCAGCAAGAGAGCCAAATTTTTTAAACTTAAACTTCTTCTAAGGCCACTTCTTCAAAATAGACTCGCCCAGACCCTGGTATTTTGTGGAAGAGCCACACTCAAGGAGCCAAAGAGCCGCATGTGGATTGCAATTTGCCAACCACAGGACATAGGTGGGTGCAGGACAGTTAACAGACAACAAGGAACATGATCACCAATGAAGAAATTTGTGGTCTCAGTCCTGGAGCCCAGATGCATTAGGTTGTGCCCTGAGGGCCCTGGAAGAAGGCAAGTTACAAGTTTACCCTGCCATTTCACTGGGAGGTTATCTTAGATGCAAAAGGACGACAGGCACACTTGAGGGCAGATACTGGCCTAGGACCGGCCTGCCCTATATAAACTGCTTTTATATTGAAAGTTTTAATCACAGCCCGGCCTTTGTGGTTCCTCTAGGCCAGCGGTTCTCAACCTGTGGGTTGTGACCCCTTTGGGGGTCCAACAACAATTTCACAGGGGTTGCCTTCCCTGAGATCGTAAAGAGTAGCTTGCTTTTCCTCCACACTCTACTCCAGTTTGTTCACTCTCGGTGGCATTTATTTTATTTATTTTTATAAATATGTTTTATTGATTTATTTTTACATAGAAGGGAGAGGGATAGAGAATTAGAAACATTCAAAGGGAAACTTCCATCAGCTGCCTCCTGCATGCCCCACAATGGGGATGTGTCCACAACCAAGGTACATGCCATTGACCGAAATCGAACCCAGGACCTTTCAGTCCACAGGCCAATGCTCTATCCACTGAGCCACACCGGTCAGGGCTAGGCCTGATTTTAAAACCTTTTGGCCCAAGCCCATTCACTTCAGTGGACAGACCAACGGTTTAGGGACTGACTGACAGATTCCTGTCAAGGGCACATGCCTGAAGGAGTGGACTGGATTCCCAAGTTGAGGGGGTGCAGGAGGCGGCTAATCAATGATTCCCGCACATCAGTGCTGATTCTCTCTCTCTCCGTCTTTCTTTCCTCTCTGAAATCAATAAAACTTAATTTAAACTTTTTTTTTTTAAACTCTAACCGGTTTGGCTCAGTGGATAGAGCTCGGTCTGCGGACTGAAGGGTCCCAGGTTCGATTCCGGTCAAGGGCATGTCCTTGGTTGTGGGCACATCTCCAGTGGGGGGTGTGCAGGAGGCGGCTGATCGATGTCTCTCTCTCATCGATGTTTCTAACTCTCTGTCCCTCTCCCTGCCTCTCTGTAAAAAATCAATAAAATATATTTTTAAAAAAGAAACTTAAAAAGAGCTACTTTTGTTTAAAAGGAAATGTTATTTTCAAAACCCAGCACGGCCCGTGTCCCCCGGTTCACAGCCCCCCACGGCTCCAGGGGCCTCACAGCGCAGGCCCGACCCTCCGCCTCCAGACGCGACGGGGCTCCACCCACACCGTTCGGGGCGCAGGGAAGACGGAGCCGGGGCCCGCGTCCTCCTGGGTCAGCCCCTGCGCTGCTCCCCGGGCGGCCCCTCCCCGCCTCCCGCCCCCGTCACACCCGGGTCACCCCCCACCCACAGCGCCTCGGGGTCCTGACGCGGGGCCTGGGCTGCGGGGTCGGGGCGGGGAGACGGGGAGGCCCCGGGAGACGCGCTCACCTCCGCATCCGGGCACCTCGGCGCGGCCGCCGCCATCGGCCTCCGCGGGCGGAGCGGCCGGAACGTGGACCCTGTTCCCGCCCCGAAGCGGGTCCCTCGCGGGGCCGCGAGCCTCACCCCGTCGGCGGCGGGACCGGCGGACACTCGGGCCTCCCCCTCCGGGTGCCAGAAGCCGAGGCCCTGCTCACTTCGCTCTGACTCAGCGGCCCTCCGCGAGAGAAAATGGCTGCCCACCCGAACACCGGAAGTCCCGCCCTACCGGAAATGCCTCTTCTGGGCCCTCATTAGCTGTAGGCTCTGTCTTTCACGGAGGGCCTTCTGGGTAATAGGGGCCTGAGGTCCAGCCATGGTGGTAACCAGGACTTTCCCACCAGCCTCCAAGAGGAAAAGCTGGAAACCGCCCCCCCTCGCGAAGGCCGCTGGGACATGAGGTCACATACAAGGGACTCCTGGGAAATGGCCAAAGCAGGTGGTTCGAAAACCTTCTCACTGTGCCCCATGCAGCTTGGCTCAGGGTCCAGGGCACGTGAGCGAATCAGCCAATGGAGGCGTCAGTAAGTGGGACAGCCAATGAATGTCACTTTCTCCCTTCTCAACCACTCAGAATCACAACATAAGCATTTTTATATATTTTTAAATATATGTATTGACTTTTTACAGAGAGGAAGGGAGAGGGATAGTGTGGAGGGGCAAGGACCAGACTGCGTTTCCCCACAAAGAGTGACTCAGGGTCAGAGTGACCTCAAGCCTGGGGGAGAGAAGGAAAGGGAGTTTCTCAGCTAGACATCCTGTGATATAGAACAGAACACTAGGTGCTTAAAGGCACCCCTGGCCTTGAGAAGCCTTGAAGTCTGACAAACAACTCCTTCAAGGACAACCGCTATCTAGACTGCTTACTTGCATAACCAAAAAGCTTAGACAAAGAGTCAGTATATGAAATTTAGTAAGGCTTAGCCAATTAAAATTCGCCAAATCCTCCTGCGCTGGGGATAAAAGGCACTTGCTGCAGAGGTTCGGGGCTCTCGTACTTCCCTGCTGTGTCAGTGGAACCGGGAGCCCGGACTCGAGTTCGTAATAAAGGCTTCCTAATTTTCCTAATTGACTGTCTGGTGGTCGTCTGTCTCAGGTCGCCCCCATTACATCAGAAAGTCAGAAACATCGATGAGAGAGACATCGATCAGTCAACTCTTGCACGCCCCCCACTGGGGATGTGCCCGCAACCAAGGTCCATGCCCCTGACTGGAATTGAACTCATGACCCTTCAGCCCGCAGGCCGACACTCTATCTACTGAGACACAACGGTTTCGGCAAAATAAGTATTTTTTTAAAATATATTTTTATTCAGACCTGCTCCAAGCACAAAGACAAGAGGAGAAACAGTCCAGAGATGGAAGATGCTGACGACGCCTGGCCATGCGAGCAGCCAGCAGCAGTGCATCGCTGAAGGTTGCCTAGGACCAAACCAGAGAGGGTCAGACCTGCATTGCCACCATTTGTCCACCATTCAGATACCATTGCTGACGTGACATTGAAACTGGGACTCAGAACTGTTGGACATTGACATTGGGACTCAAACATTTTTTGTCCTTATAGTTTTATTTTTATTCTGCAGAGGCAAAATGCTTAATTTTGCCTCTGTATCTGTCCCCCCCCGCCCCCCGATTCTTTTCTTTAAAATCAATAAAACCTTATTTAAACTTTTTTTTCATCCCTGACCAGTTTGGCTCAGTGGATAGAGCGTCGGCCTGAGGACATTTTGCCTCTGCAGAATAAAAATAAAACCATAAAACCAGATACAGAGGCAAAGAAGCAATGAATAGACTGTCAGACTACAGCGAGAAGGCAGGGGAGGTTGGAGGGGGGTTCTGTAAGAGATCAACCGAAGGACTTGTATGCATCTGTATAAGCATAACTAATGGATACAAGACACTGGGGAAGGGGGCAGTTGAGGGCACATACTGGGGGTAGGGAAGGCTGGGGGGAGACCAATGGGGGGGGGGAAAGGGAGACATACATACTACTATTTGTAATACCTTAAACAATACCAAAAAAAAGTAAAGAAAAAATATATATATAATTGATTTCAGCTCTAACCGTTTTGGCTCAGTGGATGGAGCATCAGCCTGTGAACTGAAGTGTCCAGGTTTGATTCTGGTCAGGGACATGTACCTTGGTTGCAGGCTCGATCCCCAGTGGGGTGTGTGCAAGAGACAGCTGATCAATGTTTCTCTCTCATCGATGTTTCTAACTTCCTATCCCTCTCCCTTCCTCTCTGTAAAACATCAATAAAATATATTGGTTGAAGGGAAAGGAGAGGGAGAGAGACATAGAAACATCAATGATGAGAATCATGGACCCGCTGCCTCCTGCAAGCCCCCTACAGAGGCTCGAGCCTGCCACCAGGCATGTGCCTTTAACTGGAATCGAACCCGGGAACCTTCAGTCTGCAGGCCAGGGCTCCATCCACCAAGCCAAACCAGCGAGGTTGCAAAATGAGCATTTTTAAAAATATATGCTGTTGGTGCTCACAGATGCCTCCAGCTTGCAGAGCTCCTGCCTAAGCAGAAGGGAGGTGAGAAGGATCAGAAAGGAGGTCTCTCTACCAACCCACTGGTGGTAAAGCACCCAGGAAGCAAATGGCTACCAAATCCGCTGGAACGAGAGCACCCTCTGCTGGAGGGGTGGAGAACCCTCCTGGCTGCAGGCCTGGCAAGGTGGCGCTTCTAGAAATTAGACGTTATCAGAAGTCTCCTGAACTTCGGAGCCCATGTCCCTCCCTGTGTCTGGGACGGGACATTCAAACCGGATCCGGGCTTCCAATGTGCACTTATCGGTGCTTCGCAGGAGGCAGGGGAGGTCTGTCTGGTTGGCCTTTTTGAAGACCCCAACCTGTGTGCTCTCCATGCCAAATGTGTAACAATGATTCCGGGAGACATCCAGCCAGCACACTGCATAGGTGAAGAACGTGCTTAACAATCCACTATGATGGAAAACATCTCTTTTTTTTTTTCTCAACATTTTTTATTTTATTGATTTTTTACAGAGAGGAAGGGAGAGGTATAGAGAGTGAGAACCATCTATCAGCTGCCTCCTGCACGCCCCCCCACTGGGGATGTGCCCACAACCCAGGTACATGCCCTTGACCGGAATCAAACGTGGGACCCTTCAGTCCGCAGGCTGATGCTCTATCCACTGAGACACACCGGTTTTGGCGACATCTTATTCTTTATTCTGTTGTTGGTATTTCTAAATATTAGAATTTTCCCCTCCCCCTCTCCCAAGTCAAAAGGTACCTGAGTATATGATTACAAGTTGAAAATATGGGACAGAAATCAGGTCCAGTAGGTCCTTGGGCTATGTCAGAGCTCCAGAGATCCATCCCTACAGTGGGAACGGACTCAATTTTCGCTTATGTTGGAACCCATCTGCATAAGCACGTTCATCACTCACACAGAGCACATAGACTGCAGCAATAAAGTGAAACAGTAAAAAAAATTTTTTAAAGATAAATATAACATATATTTCCTGATCTTTACCTGTAGTAAATAAATAATATAAGAACATAAAGCACATATGTACATACATCGAAATGAGGGAACTTATTTTTAAAAATATGTATTTTATTGATTTTTTTACAGAGAGGAAGGGAGGATAGTTAGAAACATTAATGAAAGAGAGACATCAATCAGCTGTCTCCTGTACGTCCCCTACTTGGGATGTGCCTGCAACCAAGATACATGCCCTTGACGGGAATTAAACCCGGGACCTTTCAGTTTGCAGGTGGAAGCTCTAGATGGATCCAAACCGTGTCTGGAACTTTTTTTTTTCTTAAATAAATTGGAGATGGCAATGTAACCACAAAATGACATATGTCGAGTCTGATATAATCCAAAGACTGTCTGCATTGGCAGTTTTTCTATTTTCTTTTTTGTGTGAATTTCAGAAATATAAATGCAGGGACATAAAGCATTAATGCAAGTCAAATGCTTTAGTAACAAGTTTCAGCAGTTCAACTGTGTACCAATCCTACAGGCCTGGTGCATGAAATTCATGCCCTGGATGGGAAGAAGGGGTCTCTCAGCCTGGCCTGCACCCTCTCAGACAACCCTCTCTCGCAGTCCAGAACCCTTCGCTCCTTACCGCCTGCCTGCTCGCTGTGCCTTAGCACTGCCACAGAGAAGGGAGAGGGTCCCGCCAGGTAATGCTGTTGCACACTCACCAGCTGTGAGCCAGGCTTCTGGCTGTGCGACACTGCCCCTGTGGGTGAGTGCATGTCATAGCAACCCATCCATGGTTCTCTCATCATTGCTGTTTCTCTCTCTCCCTTTTCCTTCCCCTCTGAAATAAAGATTACACACACACACACACACACACACACACACACACACACATATTTAAAAATGAAAATAGTAAGATTACCATCCAGGACCTCAGAAGAGTGTATGGTAAGCATCTGTTTTGTAAAATCAGATGAATACAGGTCAAGAAAAAAACACTACAGACCGATGGTCCTCACAAACACAAACCCAGAAATCCTCCACAAAACGCTAGGAAATCTGAGGGCACATCCCTAGTATGAGGTGTGCAAGAGGCAGCTTATCGATGTCTCTCTCTCATCGATGTTTCTAACTCTCTATCCCTCTCCCTTCCTCTCTGTAAAAAATCAATAAAATATATTTTTTTAAAAGCTAGGAAATCAAGTTCAGCTAAATGATGTAAAAAGAACAGCTCACCACAAACAGTTGTGATTTATCCCAGGAACAAAAGAGTGTTCCACTTTTTCAAAACCCATTGATAATTTTCCACCGTCTAACAGTTAACAAAAGCCACATGATTTTTGTTAAGTGGATGCAGAAAAAAAAGCCTTTGACAAAATTCAACATCCATTCATGATAAATGCTGCCAGCCAACTAGTAGGAAATCTACCGTGAACATACATAGATAGATGCAGCTTTCTCCCAGGTTGGTGAATGGTCACCATGCCTGCTCTCAATACTGATACTAGAGCCCCCTTGCATAGAGATTCGTGCAATAGGCCTTCCTTTCCCTGGCTGCCAGCACCGGTTTTCCTCCTGCACCCGGGACCCAGGCCTTCGCTTTGGTCACAGTCAAACCAGTTTCGGCATATTTCTTCATGTTTGTAGAGCCCAAATATGCTTATAAGATATCCCACAAAGAAAACATCCAAAATTAAAGAGAACTTAAACAAAAGGGCCTTTATTATTATCACAACCAAATGGAAATGGACTCATCTAGTCTTCTCATGGCAACTGAGACAATGGAAATATTCACCAGCGATATCTAGGGAATTCATGTCCCTGAAAAAAGTGTTTTTTGGAAGCTGCAAGCTGAACTCAGATGATGTCCTCGGGGGACAATCATGGGTGAGGTCCATGCCCCAAATAGACTGAATGAAATGCACATCTCCTAAGGGTTCAGGTTACACCTAATTTTCTCCAACTAATAAAAGGACAAATTCAGTTTCCCTGAGGATAATAGGATGGGCATGATGAAAACTAGGACACTTGCTGAATGCTGGTTCAGGTCCAATGGATTCTGTCAGAAATATTTGCAATGACACAAAAAATCTACACTAAGCCCTGGGCAGGTTAGAAAGCATAACATAAGTGCACATGTTTGCCACCGAACGAGAATTATGGAGAATCTCCCTACTGTTGAGGACGGAATTTATGAGATGGAAGTCAGACAACAGAAACCTCTGTTTCCTTTCACTGAACAAAGAAACCTTTCCTAAACGTCTCATGTGTCCAGAGGTTAGAGTTTTGGCTAAGAGATTCATCACATTCACAGCACTCAAAAAGCCTTTTTCCTATGTGTTCTCTGATGTTTATGAAGATGAGTGTTTGTGATAAAAGATTTCCCACAATCAGTGTACTCATAAGGTCTGACTCCAGTGTGAATTCTCTGATGGTAATGGAGTCCAGAGCTATAGGTGAAACTTTTCCCACAATCATTGCACTCATACGACTTTTCTCCAGTGTGAACTCTCCGATGACGATGAAGATCCGTGTTTCTGGTAAAAGATTTCCCACATTCATGGCACTCACAAGGCTTTTCTCCAGTGTGAAATCTCTGATGACAACGAAGGTGGGACATTCCGGTAAGAGATTTCCCACATTCACTGCACTTGCCAGATCTTTCTCCCGTGTGTAGTTTCTGGTGATGATAACAAAGACCATAGAGAGCAGTAAAAGGTTTCCCACATTCATGGCATTCCAAAGGTTTGTCCTCAGAATGAACGTGATGGTGCTGAAGGTGGATGACTGATGTTGAAAACATTTCCCACACTCACTGCACTCAGATGGCTTTCCCAAGGAGTGGGCTTTCTGATGATAACTGAGGTCAGAGATTCCTTTAAAACAGCTTTGACTCTCAGGGCCCACCACACACTGCCTTCCAGGATGGACGGCTGGGTCTGGAACAAGGGTGTCGTTGCAGCCCATGGCTTTTTCAGATTGTTTCCGGCAAAGGATTTTATTTTTCCATTTTGAAACGTCACCCCAGACATGGAGAGTTCACTTGGTTTGTCCCTGGGATGAGGGGCCTGGTGCTGAGGTTGTCCTGAGGCAGGAAGGATGCTGTCTCTGGCCTTCTGATCGGTAAAAAGCTTCTGGGACACACTGACTGTGCTGCCCTTCCCAGGTGAGGTCCTGTCCACACCTCATATCAAACATTCTGCTGTCAGGGACTGCCCCTGGTGCTGGTGACACTTTACACGGAAGTCAAATGGTTTTGCACATGCCCCATACCTCCAGGGTTTCGGATTGTGCTGTGTTCCCTGCTGCTCAACCAACTGGAAAATGTCCCTCAAGACCAAACCACAACTCTCACAAGGAAGGCAAAGGGACTTGGATCCTCTTGGCCTGGGACACTCTGACAGAAACGTTCTGTTCCATGGATGCCGCCAGAGTCCGGGTTCCACAACAGCCACTTGAACAAAAGGAAACACTGATAACTTACATGGTTACCCTATAGCAAAAGGTTCTCGCCCCCAACAGTCGGGGGCTCCATGATTTAGGGTCAACCTATGAACCAAGAGGCTCATGCCCAGGGTTGTGAACTTCATCTCCATTAGGTGGTATGCAGGATGCAGCCAATCAATAATTCTCTCCTGTCATTGATGTTTCCATTTCTCTATTCTTCTCTCTCGCTTTCAATAAAAATCAATTTTAAAAATAAATAATTAATTAATTTTTTAAAAGACTGAAACTGGTTTGGCTCAGTGGATAGAGCGTCTGCCTGTGGACTGAAGGGTCCCAGATTTGATTCTGATCAAGGGCACATCCCCAGTGGGGGGTGTGCAGGAAGTAGCTGGTCGATGTCTCTCTCTCATCGATGTTTCTAACTCTCTATCCCTCTCCCTTCCTCTCTGTAAAAAAAATCAGTAAAATACATTTTTTTTTAAAAAAAGGTTATCTCATCACAAATGTCCATCTGTCACAAGAGGAATACTTCTATGCAATGATTTTCAAGATACATGTCTTAGAATATGAGAAAATGGCTTTTATACATTTAGCAATCTCTAAAAGGGGAATAATTCAGGAAGAGAGGAACATGGTTACAGGATGGGACACAAAATGAGGAAGGATCTACTGGCTGTTCTTCTGTACATGGCTTCCTGCAGGATGTTTCCTGCTGGTTACGAGACTTTGGATAATAATATGAATGTGGCCCAAGCGGCGTAGGTCAGTGTTTGAGTGCACAACTAGAAGCCCAGTTTGGTTCCTGCTTAGGAAACAATCCAGGTGTTTTTGTTTTTGTTTTTTTAAATACATTTTATTGATTTTTTACAGAGAGGAAGGAAGAGGGATAGAGTTAGAAACATCGATCAGCTAGCTGCCTCCTGCACACCCCCTACTGGGGATGTGCCCAAAACCAAAGTCCATGCCCTTGACCAGAATCAAACCTTGGACCCTTCAGTCAGCAGGCCGATGCTCTATCCACCAAGCCAAACTGGTTTCGGTAATCCAGGTTTTTTAATCCATCCTAAGCATGGGGCCTGCAGGAGCTAGGCAGTCAATGATTCTTTCTCATCACTGATGTTGCTTTTTAAAATACTTTTTATTATTATTTCAGAGAGGAAGGGGGAGAGAGAGAGAGAGAGAAACATCAATGATGAGAGAGAATCATCAATTGGCTGCTTCCTGAATGCCCACCACTAGGGATTGAGCCTGCAACCTGGGCATGTGCCCTGACTGGGAATCGAACCATGACCTCAATCTTGGGTAGGTTCTGGAATGAGACGAGGAAAGGTCTGTCACCCAGAGCCCAGGTGACTGTGAGACTGTGCTTCTTCAGGCGAAGGACACAGAAACAGAGACAGAACTGGGAGCAGAAGCCACAGGAGAGAACAGGAGGGAGCCCGGCCTGGGCTCTGCCTTGGCCCCGGGGAAAAGCTACTGGAAAGCAGTGAGCCAAGTGGGGGCTGCAGTTCGCTCTCAGGGAAGTGACCCTCAAAACGGCAGAAGGGAGTCAGGACAGGGTCTGCTGTTAGCTCACTGGGATGTCAGACACAAGCGGAAAATGGAGATAGGGTCATAGGGCCAGTTGCTCCTCTGGTTGCAGATCTAGTGGGGAACCTTAACATTTAGCAAAGAGTTAAAAGTTCAAGCTAGGTCAGGGGCCTACTCTGGAGCTGCAGTTGCCAACCGGCTGTAGTCCTCAGACCACGGGTGGTGCATGAGGTCCGAAAGGTTGGCAACCGCAGGTCTTGAGTGAGCTGGCATTGAGTCTCTGTCCTGAGGACCTTTTCTTTTTAAAATGTTATTTCTTGATTTTGGGAAAGGAGAAAAATGGAGAGACAGAGAGAGATACAGAGAGAGAGAGAAAGAGAGACATCATTTATTGTTCCGCTTATTTATGCATTCATTGGTTGCTTCTTTCATTTGCTCTGATTAGAGATCTAACCCACAACCTTGACATAGTAGAACAATGTTTTAACCAACCTAGCTACAAGGGCACTGCGGTCCTGAGGGCAAGAATCTTAGGGGAAGATTATCCAGCAGCTTTTCATGTGAATCTGTAATTTGCTGACGGTTCAAACTGCGTATATAGGGATGTCTGGGGTTGTCTTTTGTTCTGTTTTATTGCTTTACTTTTTATCTTGGGTCTGTCCGGTTTGAATGTGTGTTTTTTGCTTGTTTTTTTGTTTTTCCCGGATTTCAATGCCTTTGGAATTTTTTTTTAAAGGAATTTTTTAAAATATATTTTTATTGATTTTTTTCAGAGAGGAAGGGAGAGAGATAGAAAGTCAGAAACATTGATGAGAGAGAATCAATCAGCTGCCTTCTGCACGCCCCACTGTGGAGATGTGCCCGCAAGCAAGGTACATGCCCCCAACCAAAATCAAACCCGGGACCTTTCAGTCCACAAGCCAATGCTCTATCTATTGAGCCAAGCCAGTCTCGGCTGGATTTTTTTTTTTTTTGAATGGGTTGTTATTTATCCCCCTGACTTTATCTATCCCTCCTTTAACAATATCTATTTATTGGGTTAACTGGTAACAATGACATTTATTGGGTCTCTTTTCGGTATTTTCTCAGACCAGGGGGCTTCCAGCTACGAATTCTTGGGTTAGAGAGGGAGGTGTAAACGATTTGTTTTCACATGTCCTTGGTCAGGGAAAGTCAGCTCTTCAATTCACCAGCTGGCTGTAAGTTGTCCAAAGAGTTTGACCTTGTTTAATGTCTAGTCTGAGTTTTACTATCCCATTTGCCCAAGAAGTTTTCTAGGTTCTGATTCTGCCACTGGTCAAAAGACCAGTCTCAAACGTTCAGAAGAAATCACATCAGGATACTTAGCTGATCACAATGTGAAGAAACGAGAAATCAATTCCAGTTTCAAGAGAGTTGCTAAGTTTATAAATATGTTGGAATTAAATATAACACACTCTTAAACAACCAGTGGGTCACAGGAAAAAAAAAATAAAGACCTCCAACAGATCGACAGGAGCCTGGCTGGTGTTGCTCACACAGGTTGAGCATCAACCCAGGAACCAAGATGGCATGGGGTCTAATCCGGGTCAGGGCACATGCCCAGGGTGTGGGCTCCATCCTTTCTAAAGGGCAACCAGGACGCAGCCCACGGATGATGTTTTTCTGTCATTCATGTTTCTATCTCTCTATCCCTCTCTCTTCCTCTCTCTCTAAAAATCAATAAAAACATATAGAAATATGTATTTAAAAAAAACACCCACAAACCTGTAGAGGCAATGTACTGGTATATAGAAAGACAACCTATTAAATCTTATGAGTGGGGTGTAAGAAATGCAATCGTAAGAGCAGATTTTATATCAATACATGCCTAAATGAAGATGAATCTGAAATACACAGCAGCCTAACCTTGTACCACAGGAAATTAAAAACACAAGAAAGCGACCCAGCCTGCCAGTCCCAGTCGCGGGGCAGGAGGCTCATCAGCCAGTGGCCAGGGACGAGCTGGGTGACCGGGGCCTTTAAACCCGTCCAGTGCCAGGCCCTCCTCGCAGCCTCCCCTTCCGACCATCCATCCATCCGTTTGTCCGAGAGGCATCCTGCAGCTGACCGCACACTCCAGCCCACACCCGAGGGCCCTCAGCCGGAGACAAGATGCGGGCGCCCATTCCGGAGCCCAGCCCGAGAGACCTGATCGAGATTTTCCACCCCTTCTACCGGCACTGGGCCCTCTACGTGGGCCACGGCTACGTGGTGCATCTGCCCCCCTCCCCAGTGAGATCGCGGGCTCAGGCGCGGCCAGCCTCATGTCCGCGCTGACCGACAAGGCCATCATGAAGAAGGAGCTGCTGTACTTCGTGGCCGGCAAGGACAAGTACCAGGTGAACAACAAGCATGACCACAAGTTCGCCCCGCTGCCCCCCCCAAGATCATGTGGCGCGCAGAGAAGCTGGTGGGCCAGGAGATGCTCTACAAGCTGACCAGCGAGAACTGTGAGCACGGGATGCCCCGCGGTGACCAGGTCAGAGATGCTGTCATGGCGGCTGGCATCATGGGAGTGGGCTTGGCAGCCATGGGCCTCATTGGAGCCATGATCTCCAGGAACAAGCGACAGAAGCAATAAGTTGCAGGGACCGTCCTGACAGCGGTTACTTTATCCGCTGACAGGATCTTGTTCTGCTAGAGGCTTTGAGGTTTGGTTTATGGATTTCATTGTTTTTATAAAAAGGCGTATTTTCACCGAATTGAATGAAGCCCCATCAAGGAGGATTCCATGGGGAAATGCAGCCAGAAGTGCCTGGTGTGAAGGCCGTCGAGGGCACAGCTGGGCTCTGGCTCTGGTGATGCCAGTTTGTGCCCTGGTCCTTTGGCAATTTTCTTTTGTGTTCTCTCTGTGGCTGCCTTCTTTACCTGGCAGGGCACAGAGTCCAACTTCTGTTACCCCAAGTAATGGCAACAGAGGGCACACGGACCATAAGACCTCGTTAATATACAAGAACAGGAACCCCAGATAGTCAGGACCTTGCCTGGAGCTAGACGCAGGATGGCTCTAGTCTCAGCAGCCAGAGCCTGCAGCTGTTTCTTGGAGTTCACACCAAATCAAACCAAACCAAACTCTGCCATAAAGAAACGCAGTCTATGCTCTTGCCAATCTTAAAACCAGCCTTATTACTCACTCCTCTGTTCTTCACATCTTTCCTCTGTCTTGTTGCTTTTCCCTACCCCCACCCCCAGAACTCCTGCTTCCTCACCATGGAGCTTGGGACAATACTGAAGTCTCCGATCCTACATTTCCTCCTTTGGCCCCTTCTTCCTATATCAGCTCAGCTCTATCTCTTTCCGCTGCCTGTCAGGTGCTCCTGGTTCAAATTCTTGAGAGAGAGTCAGCTCACCACATCCTCATTCACCCTACGGATTGGCTGCTGTTGGGTCAGGTGACCCTCCTAAGCCAATCAGCTTTTTCCTGTTGGGGCCAGGTCACACGGTGGTTGCCTTACACCTTCTGGGTTGGGGGTGCAGCAGGCCCTAAGCCTGACCTCCCTCCGGGGAGGGGTTAGTGGAAGGAATGACCCCTTGTGGCGAGTCCCTCTGGGTCTGCTTTTGCCCTGTGGGCTCAGGGGATGTTCAAAGTTACCATTTCTCTAAAAGAGGCTTTTGTGGGTCCCTCAGAGACACGCTACCAGTGCTGCGAATATTCCCTTGGTCAGCGCTGGCTGTCGGGGTGCCATCTGTCTATGGAATCCTGTCAAGGAAAAGAAGACGGCCTCTGTACACTGAAGAAGAGAGTTCATTGCAGACTTGTTGAGGGCTGGTCTTGAAACGGTGCTCTGACCTGGGGCAGTGAGAGGGGCTTATGCAGGCAGAAAAGCAAGTGAAGGTACGTTTGACACCAGCAGTGAAGATTCGGATGCACCTGCTCCCACAGTTGTTTGAAATCAACTGGAAGGGATGCATAAGAAAGATGAGGCTGAGTCACTGCTAAATCTCCTGCTGCAGAAATGACCGAATGGCTTTGAGACTCTTGAGCTGAATCTTAGATCAGGAGGGAGAGAGGACAGACGCTCTTTCTGGTAAGCAGTGTCCTTTAGAGAGGGGACATTGCAGGCTCTGTGTGTGACTGGCTCTGCGGTTGCCTTCGTAGAGAATTTCCATTAGTAAGGCTCATGCTTCTTCCCTGACTGTGGATGTAAACGGAGGAGCAAGCCCTTTCCTTTCATCAGGATGTACAGATGGCTCCATGCCAGCTTTCTCCTGCTGGGCACACGTCGGGGGTATGTGCCCTGACAGGGAATCTAACGCAACTTTTTGTGCACAGGACAACACTCAGCCAACTGAGCAACACCACCCTGACTCACTTCCCTCCATTTTAAGTGACTCTCTTAGCTATGCTTATTCTATTTTATTCTCTCTATTCTCAAAACACAAGAGAGCAAAACAGAAACACTCAGTTCAATGAAGAAATACATTAACAAATTGCATTAAAAAATGGGAATGTGTAGAAATAACCAAGTCAGATGGAAGAACCAATTCCAAATATATTGGTAATCACCATAAACGCAAATGGGTTAAACTTGCCGAGTAAAACACAAACATGAGCCTTGGCCAGGTAGCTCAGTTGGTTCGAGCACTATCCTAATGTGCCAAGGTTTGGGGTTTGACCCCTGGTCAAATCACCTGTAAGAATTAATCAATGAATTAATCAATTAAGTGGAACAACAAATTGATGTTTCTCTCTTTCCTTTACTTTCTCTCTGATATATAAAATAAGGGGTAAAACTGCCATTTTCTAGAGCATTTGTTCAATCTGATGAGATTTTGCTTCTTGACAATTGTTATCAGTTTGGATGAAATAAATTCATAAACATTCTTAAAACACACACACACACACACAAGAAAGCAAATACAAGATTAGCAAAGAAGGAAGTGATGGATGTTAGAATTGACACATACAAAAGAAGCACAAGAAAGGCAAAAAGAGGCCAAAACCGGTTTGGCTCAGTGGATAAAACGTCAGCCTACGGACTGAAGGGTCCTGGGTTCGATTCCGGTCAAGGGCATATACCTTGGTTGCGGGCACATCTCCAGTGTGGGGCGTGCAGGAGGCAGCTGATCGATCTCTCTCTTGTCGATGTTTCTGGCTCTCTGTCCCTCTCCCTTCCTCTCTGTAAAAAATCAATAAAATATATATATTTTAAAAAGGCAAAATGAGGAATATTGTAGCTAAGAGCTGTTGTCTTTTTATTTGTTTACATGTTTTTCTTTGTTAATCCTCTCTGGAGGTTATTTTTTCCCTGTGTTCAAGAGAGTAGACGGGAAGTGGGGAGGGAGGAAGAGAGAGGAGACAGAAACACACTGACTGGTTGCCTCCCACATGCATCCCATAGGATGTGGGGAATGAACCCACAACCCAGGTACACGCCCTTGAACCAGAAATTGAACCTGAGAACTTTGGGTCCCAGGGCTGATGCTCTAACTATTGGGAAACACCAGCCAGGGCCAGCTACTTTTTAGAAAAGACGCACAAAATTGGCAAAACATTACCAAGACTAAAAATAAGAAACAAGAGTCCAAGAAATTAAAGCAGAAATGGAAGACTTTACACCCGACACTATGAACTACCAAGCATTATCAGAGATACTGGCAGACAGAAAACTGTCAAAATTCTACTATAAACTTCTCCAATTAATAAGATATATAAACAAACAATTTACATTTTTATGCACTAACATTTTTGATAATGAGATGAAATAGTCAAATTTACAAAAGTATCAAAAACAATAAAACACATACCCTGTTTCCGCAAAAATAAAAGTGTCTTATATTAATTTTTGCTTCCAAAGATGTGCTAGGTCTTATTTTCAGGGGATGTCTTATTTTTCCATGAAGAAGAATATGGTACACATTTATTGTTGAACAACAAACAAAGGAAATTTATTACCTGTATACGGTATGGTAGTTGTTGGCATCACAGACCAGCTCACTGATGGGCCTCAGCACAGCCCAAGCTGTTCAGGCCGTGCAAGGTCTCTTTAAATCAGGAGTCAGACACCTGACTGTAGCTTTGGGGGCCTTCTATTCTGGGGAGGCCTTCTATTCTGGGGAGGCCTTATGATCGGGGAGGTTTTCTTTTTTGGAGGGAGGCCTTCTATGACAGCGAGAAGCAAAACTGGAAGTAGGTCTTATTTCAGGGGATGTCTTACTTTTGGGGAAATAGGGTAGAAATAAATTCAATCAAAGAGTTGAAAGGTCTCTACATTGACAGAGGTGACATAAAAGAAAAACAAATGGAAGGGAATCTCGAATTCTTGGATATGAAGGCTGAATTTTGTTGAAATGTATTGGAGCTGCAGTAGGAAAAAAGAGCATTAACCCAGCTCAACCCAACACAGGGTCTGCCCAGAAAACTAGGAAAGCCAGGTGGGCCCCCAAGGACACAGGTAAGAACTAAGCACCCTTTCATGAAGGGCATAGGAGGAAATGTAAATCCTAGTCCAGGTCCCTAGGAAGAGGGAGGGTTTTTTGTAGTTGTTATTGAAGTAAGATTAACTTTATCAGAGCTTAGGATGGTGAGAAAGAAGAAATCTTAGAAATAGATCAGGGGTGAGTCCAAGGGCAGCTGCTGGTACCCACAGATGCCTGGAGGCAAGTCTCCTCAGGACCCCGGAGCTTCAAAGAGAACAAAGTACAATCCTGAGAGAAAGGGGGTGCAGGTGAGATCAAAGAAGAACGTACCAGGGGTGAAACTGGTATGGCTCAGTGGATAGAGCATTGGCCTGTGAACTGAAAGGTCCCAGGTTCGATTCCAGTCAAGGGCAAATGCCCAGGTTATGGGCTTGATCCCGAGTAGGGGGCGTGGAGGAGGCAGCCGATCAATGATTCTCTCTCATCATTGACGTTTGTATCTCTCTCTCCTTCTCCCTTCCTCTCTAAAATCAATAAAAATACATATTTAATATATATATGTAAATATTACAAAAATCTTGCAAAATAAAATAGGTGGTAAAATTGCCACTTTTAATAGCATTTTCTCACTCTGGTAAGATGATGGTTCCTGGAAATAGTTGTCTATTGTGCTCAAATAAACATAAAAAAGCTTCACTACAGTTTACCATTTTTTCCCCCATATATTTTATTGATATTTTACAGAGAGGAAGGCAGAAGGATAGATTGTCAGAAACATCGATGAGAGAGAGACATCAATCAGCTGCCTCCTGCACAAACCCCCACTGGGGATGTGCCCTCAAGGTCCATGCCCTTGACCAAAATCGAACCCGGGACACTTCAGTCCGCAGGCTGACACTCTATCCACTGAACCACACCGGCCAGGGTGAGTTTATCATTTCTTAAGTGGACAGCAGACATGGAACCACCTTGATGTAACTTATGTTCTGCACTCGGGACATGGGGGTTGGGAGTAACCCCAGTGTCCCCACCAACAGGAGTTGGGAAAATCCCAAGGGAGTCTGAAGACACTACAGGGTTTCCACCCAGAGGGAGGGACTAGGACCCCCTGTGTTCCCTTCTCTAGTTTACACAAGAGGTTTTTAAACTTCAGGACCTGGGGAACCATTCGGACATGCATTAATCCACTCCAGGTGGGCAGGTCTCTCCTGTATCCCTGCCCCACCCTGGAGTCTGGGGACCTGCAGACTCTCGATCCTCACTGCTGCCCCATTCCAGCTCTGCAACCTTGGGAACGGGCTCCAGTCCCTGTTCCTCCCTGTCATCGTCATCCGTGTTAATGCAAAAAAAAAAAAAATCAAACTTCTGAAGAATTTTTCTGAGTTTATTTGAGCCAAATTTTTGGATGTTTGCCCAGAAGCAGAATCTCAATGGTTTGGGATAAAGCTCCAGAGAATGACACTTTTCCACCATATTTTATACATTTAATCAAAGGAGGAGAGGTTAGAAAGCAGAGTGAAATTCATTGGTAATTGATTAGGGAGGTGGGAGAAAGCAAAGCAGGGAATCCTCTGGGATTGGATTAAAAAAATTATAGACAGCCTAGCTTGTTTGACTCAGTGGATAGAGCATCAGCCTGCGGACTGAAGGGTCCCAGGTTCGATTCTGGTCAAGGGCACATGCCTGGGTTGTGGGTTTGATCCCCAGTAGGGGACAGTGCAAGAGGCAGCAGATCCATGATTCTCTCTCATCATTGATGTTTCTATGTCTCCTTCTTTCTCCGTTCCTCTCTGAAATCAATAAAGATATATTTTTTTAAAAAAATGATAGACACAAACTTCTTTTACTTAGCTGGGTGCCAGATAATTAACAGCCAACAATTAATGATGGGGGAGGGAGGGGACATCCCGTATTTTTCCATGTATAAGGCATAGCCATTTTTTCAACTCCTGTAGTACCACTGCTGTGTTCTGAGTTGCGGTCTATATATGTGAGATCATCCTCAGAAACTGGTGGCTTTTCCGAGCTGACGTTGTTCGTATTCTCAGCCCTTCTCTCCTCATGAAATAGAAGCACCGTTTCACCGTTCCTGTAAAGTCAACGATGCTCATTCTGCCTGCAAACATTCTGGCCTGACTTTGAATACACTTGGTTGACACACATAATAAGCCACTCTGGCGCCACACCTGAATCCACGTCTTAAGCCTCTGCTCCAAGCTTGCCCATTTTGCTGGTTTTCCTATTAAGGCCTTCTTCTCTTGGCATCTTCAGGAGTCGCTCTTCCCATTTTCTCCGCTATCTGATTATCACCACAGTGGAAGGAGGTCCGAACTGTCTCTCTGCAGCTCTATTCCGATGCTCTTTTGCACGTCTGAGTACATTCAGTTTGAATGTTGCAGAGTAAGAACATCGCTTCTTATGTGCTGTCATCTGTATAGGCTCAGAGCACTCCTGTGCACCCTCCACCTCCAATCGTGGCCTCAGCTGACTCAGTAACAATCAGGCTCCTGATCTGAGGAAGCCTTTCGGATAAGGTCTGGGCAGCTTTGCATCCCCTGGATCCCTCCTCGGCTGACTTCTGTGTATAAGACACCTCTTGATTTTCAGTTTACAATTTTAAAAAGAAAAAAAATAGCGTCTAATACACGGAAAAATACGGTACATTATACTTTCAACAATAAAGATTTTACAAAAGCAAAAAAAAAAAAGTAAATAAACAAAAATATAGTGACCTCTCAAAACAGCCTGGTACTGGCATAAGAACAAATATATAATCGATGGAACAGAATAGAGAACCCAGAAATCGACCCAAGCCACTACGCTCAATTAATATTCGACAAAGGAGGCATGAACATACAATGGAGTCAAGACAGTCTCTTCAATAGTGTTGGGAAAATTGAACAGATACATGCAAAAAAATGGAACTAGACCACCAACTTACACCATACACAAAAATAAACTCAAAATGGATAAAGGACTTAAACATAAGATGGGAAGCCATAAAAATACTAGAGGAATCCACAGGCAGCAAAATCTCAGACATATGCTGAAGCACCGATACCACTCCTAGGGCAGTGAAAGCTAAAGAGAAAATAAACAAATGGGACTACATCAAAATAAAAAGCTTTTCCACAGCAAAAGAAACCATCAACAAAACAACAAGAAAGCCCACTGCATGGGAGAACATATTTATTTGCCAATGTTATCACAGAGAAAGGCTTAATCTCCAACATTTACAGAGAACTCATACAACCTAACAAAAGGAAGGTAAACAGCCCAATCAAAAAATGAACAAGGGCCGAAACCGGTTTGGCTCAGTGGATAGAGCGTCAGCCTGTGAACTGAAGGGTCCCAGGTTCCATTCCGGTCAAGGGCATGTATCCTGGTTGCAGGCACATCCCCAGTACAGGAGGTGTGCAGGAGGCGGCTGATCGATGTCTCTCTCATCAATGTTTCTAACTCTCTATCCCTCTCCCTTCCTCTCTGTAAAAAATCAATAAAATATATTTTAAAAATAAATAAATAAATAAAAAATGAGCAAGGGATCTAAATAGATACTTTTCAAAAGAGGACATACAGAAGGCTGAGAGATATGAAAGCAAGATTAAAGTCACTAAGCATCCGAGAGATGCAAATCAAAACTACACTGAGGGCCCTGACCAGTTTGGTTCAGTGGCTAACGCGTCGGCCTGTGGACTCAAGGGTCCAGGGTTCGATTCTGGTCAAGGGCATGTATCTTTATTGCGGGCACATCCCCAGTAGGAAGTATGCAGGAGGCAGGTGGTGGATGTTTCTCTCTCATCTATGTTTCTAACACTCTATTCTTCTCCCTTCCTCTCTGTAAAAAAAAAAAAGAAAAAAAGAAAAATCAATAAGATATATTTTTAAAAAAACTCAGAGGGAGGATGGGAGTAACGGGGGTGAGGGTGGTGGGGGAAGGGATCAACCTAAGGACTTGTCTGCATGCGTATAACCTAACCAATGGACACAGACACCAAGGGGGTGAGGGCATGAGTTGGGGATGGGCTGGGGGGATATTTGGGGGAATAGGACACATGGAATACCTCAATCAATAAAGAAATTAAACATGTATATAGCGTGACCTCTGGGAGGGAAGATTCCGGCCTCGGACAGGGCTCCCCACTCCCCGCTTCTTCTAGTCCCAGTTGTCATTTCAGAAAACCCTTTGCAGGACGGCCCTGCCCGGTCAGCCGGTGGACCCTTTTCGTCCGCCCCCCACTCCCGTCTGCTCCCTCTCAGCAGGACTCAGAACCCTCCGAAACCCAGCACGGCCCGTGTCCCCCGGTTCACAGCCCCCCACGGCTCCAGGGGCCTCACAGCGCAGGCCCGACCCTCCGCCTCCAGACGCGACGGGGCTCCACCCACACCGTTCGGGGCGCAGGGAAGACGGAGCCGGGGCCCGCGTCCTCCTGGGTCAGCCCCTGCGCTGCTCCCCGGGCGGCCCCTCCCCGCCTCCCGCCCCCGTCACACCCGGGTCACCCCCCACCCACAGCGCCTCGGGGTCCTGACGCGGGGCCTGGGCTGCGGGGTCGGGGCGGGGAGACGGGGAGGCCCCGGGAGACGCGCTCACCTCCTCATCCGGGCACCTCAGCGCGGCCGCCGCCATCGGCCTCCGCGGGCGGAGCGGCCGGAACGTGGACCCTGTTCCCGCCCCGAAGCGGGTCCCTGGCGGGAGGGCGCAGACACCCCCCGCGTCCATGCAGCTGGGGCCACGCCTCTCGCGCCTCGTCGCTCAGGCCTGTCCCCCAGGAGGAAGGGCTTCTCAGAGAAGGAGCAATGGCTAGCAAATCCACATGCAGGAAGTCCCGCCCCCCACCCCCACAGTCACCTCCCGGGATCCGCTTTTCCGGACCTTTCATTGGCTCAACCCACCCACAGCTTTCTGGGTAATGTAGTTTCCACCGTCAGAGGCAAGCGCAGGTGATTTCCCATCTGACTCGCAACAGAAAAGGAGACCCCCTCTACCCCCCGCCCTCCCCCCCCGAGAGGCATGGGAACAGATCTGGTCTGAATTAAAAGGCGTCCACACCCTGCCTTGGCCGGTGTTGTCCAGTGGATAGAGCGTAAGCCTGCAGACTCAGGGTCCCGGGTTTGATTCCAGCCAAGGGCATGGACCTTGGTTCCAGGCACATCCCCAGTAGGAGGTGTGCAGGAGGCACTGATCAATTTTTCTCTCTTATCGATGTTTCTAGCTCTCTATTCCTCTCCCTTCCTCTCTGTAAAAAAAAACAATAAAATGTGTTTTAAAACAAACAAAAAAATATCTTGGAGAGACACAGGGAAAGAGTTGGTCCTACCGTTTCCCCGAAAATAAGACCTACTTCCAGTTTTGCCTCTCGCTGTCATATAAGGCATCCCCCCGAAAAAGAAGTCCTCCCCAATCATAAGGCCTCCCAGAAATATAAGGCCCCGAAGCTACCGCCAGGCGTCTGACTCCTGATTTAGAGAGACCTTGCACGGACTGAACAGCTCTGGCTGCGCTGTGACCCATCAGGGAGCTACTTTGTGATGAGGACTTCTGTACCGTCTACAGGTAATAAATTTTTTTGTTCCACAATAAACGTGTAACGTCTTCTTCTTCATGGGAAAATAAGACATCCCTGAAATTAAGACCTAGCGCATCTTTGGGAGCAAAAATTAATAGAAGACACTGTCTTATTTTCGGGGAAACAGGGTACTTAAAAGGCATCTACACCTTGACCCCAGGGTCCCAGGCTGGATTCCTCGTCAAGGGTACCTACCTGGATGTCAGGTTCCTCAATCCGGGTGGATCTCCTGCTGCAGACAACCAATGGATGTCTCTCACACAGATTTTCTCTTTCCCTCACCCCCATCCCCTTTTCCAATCTCTTTAGAAATCAACAGGAAAAAATATACTGAGGTGAGAAATATATATATATATATATGGGCTAAAGAAAGTTCTCTTTTCCCTGGTGATGATGGGTCGTGTGCCTGTTGATAAAAACGCATTGTTTGGACATAGTGGAGGGAATCCAAGATGGCGGCATAGGTAAACACCTACACTGCTGCCTCGCACAACAATTTCAAAACTACAACTAAAAGACAGAACGGACATCATCCAGAACCACAGGAAAGCTGGCTGAGTGGAAGTTCTACAACTAGAATGAAAGAGAGGGGCTCACAGAAACCCAGAGGAGCTGCAAAAAGCTGAGGTATGGAGACACGCACGAGGAGAGAGCGGGTGCCCGAGTACCTGGCTGGCTTTCTCTGGCGGGAGGGAGACAGAGACTCTCAAAGGCATTGAACTCCTTATCCTATGACACTAAACCCCAGATCCAGCCGAAACTCATACGGGGGGAGTTTGGACTGTGAAAAGGGAGAAGTGCACGGAAATTTAGTGGAGCCGCAAAACATCAAAGGCCTGGTGGCGCGCACGGCACTGCGCGCAGGACAGACTGCTGATTGTGCCGCTGGCTTTCATGAGTGGGCGGGAGACAGACCCTCCCAACTGTGCCACTTCTGAGTCCACTAAGCCCGTTTCGGATGAAACCCTGGAGACCTAGACTCGAGCGGTCCTGGTGCGCAGGGGAGCTGGAAAGGCAGCGGTTAGAGGCACTGCGGGTGTGCGCACAAGGACCGCTCCAGCCATTACCCAGTCACGTGAGACTCAGGGCTGTGGAGGGCGGGGCCAACTGGAAGGCAAGGTGGTCCCTTAAGCCCTGAGACTCCACCCATCCCAAGCTCAACAGAGGCTTCTGAGGCTTTGTGACTGGTATCATAAAGCTGAATTCAACACAGACGTTTTCCCCTGGCATAGTGAAAATGCTGAGACAAGGGAAGGGATTACAAACAAAAGAGATGGAGGAAAAAAAAACGACTGGATATAGAGTTCAAAACCACGCTTATAACGTTTTTCAAGAATATGCTAGAAAAGATGGATAAATTTAGTGAGACCCAAGAGGAGATGGAAAAGGTCCAACTAAAGATAAAAAAAGACCAACTAGAAATTAAACATACACTGACTGAAATAAAAACTATTATACAGAGTCCTAACAGCAGACTAGAGAAAGGCAAGGATCAAGTCAAAAATTTGAAATATAAAGAAGCAGAAAACATTCAACTGGAAAAGCAAGAAGAGAAAAGAATCCAAAATGTGAAGATAATGTAAGGAGCCTCTGGGACAGCTTCAAGCGTACCAACATCAGAATTGTGGGGGTGCCAGAAGAAGAGAGAGAGCAAGATACTGAAAACCTATTTAAAGAAATAATGACTGAAAACTTCCCACATCTGGTAAAAGAAATAGACTTACAAGTCCAGGAAGCACACAGAACCCCAAATAAAAGGAATCCAAAGAGGACCACACCAAGACACATCATAATTAAGATACCAAGAGCAAAAGACAAAGAGAGAATATTAAAAGCAGCAAGAGAAAAACAGTTCATTACCTACAAGGGAGCACCCATACGACTGTCAGCTGATTTCTCAACAGAAACGATGCAGGCCAGACGGGAGTGGCAAGAAATATTCAACGTGATGAACAGCAAGAACCTACAACCAAGAATAATCTATCCAGCAAAGCTATCATTCAGAATTGAAGGGCAGATAAAGAGCTTCACAGAGAAGAAAAAGCTAAAGGAGTTCATCAACTCCAAACCAGTATTATATGAAATGCTGAAAGGTACTCTTTTAGAAGAGGAAGAAGAAAAAGGTAAAAGACAAAAAATTATGAACAACAAATACACATCTATCAACAAGTGAATCTAAAAATTAAGTGAATTAAAAATTTGATCAACAGAATAAACTGGTGAATATAATAGAATCAGGAGCACAGAAAGGGAGTAGACTGATAATTCTAAGGACAAAAATCATAAAGCATCAAACAGACTGAAATTACAGCAGAAAGATTAAAGTTAGGTGAGGTAGATAAGTGATCAATCAAAGGACTTGTATGCATGCATATAAGCATAACCAATGATCACAGACACTGGGGGATCGGGGTATGCCTGGGAGGGAGGGGGCAATGGGGAGATATGTATAAAAAAATAATGAAAATTAATAAAAAATTTTAAAAAAACGCAGTTTGCAGAGGATGGGTTGGGAACAAGGTGGAGGAGATACACGGGGGGGTGGGGGAAAGAGGAACAATTGTAATAATCTAAACAATGAAGATTTATTTTTTAAAAATGCATTATCTGCCCCAGCCGGTTTCCTTAGGGGGTGGAGCCAAACATCTCTAAAAATCAATGTGGAAATCGCCTGAAGTGAGGATTAGCGAAAACAAAAAGTATTACCTGTCAAGATCCACACAGTGAGTCTTAATGAAGGGAGGCATGCCTACATTCCAGGGTGTGCACAATTTTATCAGACAAATAACGTATTTACTGCATCACATATATGACAAACATAACACAAGAAAAACACACTTCTTTTTTTTAATATATTTTATTGATCTTTTTACAGAGAGGAAGGGAGAGGGATAGAGCTAGACATATCAATGAGAGAAAAACATCGATCACCTGCCTCCTGCACACCTCCTACGGGTGTGCCCCGTATCCAGGTACATGCCCTTGACCAGAATCAAACCTGGGACCCTTCAGTCCTCGGGCTGACGCTCTATCCACTGGGCCAAACCAGTTAGGACTTGGACACATTTCTGAAATAAAAAAAACTAAGATGCATCACAGTTTTGATTGGAGGTCGACTAGTTGTATGCGTCAATTAAAAAATAGATATTTGAATAGGTGGGAGGATTCAATTCCAATCAAACTTTTCCCTCAGGTTCATCTGCCAAATCTTCACAGCTTCCCCCCCCCCCCAATATTTAAAAAAATTGTTTTTAATGATTTCAGAGGGAGATAGAAACATCAATGAGAGAGAACCATTGATCAGCCTCCTGCATGCTCCACATTGGGAATTGAGCCTGCAACACTGGCATGTGCCCTTGATGTTCTATACACTGAGCCAAAACAGCGAGGGCCACACCTTTTATATATATTTTGATTGATTTCTGAGAGGAAAGGAAAGGGGAGAAATAGAAACATTAACGATGAGAGAGCATCATTGATTTGCTGCCTCCTGCACATACCCCACTGGGGATTGAGCCAGCAACCAGGACATCTGTCCTGACCGGGAATCACATGAAAATTCTTTTACGGAACATGTGTATTACAATTAGTAGGAAACCATGGGTATGCACATATGCAACAAAAAAACACAATGATCAAGTGATCCTGTAATAACTTCTCCTATTTGAAAACTTAAAATGAATTCTCAGACTTGCAGCATGTGCTAAGGTCTTTGCAGGTTTTAGGGTATGGACAAAAAGTGTCTAGCTCAGGGGAGGCCTGCTGGGGCCTTGCAAATTCAGAGACCTAAAACAGACACAAAGGATGCTCTAAAATTGACTTTTTAACCAGAAGCAGTGCCTGGGTTGTGGGCTCAATCCCCAGTAGGGGGGCTGTATACGAGGCAGCAAATAGGTGATCCTGTCATCACTGATGTTTCTCTCTCCCTTCCTCTCTCTAAAATCAATAAAAACTTTTTTTTTAAAAGCATTTGATGGTGGGTACTCATGTCCTAGGCCAGTATCTTCCCTGACAAAGGTCAACCTTCCCCCTGAGCCTGTCTGCTGTCTCTTTGCATCTACAATAACATACCTTGGAATGCCAAAGTAATTTCCCTTTCCTGCAGAATCCTCAAAGCACAGGCACCACTCTGCAAGACCACAACCCTCCCCGACCCCACTGTTGTTCATTATTGACTGTTCCCTATCCTGTACCCAGCTATGTAAAAAAATGTTTATCCTTTTACATCTTAGCCAACAGGATCCACCCTTCCGGTTCCCTCAATTTGCTTTCTCCTGCCTCCCTCATCTATTAGCAATGGATTTCATGTAACCCATATATATATATATATATATATATATATATATATATATATATCCTCTTTTTAAAAAAAATTTTTTTAATTGGTTTCAGAGGGGAAGGCAGAGAGAAAAATAGAAGAGAAAGAATCACTGATTGGCTGCCTCTGCACACCCCCTACTGGGGATCCAGCAGCCAAACCTGTGCCTTGGACTGGAATCCAACCCAGGATGATCTTTCAGTCTACAGGCTAATGCTCTATCCACTGAGCGGAACTGGCCAGGGTTCACTGTTCTTTAAAAAAACACATAACAAACAAATAAATACATGAGAAAACAGCCAAAATGACAGATTAGGTTGAACATATGAACATTTTATCCCATATACAGGTATTTAGCAAATACACATCTGGAAAAAAAAAGTTTCTCCAGAAATCTGTTGGGAAATGCAATCAAACAGTGAGGAGCACAACCAAGTTATACAAAGGTTGGAAATACAGAATGATTGACCAAACCAAATTCTCTAGGATGTAGAGGCACTGATTCTCGAATACTGCTGCAAAAATGCAAAAAGTGTAATTAGTTTAAACCACAATTTGCTAATACTGTTAAGTTAAATATTCTTCTAGTCTAGGACTTGGGACTATTCACTGAATTATTGACAAAAGTAAACAAAACATATCTATATAATTATAATGATACACATATGCTTATACCAGTTTTATTTTTAAAAATCTATTTTAGAGAGACAGACAGTAAGAGACAGAAATATACATTTGTTTTTCCAATGTTTATGCATCCATTGGTTGATTCCCCAATGTGCCTGGAAAGGGGATTGAACCTGCAACCTTGACATATCAGGAGCGCGCTCCAACAAACTGAGCTACCCAGCCAGGGCCCAGGTTTATTTTCAATAGTCAAGAATTAGAAATAACCCAATGTGCATGTACCACATGAATGGATAAGCTGATGGTTTATATATTTGAAGCTAATTTATTCAAAGATAATATTTCTCTGGAAAAGAAAGGATGAGGTACTAATACATCATTACATACATCTTCAACTATTTATGGCACAGAACTGAAGGCAGAAAATCCACTTTTATTGCCACCATATAAATTCTATGAAATGCAAAGCCAGCTATTAAAATGAAAAGTAAATTAATGGCAAGGAGAGATTATAAAAGGACATGAAGTAAATAGTAAAACATATGGTTAGTATTATGACTATGGTGATGGTTTTAGCTTAATACATGTCAAAATTCATGAGATACTATACTTAAAATGTCATTTACCACATGTATATTATACCATACTAGTAAAGATTTTTTAAAATGTCTCAAGATAAAAAATTATCAACTCTTTAAAAATAGTTTTCAACTCTATACTCAATCCACATTCTCCTACCCTCTTGGGGTCAGTCTTGTTAAGTAACAAGTTTATCAAACAATGGACTTTCATTGAAATCAATAGGAATGCTGGCTGGGTAACAAGGTCATATCCCTGGAATATGACCCCTTTTCTTTATCTTTGATTTCCTGCCTGGACCCCAGTGGTCTTGAGATGAACATCTAAGACCCTATAGAAATTCACATAGATACACACATACACACACACAAACACACACACATACAAACGCACACAAATTTTTAAGTGTTGACATTTACTTTAAAAATATATTTTATTGATTTTTTTACAGAGAGGGAGAGGAACAGTTAGAAACATTGATGAGAAAGACATCAATTAGCCGCCTCCTGCACGCCCCCCACTGGGGATGTGCCTGCAACCAAGATACATGCCCTTGACCGGAATCGAACCTGGGATCCTTGAGTCCACAGGCTGACACTCTATATTCACTGAGCCAAACCAGTTTCGGCTTTATTTACTTTTTAAAAAATATTTTTATTGATTTTACAGAGAAGGGAAATATCAAAGATTCTCTAATCATTGATGGGCTATCCTTAACATGCCCCGCACGGGGGACCGAGCTTGTTCAGAGATCAACACTCACTGAACCATGCCGGCCAGGCCACAAAATGTTTTGTAAAAAAATAGTGATAGCAACATCGATGTTAAGAATCAACCCTAGCCTATTTGGCTAAGTGGGCAGAGCGTCAGCCTGTGGACCAAAGGTTCCTGAGTTCAATTCTGCAGGTATCTTGGTTGCAGGCTCCTTCCCAATGGTCGGGCCCATGTAGAAGGCAACCAGTAGATGTGTTTCTCACATTGATATTTCTGTCTTTCCCGCTCTCTTAAAAAGATCATTGGTGGCCTAGCCAGCTTGGCTCACTGGATAGAGCATCAGCCTGCTGACCAAAGGGTCCCAGGTTCAATTCCGACCAAGGGCACATGTTTTGGTTTCAGGCTCAATCCCCAGTGGGGGGTGTGCAGGAGGCAGCTGACCAATGATCCACTCTCATCACTGATGTTTCTATCTCTCTCTCTTTCTCTGAAGTCAACAAAGAAATATATTAAAAAGATCAATGGAAAAATATCCTTGGGTGAAGATCACCAACAAAAATATAAAATGATGAGAATTATTGATTGGCTGCCTCCTGCACAGGCCCTACTGGGGATCTAGCTCACAAGCTAGGCATCAAACTGTGACCTCCTGGTTCATAGGCTGATGCTCAACCACTGAGCAACACCGGCCAGGCCTAAAAATATTTTATCTTCAATGAAAATGACATAAGTCACAGGAGGTAAACATGCCTGGAGACCTTCAGATTTTGTGTACATGTTTCTTTTTCGCAGAAACATTTTTGGATGCACGTTTAGGAGAGGCACATTCCATCCAATTGGATGCTGTCTCCAACAATACCAATCAGGCCAGTGATTCTGTAGCAAGCTTCCCCTAACCCCTACATCCCATAGCCAGTTACCATCAACCCTGTCATCGTAGACAGAAGGGCACATGGCCCTTTATAAGACCTTGGAAAATAATTCCCTTCAAAATTACTGGCATACCTTGTGAAAATGGTATAAATTAATGCTGTTCCCAGAAGCACTTGAGGTTGCAACCCCTGAATCTCCTTAGGGTGATGATTTCTGAGGCTCCTAAAGTTCTTAGCATTTAGGCTTCACATGACCAGAAAGCCCTGCAATCTTTCCTCAAAAGATGTGAACAGTAATGCAAATTAGGCAACACCTGATGAGCTAGTTTCTGTCCCCAGGCCATCCCCTGTGATAGAAAAAGTTAGAAGCCCCTCCCATAAAACGTTGTTTGTAGAATCTAAGTTTGCTTAAAAATCACGACACACAGTAACTAGTATACACAAGATTGAAGAGTACTTAAAACGGTAAGATACTCATTATTTTATAAACCCAAGGAACATGGACCTGGTACTCCTTGCATTGGTGACTTGGACATTGGAAATATTCGTCACAGATATCCAGGGAAACCAGGCCCCTGAAAAAGTCCTTCTCAAGTTGCCAGCTGAATTCAGATGACGTTCTCTGGGTTGTCACCACCACATCAGGTCCATTCCCCAAATATCCAGAGTGAACAGAATGCAGATCCCCTCAGGGCTCAGGCTATTCCTAATTTCCTCCAAAAAACCAAGAAACAGAGAAAGCTGCCCTGAGCACATTAGTATGGTGACTGCTGCAAACTGTGGGAATATTCTAGATGTTTAGGTGAGACAGCTTCGACCAGAGACCTCTATAGTGACATAAACCTGGCAAGAGATGTGTGTGTTGATCAGAAAGTGCAACGTAGACACATATGCTTCCCACATAACTAAAACTTATGGGGAATCTCCCTACTGTTGATGTTTTATGCCTGAGATTAAATTCAGGCCAATGGAATCTCAGAGTTTTCCTCCAGTGTTAACAACACTGAAAACAAAAAAACACACACAAGCGAACAAACAAAACCACCTGAGAAGGCCTTCACATCTAAGTGTGAACTCTGGCATGCTGAGAGAGGTTCGATTTTCGGCTAAAACATTTGCCACATTCAATGCACTCGAAAGGCCGCTCTCCAGTGTGAACTCTCTGATGGTACTGGAGGGTGGAACGAGAAGTAAAAGATTTCCCACATTCACTGCACTCATAAGGCCTTTCTCCCGTGTGGGCTCTCTGGTGGATAATGAGGTGAATCCTCTGGGTGAAGGATTTTCCACACTGACCACACTCGTGAGGCTTTTCTCCCGTGTGAACTCGACGATGTCGAATGAGGATTGAGCTGTTTGTAAAAGACTTGTCACATTCGCTGCACTTGTAAGGCCTTTCTCCTGTGTGAACTCTCTGATGATACCCAAGGGCAGAGACAGAAGTAAAACACTTCCCACATTCACTGCACTCATAAGGCCTTTCTCCAGTGTGAATTCTCCTGTGTTTCGAGAGGTACGAATTCTGGCTAAAGGTTCTCCCACAATCAGTGCATTCAAAAGGTTTTTCTCCAGTGTGAACCCTCTGGTGTTGATGCAACTGGGAACTATCCCTAAAAGATTTACCACATTCATTGCAGTCAAAAGGCCTTTCTCCTGTGTGAACTCTCTGATGACAACGGAGGGCAGAGCCAGAGATAAATGATTTCTCACATTCACTACACTCATAAGGCCTTTCTCCAATGTGAACTTTCTGATGGTAACGAAGGGAGGAGCCAGAGGTAAAGCATTTTCCACATTCACGACACTCATAAGGCCTCTCTCCTGTGTGAACTCTCTGGTGTATATTGAGATGATTCCTTTGGGTGAAAGTTTTCCCACATTCACTGCACTCGTAAGGCCTTTCTCCCGTGTGAACTCTGCGGTGTCGAATGAGGATTGGCCCATTGGTAAAAGTTTTCCCACAGTCACTGCACTCATAGGGTTTTTCTCCAGAGTGGACTCTCTGGTGATAACAGAGGGCAGAGCCAGAGGTGAAAGATTTCCCACATTCACTACATTCAAAAGGCTTTTCTCCAGTGTGAACTCTCTGGTGTTGGGAGAGATAAGATTTGTGGCTGAAGGATTTTCCACATTCACTGCACTCATAAGGCCTTTCCCCTGTGTGAATTCTTCGGTGTATAATGAGGTGATTTATCTGAGTAAAACATTTCCCACAGTGACTACACTCATAAGGCCGTTCTCCTGTGTGAATCCTCTGATGATAACGGAGGCCAGAGCTGGAGGTAAAAAACTTCCCACATTCATTGCATTGATAAGGCTTTTCTCCGCTATGAACTCTCTGATGATAACGAAGAGCAGAGCTTGAAGTAAAAGATTTCCCACATTCACTGCACTCAAAAGGCCTTTCTCCTGTATGAGCTCTCCCATGTTCAATAAGGTCAGTTTTCCGTTTAAAGCATTTCCCACACTCGGTGCACTCAAAACTCATTTCTCCAGAATAAACTGGCTGCTGTTGTGGAACAAGAGTAGAGCTTTGCCTGAAAGATGGTGCACATTCACAACAGACATAACAACTTTCCCCAGTGTGGCTTCTCTGAGGATAAATGAGGACAAATTTTTGGTTAAAGGATTTCCCACATTTTCCGCATTTGTGCTGCCTCGCCGCAGAATGAATTCTCCGGTGTTGAGTGAAGGCTGCGTTCCCCCTAAAGGATTTCCCACAGTCTTCACATTCATGAATCCTGTCGTCATTGTGGACTCTCTGGTGAATAACAAATGAGGATTTGTACCTGAATGGTTTCCCACACTCTCGGCACACAAAACGTTTTTTAATGTGCACTCCTGAGTCCTGAGTCTGTGCGTGTTTAGGACTGAAGGCTTTCTCACATGCTTCCCTAGTAGAGTTACTTTTTCTGTGCTGCAAAGTCCCCCTACTTTTGGAGGTTTTGTTTGGCTTCTCTCTGGCGTGAGTGGTCTGTTGGAGATGTCCTGAGGAGGTCTGGCAGTCCTTCCCAACCCCCTCACGGGTAGAAGGCTTCTGTGACTTTTGGAAATTGCAGCTCTTTGCAAATGAGGGTCTATCCGCAATGTTTGTGACGAATTTCTCTCCCGTGAGCTGCTCCTGGTCCCAGTGACAGTTTGCACTGAAATGAAATTGTTTTCTACATGCCCCACACCTCAGTCTGTGTAGTGTTTCCTCGTGCTCAGTCAAATGGAAGATATCTGTCAAGACTGGACCACACATCTCACAGGGGTGGGTCTTCTGGGAAAGCTGAGATTCCCTTGAACTCCTGCCTTGTGATACTCCCACAGGAATGCTCTGTTCAAATGGTGCCTCCACATTCTTTGTTCCACAACAGCAACCTAAATGAAAAGAAATGATGGTAAATTACACGCTGACTTTATTGGCAAGGGGCAACCCAACCACAAATGTGTAAATCTTCAACAACAACAAAAAGAGCAGGGATAACTAGGATTATATCAGACGACATGACTTTAAGTCAAAAACTGTCACAAGTGACAAAGAACTACTTTATATAATGATAAAGCTGCCAAATAATCAAGAAAATGTAATTGTTATAAGTACATATGTACCCAATATCAGAACACCTAACTATATTTAGGAAGTACTGATCTGAAGAAAGAAATAGACAGCAATGCAATAATAGTTGGTTACTTCAATATTCCACTTTCAATAATGGGTAGATCACCCAGACAAAACTATCAGTAAAAGAATAATATTGAACCTGAACTTTTCTTAAGAGCAAACAGACCTGGCCCTGGCCAGGTAGTTCATTTGGTTACAGTGTGGTCCTTATATGCCAAGGCTGCAGGTTCAATACCTGCTCAGGGTACATACAAGAATCAACTAATGAATTTATGCATAAATAAGTGGGACAAAAAAAATCAACTATTTCTCCCTCTCTCCTTCTGTCCCTTCTAAAATCAATCAATAAAAAATTTAAAAATAACAATATATACACAACATGCAGCAGTATACACATTCCTCTCAAGTGCAAAATGAACATAGAATATAACAAATCATGTTAGATCAAAAAACAAGTCTTAACACGTTAAGCGCCCAGTCAGTCACCAGTGACTGACACTACACTTTCCGTCTGGAAGACAAAACAGGTTAAGCACTTAACGTCTTAACAAACTTAAAAAGTCTGAAACCATATCAAATATCTTTTCCAAACAAAACGGCATGAAACTGGAAATCATCAGAGAAAGAAAGCTGGAAAATAACAAATATGTAAAATTTAAGCAACAAACTCCTGAAAAAAATCAATGGGTCAAAGACATCAAAAATACATAGACAAATGAAAATGGAAACATAACACACCAAAATGCAACAAAAGCAGCAGAGGTAAGGTTATAGTAATAAATGCCTACCTTAAGATAAAAGAAAGATCTCAAACAACCTCTCTTTACATTTTAAGGTATAAGAAGAAACAACATCCCTAGCAGGTTTGGTTCAGTGGACAGTGTCTGCCTGCAGACTGAAGGGTCCCAGGTTAGATTTTAGTTAAGGTTACTACCTTGATTGCAGGATCCTCTTTAGCTCTGGTCCTAGTCAGGGGTCTGTGCAGAGAGCAACAAACTGATGTGTTTCTCTCTTTCCCTCTCTCTTCCACTCTCTCTAAAAAAATGAATGGAAAAATCCTCGGGTGAGGATTATGAAAAGAAGAAGAAAAAAACATCAAACTAAGATCAAAGTTACTAAAGAAAGCAAATAACAAAGATAGTAGAAATAAGTGAAAAGGAGAAAAAAAAACAATTGAAAAGATTCATGACGCCAAAACCAGTTTGGCTCAGTGGATAGAGCGTAGGCCTGCAGACTGAAGGGCCTGAGGTTCGATTCCTGTCAAGGGCATGTACCTTGGTTGTGGGCACATCCCCAGTGGGAGGTGTTCAGGAGGCAGCTGATCGATGTTTCTAACTCTCTCTCCTTTCCTCTCTGTAAAAAATATCAACAAAATATATTTTTAAAACAAGAAAAAGAAAAAAGATTCATGAAAAAAAAATTTATATTTTGAAAGGATAAACAAATTGATAAGCATTTAGATAAACTAAGGGAAAAGACACATATGATCAGAAATAAAAGGAGATATTACAACTGGTAGTACAGGAATACAATCCTATAAAACAAAGGCTAATATCCGAATTATCCTCATGGATGGGAGTTCGACCAACGGAGAGTTAGGTGTGCACTGACCACCAGGGATGGCACGGAACATGGTGGGTGTCAGTGACTTGGCACTAGCAGCGTGTAGTAGTGGAAGCACTCCGGGCTCTGATGAGCCCCCGAGAAGAGTGGGACTGCAGCAGGATGATGGAGCAGGTGAGGAGGTGGTGCCAGGCTAAGGTGAGATGGGGTGGGGGAGGGGGACCCAACACCCCACTGGTCACCCCACAGATCGGTCCTGATTGCTGGCCAGGCCTAGGGACCCTACCCATGCACGAATTTCGTGCATTGGGTCTCTGTAGAAAAATAAGGAATACCCAAATTAGAATGGAAGAAGCAGAACTGTGTTTGCAGATGACATCATCTTACATATAGAAAACACTAAAGACTCCACCAAAACACCCTTAGAATTAATCAATGAATTCAGTAAAGTTGTAGGATTAAAAAAAAAAAAATCAATATACAAAACTCAGTTGCCATGGCCAGTTAGCTAAGTTGGTTAGTGATTCCAATATGCCAGAGTTGCAGGTTCAATCATCGATCACGGCACATAAAAAGCACCAACCATGCTCAGTGGATAGAGCATTGGCCTGCAGACTGAAGGGTCCTGGATTCTATTGCAGTCAAGGGCTCATGCCTGCATTGTGGTCTCGATCCCCAGTGGGGGACATGCAGAAGACGAAGGATCAATGATTCTCATGATTGATGTTTCTCTCTCTCCCTCTCCCTTACTCTCTGAAATTAATAAAAATAACTTTTTAAAAAAAGACAGCAACAAATCTACAATAATAAAAGCATAATATGCTAATTAGACTGGACGTCTTTCTGGACAACCTTCTAGACCAGCAGTTCTCAACCTGTGGGTCGTGACCCCTTTGGGGGTCCATCGACCCCATCACAGGGGTCGCCTAAGACCATCAGAAAACACGGATATTTACATTACAATTCACAACAGTAGCAAAATTACTGTTAGGAAGTAGCAAAGAAAATAATTTTATGGTTGGGGGTCACTACAACATGAGGAACTGTATTAAAGGGTCCCGGCATTAGGAAGGTTGAGAACCACTGTTCTAGACGAAGCCAGGGCAGCAAGGGAAGCCCAGGTCCTGAGTGCCAGAGGGAAGCCGGAGCCGGCAGCCAGGGGAAGGAAGGCCTTCTCTTGCATGAATTTCATGCGTACTAGTAAACCAGTGGAACAACCTATCAATGTTTCTCTTTCTCTGTGCCTCTCCCACCCTCCTCTCAAACAACAAACAACCTATTGTTTTCAGTCCCAGGAAAACACCTGCACCTTTCTCTTTCCTCTATTCTTCCTCCATCCCATGCATCTCCTAAACAATAAGGGACCCCATGAGACTTGCAACTAGGAATGAATGGCAGCAGCAGCTGGTCCCAGGCTAATCCCTGACCCTGTCCTCAAAGCCTCATTTTCTGATGTCTTCCTGAGCCAAAGTGGCCTCAGTGAGGCTCATTTCCCCACCAATCCCTCTCCTATGACTTCTATCCTAGGCCCTTCTTTGTTTCACTGTCCCCAGATTTAATAAGTATCTCCTAAAAAAAAAAAAGTAATAGAAAATAATTTTTTAACTCGGTTGTGTTTATATACATCAATAATAAACTATCTGCAAAGAAAATTTTTTAAAAATCCCATTTAAAATAGCATCAATGGCCGAGACCAGTGTGGTTCAGTGGATAGAGCGTCGGCCTGCGGACTGAAAGGTTCCAGGTTCGATTCCGGCCGGGGGCATGTACCTTGCTTGCGGGCACAACTCCAGTAGAGAGTGTGCAGGAGGCGGCTGATCGATGTCTCTCTCTCTCATCGATGTTTCCGACTTTCTATCCCTCTCCCTTCCTCTCTGTAAAAAATCAATAAAAAATATGTTTAAAAAAAAATTAAAAAAATAAAATAGCATCAATGCCCTGACCAATGTGGCTCAATGGAGTGAAGGTCGTCCCATGCACTAAGAGGTCACCATATTGGCTCCTGGTTAGATTCAGGATAGAGCACATGCTGGGGTTAGGATCTTGATCCCCAATAGGGGATGTGCCGGAAGCAGCCAATTGATGTTTCTCTCTCATGAGTGTTTCTATCTCTTTCTCATCTCCTTTCCTCTCTCTAAAATCAATAAAAACATATTTTTAAAAGTAAACCCAAGGAAAAAATATTCTGAGGTGAAGATTAACAATTAAAAAATTGCATAAAAAGTAATAAAACACTCAGGAATAAATTTAACCTAAGAGGTGAAAGATCTTTATTCTGAAAATTGTTGAAGAAGTCACAAATAAATAAAAAAAAATCCAGTGTTCTTAGACTGAAAGAGTAAATATCATTATGTTCATTTTACCGGGTAATCTCCCCAGTGTGATCTACAAATTCTATGTAATTCATATCAGAATTCCAATGACGTTTTTCACGGATACAGAAAAAACAACCCACTTGGACTTGGGATGATGAACATAGTGGACAGATGATGTGTTATAGAATTGAAACTGGTATTATTTTGTTAACCCAGTGTCACCCCCATAAATTCAATAAGAAAAGAGGGGGATCCTAAAATCTGTATGGAACCACACACAAAAAATCCAAATAGCCAAAGCAATCTTTTTAAAAATATATATACATGTGTTCTTATTGATTTCAGACAGGAAGGGACAGGGAGAAACAGAGACAAAAACATCAATGATGGAATCACTGATTGGCAACCCGGGCATGTGCCCTGACCAGGATCATCATCTCCCGACTCATAGGTTGATGCCAGCTAGTCAGGAATCTTAAAAAAAAAAAAAACACACACATACAAAAACAACAACCACACACACAGAAAGGAAAACAAAAAACACAAAGCTAAAGCCATCGCACTTCCTATCTCAAAATATTGCAAAGCTGAAAATAATCAAAATGCTGTGGTCCTGGCATAAAAATAGACCCATGAGCTGAAAATGGTTTGGCTCAGTGGATAGAGCATCGGCCTGCAGATTGAGAGGTTCCGGGTTCGATTCCGGTCAAGGGCATGTATCTTGGTTGCGGGCACATCCCCGTGGGGGATGTGCAGGAGGTGGCTGATGGATGTTTCTCTCTCATTGATGTTTCTAACTCTCTATCCCTCTCCCTTCAATAAAATATATATATATTTTTAAATAGACCAATGAGAAACAGTAGAGCCCAGAAATACACCCATGCATCTACGGTCAAATAATCTTTAACCAGGGACCCAGGAACACACAGTGAGGAAAGGACAGTCTCTTCAATAGATGATGATGAGCGCTGGCCAGGTAGCTCACTTGGTTACAGCATCTTCCCAATAACCAAGGTTGGGGGTTGGATCTCAGATTGGGGCACATACAACAAGAATCAATCAATTAATGCATAAATAAGTAGAACAACTAGTTGATGTTTCTCTCTCTCTCTCTCTCTCTCTCTCTCTCACTCTCTCTCTCTCTCTCTGAGATCAATAAAGGAAAAGCAAACAAGGGATGAGATAAATGGATAATTGTCATGTGCAAAAATTAAAAGTAACTTGAATGTAAAAAATATTTAAGACCTGAAATTGTTAAACTTTTAGAAGAAAATTTAAAGGAAAAGCTCCTTGACATTGGTGTTGGCAATGATTTTTTTGGATATGAAAGCAACAGCACAGACAACAAAAGCAAAAATAAGCAAGTGGGCTACACGAAACCAAAAAGCTTCTACACAGTAAGAGGCATAATCAACAAAATAAAAAGGCACCCTAAGAAATAGGAAAACATATTCTCAAAAGATGTATCTGATAAGGGGTTAATATCCAGAACATATAGCTCTAATATGGTTCAGTTGGTTGGAGTGTCGTCCCATGCACCAAAAGGTCACAGGTTCAATTTCCAGTCAGGGCACATATCTGGGTTGTAGGTTCAATCCCGTTCCAATTGGGGAATGAGTGTGAGAGGCAACCCCATCCATTTCTTTCTTCCCCCCTCCCCTCTCTCTCTGTCTTTCTCGCTGTCTCTCTCTCTCCCCACCCTCCCCTTCCCCTTCCGTTACTCCCTTCCCCTATCTCGCTAAGTAAATAAATCAATGAACCTGTTCTCAGGTGAGGAGAAAAAAAAATCCAGAATGTATATATAAAAAACACACAATTCAACAACCAAAGAATAATTTAATTAAAAATGGCAAAAGATATATACAGATATTTATTCAAAGATATACAAATGGTGAAGAGATGTCACAAAGATGCAAATTCAAACCACAATGAGATACCACCTCACAGCTGTTAGGATGGATACTAAAAACAACAAAAAATACACATACAACAAAACGAGATAAAAAGTGATAACAAGGATGTGAAGAAAAGGAAACCTTTGTATACTGTAGGAGTGCAACTCAAGACAGCCTCTATAACCAACTGCAGGAAAGTTCCTCAAAACATTCAAAACAGAACTACCATATGGTCCAACAATCCCACTGCTTTTATCCAAAAGAAACAAAAATCAGTATCTCAAAGAGATATTTGCATGCCTATGTTTACTGCAGCATTATTCATAATAGTCATGGCAAGAAATTATCTAAAGAATCTGTCTACAATTGAATGCATAAAGAAAGTCTGATGTGCGCGCGCGCACACACACACACACACACACACACACACACACACACACTGGGGTATAATTCAGCCATTAAAATCATGCATTTGTAACAACATCAATGAACCTTAAGGGCATAATGCAAAGTGAAATAAGCCAGACTGAGAAAGATAAATACTGTATAATATCACTTATATGTGGAATCTTAAAAAAAGAGTTGAATCAAAAACAAAAACAATGTCAGGAACTAGGGGTTAAAGGAAATGAGGAGATATTGGTGAGTTACAAAATTAAGTAGAGACTCTAATGTAAAACATGGTGACTAGAGTTAATAATGCTGTACTGTTTTCTTTTTTTTTTTTCTTTTTTAATATATTTTATTGATTTTTTACAGAGAGGAAAGGAGAGGGATAGAGAGCTAGAAACATCCATCAGCTGCCTCTTGCACGCTCCCTACTGGGGATGTGCCCGCAACCAAGGTATGTATATGCCCTTGGGACCTTTCAGTCCACAGACCGACGCCTATCCATTGAGCCAAACCAGTTTCGGCTGTACTATATTCTTGAAATTTGCTAAGAGAACAGATTAAAAAGGTAAATACAATAGTCAGCTCTAATCAGGGGTGATGCATTCCAAGAAGCCGTGAGTAGTATCCAGCCCCCGTACATAAGGTGATGGATGTGTTAATTTGATTGCATTAATCTTTTCACAATGTATGTGTACAATAAATCATATTATGGATTTTAAACATGTACAATAATATCTGTCAGTTATACCTCAATAAAGCCAGAAAAAAAGATCTAATACTACAAATAGAACCATATAGGACAGTCTTAAAAAATAACCCATACTAGCTGGTTTGGCTCAATGGATAGAGCATTGCCTGCAGACTGAAGGATCCCAGGTTCGATTCCTGTCAAGGGCACATGCTCAGGATGCAGGCTCAATCCCCAGCAGGGGGCATGCAGGAGACAGTTATCATTGATGTTTCTATCTCTCTCTCCCTCTCCCTTCCTCTCTGAAATCAATAAAAAATATTAAAATAAATAAAATAAAATAAAAAATAACCTATGGGATTGGTAAGTAATAACCGTGATGATGCCTGTAATTGCCAGCATGGGAAGCACAAGAAAAGGTCAGATAAAGGAAGCGGGGGAACTGAGTGCCATCCACCTGGATACCTGGCCCAGCCGGTAAAGGGAACACAAGTAGGTCACCAGGCCCCTATGCGATTCAGCACACGTGCATTCAGCTGCAGGAGGTGAGGCCGGCAGACTCACAGGCCCTCCCCAGGACAGCGACTGCCCAGAAACCCGGGAGGCAAGCGGTGCTCACAGTCCACTGGTGAGAACAGGGCGCCTCCGGGGAAAGGACATGGGGAAACGCAGAGGCCGGTCCGGTCACGGGGGAGAGGAAGGCCTTACCCTGAGAGGACACGAGGGCAAAGTTCTCCAGCATCACATCGAGGTACAGGCGTCTCTGATCCTCATCCAGGAGGCGCCACTCCTCCTTGGAGAAGTGCACGGCGACCTCCTCAAAGGCCACGTGACCCTGTGAGGGTTAAAACAATAAAACATGAACAGCATCTCCCCGTACCACTTCCTCCTACATCTTCCCTTTGCTCACCCTCCGCTCGGGCTGCCCACCTCAGAGGAGATGCCGCCGTGGTGCCAGTGACACCATCTGCTCACAGAGCTTCATCAGTGTTCTCCCTCTCAGCAGCACCAGCCCGGCGGGTGGGAGGATGGGGAGGATGCAGATAAATGTTGTCTAAGCTCTGCACTAGGTGGCACTCCTCCTGAGACACCATTCACCTGGGGCTGCCCACACTGTGTCTCTGAGACAGCTACAGATCTGACTACATGTCCAGCCCAGCAGCTCTGCCGCCTTCTGACCCAGGCCACAGGCAGAGCTCTGGATCCACCCATGTCCATGGCACATGGCACCCAAAGCATGCAGTCCAGTCCTCTGAGGGACCTCTAGCTGCAAAAAGCCCCAAAGGAGACTTTGAAGACCTCCCTCTGAAGACCTCCCTCTTCAATACCTGCCACCCAGACCCACATGTGAATCTCAGGTAATAATAACCCCCTTCTATTTTCCGCTCTGTCCTCAAGATCCCCACCGCAGCCATCATCCTCCGACCTCCCTCACAGGGACAGGGACACAATGACCACACTGTCCCAGACCTTACCCACTGGCAACATATACCTCCCCAGATTCCATCCAAACTCCCCACAAAGCCCTGAACGGTGTGGCTCAGTAGATAGAGTGTTGGCCTGAGGACTGAAGGGTCCCGGGTTTGATTCCAGTCAAGAGCATGATGTACCCTGGTTGTGGGCACATCCCCAGTGTGGGGGGGGAGGTGCAGGAGGCAGCTGATAGATGTTTCGTTTCTCATCGATGTTTCTGACTCTCCCTCTCCCTTCCTCTCTGTAAAAAAAAAAAAAAAAACCTCACCACAAAGTTCTGGTGAATCCATACAGTAATGAATAAACAGATGCCTCATTCTTTAGTGTCATTCCTCTCTCTCTCTTTTTTTAACATATTATACTGATTTTTTTTACAGAGAGGAAGGGAGAGGGAGACAGAGAAACATCAATGATAGAAGAGAACTACTGATCAGCTGCCTCCTGCTCACCCCCTACTAGGGATCAAGCTCACAACTGAAGGAAAGACAAATGGAAAACTGAAAAGTCATCAGTAAAATGTTGCTTCAACAGCATAAAAGAAAGTCTTTTTTGCATCAAATTGTGACTGGCGATGAAAAGTGGATTTATTCTGAGAATCCCAAACACACAGAATCACGGGTTGACCCAGGCCCACCATCAACATCAATTGCCTCCACTGCTTCAGCCGCTAAGACCAAAAATCCCGAGGTTGTTCCCAATTCCTTTCCCCCCCTCACCTACAACATTCAAAAATCTACATGGCCCGTCTTTAAAAATGGGCCCGGAATCCAACCTCTCCCACCTCCACCGACACCACTCCTGTCCAACACCTTCCGTCTAGATTGGAGCAGCTACCTTTTCCTGGGCTGACTCCTCCCTCAGCCCTGTAATCCGTCCCCCACCTGCAACCAGAAGAAGCCTGTTCATCCCTGAGAGACCAACTCCTGCTTCTGTCCAACCCTCCATCCGCCTCCACAACAGATGCCCAACTTCTTAGGCAGCTACATCACAGGCATGATTACTGACTCCCCCTGCTCTTCTTTTATTTAATATTTTCATTTTTATTGATTTTTCACAGAGAGGAAGGGAGAGGAATAGAGTTAGAAACATCGATGAGAGAGACATCGATCAGCCTGCCTCCTGCCTACTGGGGATGTGCCCACAACCAGGATACATGCCCTTGACCGGAATCAAACCTGGGACCCCTCAGTCCGCAGGCCGACGGTCTATCCACTGAGCCAAACCAGTTTCGGCTCCCCTGCTCTTCTTTTAAAAAACATATTTCTTTGTTGATTTCAGAGAGGAAGGAAAAAGGATAGAAACATCAATGATGAGAATCACTGATCCACTGCCTCCTGCACGCCCCGCACTGGGGATGGAGCCCACAACCCAGGCATGTGCCCTTGGCCAGAATTGAACCTGGGACCCTTCAGTCCGCAGGCTGACACTATATCCACTGAGCCAAGACAGCCAGGAACCCTCCACCCCTACTCTTTATTCTTAAGAACGGAGATCTGCCCTGGCAGGGTGGTGCAGTTGCTTGGAGAATTGTCCTGTATGAAAACAGACTGCAGGTACAGACCTAGTTTGGGGGTGTGATCCCTGGTCAGGACGTGTAGGGGATCGATGTTTCTCACTTCAACGTTTCTCTCTTTCAAGTCAATAAACATATCCTCGGATGAGGATGTAAAAACAAGTTATTAAAATAAAAAAGCAAAAATAGAAAAAGGAAAGAATGGAACTCTGCCCTGCCTACCGTATTCCCAGCTTCTGGCACCTCCAAGCATTTGCACCTGCTGGCGTCTGCCCTGGGTTAACCTCCCACACCGGTTTACAATGGTGGCCAGACATGGGAGCCCCTTCATGTCACCTGTGCCCCGTCCCTCAGGACACAGGGGTCGGGGGTATCCCAAGGGTCCCCACACCCAAGAGACGGGAAAATACCAAGGGGAGAGTTGGCAGATACCACGCCCTCAGACCTCGAGGTTCGGACCAAGAGCTTGATTAACAGATGAAAGCGTCAGAACCTGGCGATCCCCGACATCACACGGGTGGTGCCAGGACAGTGGAGGGGCTGGGACACCCTGTCCTTCCTTGTGTGGGTGCTAGAAGTGGCTTTTCAACCTGGGGGACCGGTGGGAATAAGCAGACAACCACCCATCGGTGCCAAGGGAGCAGGTCTCTGACTGGTGCCCTCCATGCTGCCCATGTCAGCTGTGACCTGGAAGTAGCTGGGTGAGCACAGTGGCGGTGGCAGGAGCAGTCCCAAGCCATCAGTCCGCCATCCCCCTCAGGCCTCCTCCTTCCCATCCGAGACTTGCTCTCTCTCTGAGCAGTTTTTTTTTTTTCCTTTCCTTTTCTTATTTATGAGCCACTTTTGTAAAACATTAAAAGGCCGGTCACAGCCCTCACCGGTTTGGCTCAGGGATAGAGTCTGCCCTGTGGACCGACGGGTCCTGGGTTCAATGTGTTTTTCTCACGTGGATATTTCTCTGTCTTTCCCTCTCTCTAAACATCAATGAAAAATATTCTCGGGTGTTCATTTAAAAATCCTACCATTTCCCTGTAAGACATCCCCCGAAAATAAGACCTACTTCCAGTTTTGCCTCTTGCTGTCATAGAAGGCATCCCCCCAAAAATAAGACCTCCCCGAAATATAAGGCCCCTGAAGCTACCATCAGGCGCCTGACTCTTGATTTAAAGAGACTTCACACGGCCTGAACAGCTCTGGCTGCGCTGTGGCCAATCAGTGAGCTGGTTTGTGATGACAACTACTACCATACTGTAGACAGGTAATAAATATCCTTTTTTATTTTTTTTGTTCAACAATAAATGTGTACCGCCTTCTTCATGAAAAAATAAGACATCCCTGAAGATAAGAACTAGCGCATCTTTGGGAGCAAAAATTAATATAATACACTGTCTTATTTTGGGGGAAACAGGATATATATTGCCAAAACCAGTTTGGCTCAGTAGATAGAGTGTTGGGCTGCGGACTGAAAGGTCCCAGGTTCAATTCCGGTCAAGGGCATGCATCTTGGTTGTGGGCACATCCCAGTAAGGGTTGTACAGGAGGCAGCTGATCAATGTCTCTCTCTCATCGATGTTTCTAACTTTCTATCCCTCTCCCTTCCTCTCTGTAAAAAATCAATAAAGTATACTTTTAAAAATAAAAATCCTATATAATAAAAGCCTAATATGCTAAGTACCCAGTCTTCTGGTTGATCATTCAACCAATCCAAAGCATATTATGCGAATGATATGCTTAAAGTCACTCGACTGCCGCTATGACGTGCACTGACTACCAGGGGGCAGACGCTCTGATGTTCCAATGGGTAAGTTGGCTTTCTGCTGGGAACCAGCTGATTGGGACTCAGTGAGACGGGATGGACACCCTCTGAAGCCTTTCTGCAGTCCCTCCCCAGCCCTGATTGTGCACCCGTGGGGTCCCTCAGGATGGCCTGCACCCTCATGCCATCAGGGACCTGTGGGGGGTGTCAGAGAGCCAGTTCTGGCAGGAAGCTACGAGGTGCACTGACCACTAGGGTGCAGATGCTCGATGCAAGAGTTGCCCCCAGCTTCCCTGAAAGGAAATGAACTCCCCTCAATCTTGTCTTCTAGGGCTGGGCCCCCTGCCTAAAACCCCTCCCTTTTCTGGGAGTGGCCACAGGTGTGTCAGCCGTGTCCTAGCTTCCCTGACCACCACCGCCCGAATGGACCAATGAAGCTCCAGGAAACAGCAAGGTTCCTAATTATGCTAAACCACAGAAAGACCCTAATTCAGGTGACCAATCTCTGTAACCCTTGTCACTTTCCTAAGCCCTCCCAATTATCCTACCCCATAAAACTCATTGTTCCCGCCCGGCTCGCCCTCTCGCCTCGCTGCTGCGCCAGAAAGAGGCTGAGAGCCAAACCCGGGTTTGAATAAAGACTCTTTGCTTTTGCATCAGAAAAGGCTCCTTAGTGGTTGATTATTGGGGACCCCGAACTCTGGGCATAACACCCCACAGGGGGGAGCACTGCTCAGCCAGTAGCTGGGGGAGCGCAGTGCGGGGGAGGGTCGGGGGACAGGAGGGGCCTAAGCCATCAGCTGGACCTACTCCAAGAGCGCCCAGGCTGCCACGGGGTGCAGGCCAGGCTGAGGGGGGCGCTCCCGTCCCCCAGTGACGCCGCATGCACAAATGTTGTGCACCGGGCATCCTCCAGCAAGTAAATAAAAAGGCCTGTCCCGCACGTGTCCCTCTTCCGCTCACAAACTCCCATGATGCGCCAGCCCGGCCCGTCCCGACACCAGTCTGTCCCTCCTCGCGCGCGGGAAAGCGGAGCCCAGATTCCCGGATGTTCCCGGATGCTCCCGGCCCAGCCGCCCCCGCGCAGTTCCCCAGCGGCGGCGACCCCTCAGCGCCTCACCGCCAACCCCTTCATACCGGCCCTCACGCGGGGCTGGGCGGCAGGAGGGACGGGCGCCCGCCCCCCGGGCTGCAGGGTTGGGTTGGGGGGGCCGGCGGGGAGGCCCCGGGGGCCGCGCTCACCTCATCCGGGCGCCTCGGCGCGGCCGCCGCCATCGGGCTCGGCGAGCGGGGGGCGGCCCTGGGGGCGCCGGTCTCCGACCCGGTCAGCCCGCGGTGGCGCCGCCGGCCTCACCCCCGCGTCTGCGCGGCGGAAACCAGGCCGCCGGCGCCTTCCCGGTTCCCGCAGGCCGCTCTGGGCCCACGACCCCAAGCCTGCGACGCGATGAAAGGGTCCAACGGGTCCGTGAGGTGCCAAGTGACCGACACGGAAGAGGCCGGAAGTCCCGCCTTGGCGAGATCCGCAGACCGGAAGTGCCTCGTCCCCAGTCGCCATTGGCTCATCGTGTCGTCCTCTCGCGCACAGTCTCCTGGGAAATGTAGTTCGCAGAGCCCCGGGTACCCAAAGGGAACGTGTTCCGCTTAGAGGAGAGAATGGGGCAGCTAGAGGAATGGTCAGAATGGTGCTGCTTAGAGGATAGAGCGTGGGCCTGCGGACTGAAGGGTCCCGGGTTCGATGCCGGTAGAGAGCACGTGCCCCGGTGTGGCTTTGTCCCCAGTAGGGGGCTTGCAAGAGACAGCAGACCAATGATGCTCATCATTGATGTTTTTCTCTCTCTCTCCTTTCCTCTCTGAAATCAATAAAAAAAAAAAAAAACCTTTTTTAATAAATGGTGAAGGGAAGAGGGCAGACTGGAAGGGGGTGTGAATCAAATGGTTGTATTTCTTTTTAAAACATATATTTTATTGATATTTTACAGAGAGGGAGAGGGATAGAGTTAGAAACATTAATGCGCTGCCATAAAAAAGAAGAAATTCTGCCCTAACCGGTGTTGCTCAGTGGATAGAGCATCGGCCTGCAGACTGAAGGGTCCCAGGTTCGATTCCAGTCAAGGGCATGGACCTTGGTTGCATGCACATTCCCTGTGGGGGTGGGGGGGGAGAGGTGCAGAAGGCAGCTGATCGATGTTTCTAACTTTCTATCCCTCTGTCTTCCACTCTGTAAAAAATCAGTAAAATACGTATTTGTTTGCTTTTTAAAAAAGAAGGAATTCTTACCATTTGCAGCAACCTGGATGGAACTGGAAAGCATTATGCTAAGTAAAATAAGCCAGTTCATCAAAGAAAAATATTGCGTGATCTCACTCATTTATGGATAATAACATTATGAAATGATGAACAAAAAGATGGATATAGAGGCAGGAAAACATCAAACAGACTGTCAAATGACTATAGGAAGGTTAGGGAGAGGTGGAGTCGATAAGAGATCAACTGAAGGACTTGTATGCATGCATATAAGCATCACCAATAGACGCAAGACACTGGGGGGTTAGGACATGCATGGCAGTGTGTGTGTGGGAGCAATGGGAAGATATGTATACATTTAATGCATTAATAAAAATTTAAAAAAAAGAAACATCAATGAGAGCGAGATATCGATCAGCTGCCCCCTACATGCCCCCCACTGGGGATGTGCCCGCAACCAAGGTACATGCCCTTGACCGGAATCAAACCTGGGACCTTTCAGTCCGCAGGGCAATACTCTATCCACTGAGCCACACTAGTTTCAGCAATGATTCTCTTACCATTGATGCTTCTCTCTCTCTCTTTCTCTCTCTCTCTCTCTCTCCCCCCCCTCTTCCTCTTTGAAATCAATAAAAGTATATTATTTAAAAATTTTCCCACATTCATTGCACTCATAAAGGCTTTGTCCTGAGTGGATTCTCCAGTGAGAATCAACACCAGGATGGACACTAAAAGATTTCCCATATTCGTTACCTTCTAAGGGTGTTTTCTGTTATGAATTCTCTGGTGTTTTGAACAGTGAGACATTTCTTTAAAAAATTTACCCCTGCCAAAACCGGTTTGGGTCAATGGATAGACCGTCAGCCTGCAGACTGAAAGGTCCCAGGTTCGATTCCAGTCAAAGGGCATATACCTTGGTTGTGGACACATCCCCAGTGGGGGACGTGTAGGAGGCAGCTGACTGATGTCTTTCTCATCGATGTTTCTAACTCTCTATCTCTCTCCCTTCTGAAAAAATCAATAAAACATTTTTTTAAAAATTACCCCATTCACTACACTCATCAGGCCTTTCTCCAGTGTGAATTCTCCGGTGTTTAATCAATTGGGAATTGCATATATATATATATATATATGATTCTCCACGGAGGAAGGGAGAGGGATAGAGAGCTAAGAAACATCAGTGAGAGAGAGACATTGATCAGCCACCTCCTGCACGCCCCCTACTGGGGATGTGCCCGAAACCAAGGTACATACCCTTGACTAGAATCAAACCTGTGACTTTTCAGTCCGCAGGTCAACGCTCTATCCACTGAGCGACACCAGTTTCGGCGGTGGAATTACTCATAAAGGATTTGCCACGTTCATCGTATTCATGAGGCCTTTCTCCTGGGTGAGATCTTTGGTGATACTTTTTTGTTTTCCCACGTTAATTTTTTCTAACATGGCTTCGGTTTTATGTCTCCTCATTATTAACAGGGGGAAGGCATCTGACAAGTCCCCACTGTCTTTGAGTCATCTGGTAAACCGGAAAAACTCAGTTCAGCACCCCTCCTGAGCAGGGGGAAGCACATGGGGTCACAGAGTAGTCACATGGAGAGCCTCTGGGCGGGGGAGGGTACCTGGTGCTGATGAAGGCACCTGGAGGGACGAGACCAGCAGGCCTCAGGCCCCCTTCAGTCTCTTAAAAAAAAAAAAAGATTTCAGCCGAAACCATTTGGCTCAGTGGATAGAGCGTCGGCCTGTGGACTGAAGGCTCCCCGGTTCGATTCCGGTCAGGGGCATGTGCCTTGGTTGTGGCACATCCCTAGTGGGGGAGCACGCAGAAGGCAATTATTCAATGTCTTTCTCTCATCATTGACTCTAACTCTCTATCCCTCTCCCTTCCTCTCTGTAAAAAATCAATATATTTAATAATAATAAAAAAAAGAAAAAAAAGATTTCAGAGCCAAGAGCTTTGTGATTCCAAGCAGGCCACACAGAGCCAACGGTGACCTGGGAATACCCTGTTTCCCTGGAAATGAGACAGTGTCTTCCATTAATTTTTCTCCCCAAGATGTGCTAGATCTTATTTTTAGGAAAATGTCTTATTTTTCCATGAAGAAGAAGAAGATGGTACACATTTATTGTTGAACAAAAAATAAAAGGAAACTTATTACCTGTCTACGGGATGATAGTCGTCATCACTAACCAGCTCCCTGATGGGCCGCAGTGCAGCCGGAGCTGTTCAGGCAGGGCGAGGTCTCTTTAAATCAGGAGTCAGACGCCTGATGGTAGCTTAGGGGGCCTTCTATTCCAGGGACGCCTTATTTGCGGGGGAGGACTGATGATCAGGGAGGTCTTATTTTCAGGGTGTCTGGTTTTTGGGAAAACAGGGTATCCCAGGCTCGAGCCCTGATCCCCAAGACCTGGGGCCAAGGGCAGACAGAGACAGGACACAGATCCAGGAGGGAAAATGTACTTCTCTCACACCCCGGTTTTCCAGGTTTCTCACTGAGACTCGTAACGGGAAAACCCAATTCTCAGAACGGCAGCCTCCCTGGTGGGCAGGGCCAGAAGAGGGCTGAGAGGCAGTGTGCCTGCTGGGACCTCCCTGTGTGGTGGTCCAGATCCTGGCCAGACAGGTTCAGGGGATGGAGGCCCCCGCTGGCTGGCTGGCGGACTGGCTGGGCTCCTCCAACATCTGCTCCCACATATATGCACCCATCCTCTAGGGGTGGCTCATCACAAGAGGTGCACCATGCTGAAACCAGTGTGGTTCAGTGGATAGAGCGTCGGCCTGCGGACTGAGGGTCCTGGGTTCGATTCCAATCATGGGCACGTATCTTGGTTGCGGGAGCATCTCCAGTAGGGGGCGTGCAGGAGGCAGCTGGTCTGTGTCTCTCATCGATGTTCTATCCCTCTCCCTTCCTCTCCGTAAAAAATCAATAAAATATATATATTTTTTAAAAAGGTGCACCAGCTAAGCTGCTGCAGAACTTGCTTCTCCTTCGGGTACATGGCCAGGAGGTCAAAGTAATCTTCATTTTTATTTTATTATTTATTTTATTTTATATATTTATTTTTTTGCATTTCTGAAAAGATGCTCCCCCCCCTGGAAACCGCCCCCCCCCCCCCCATGATAATCACGTGGAAAAGCAGGCCGGGGGAGTTCACCCGCCTTCAGCTTCTGAGGAAATGTACAGCTTCTCTGTACATCCCGTGGATGCGCTGCATACTCTGGGTGTCAGCACCGACGGTCCCCAGGTCGATGGTGTGGAGCCTGAGGTCAGCAGAGGAAATAGAACAGCCCCCAGGCTTAGGAAGGCGGAAGTCCCGCTCACGCGCCAGAAGTGCCTAACCCGGCCCCTCACCCTCATTGGCTGTGCACACGGCCTCTCCGCGCAGACTCCTCTGGGTAATGTAGTTTCCAGCGCTCTCGGGAGCCTGGAGTGCGCTGTTCATGGTCCTGAACAGACTTGGAAATCAGCAGCCAAGGAGTCTAAGGCAGGGGTCGACAAACTGCGGCTCTCGAGCCGCGGTTTACTGCTCTGTTGACTAATGAGTTTGCCGACCACTACTACTGGAAAATGCTTTAAAAACATTTTAGAGAATCCAAGATGGCGGCATAGGTAAACACCTACACTGCTGCTTCGCACAACAATTTCAAAACTACAACTAAAAGACAGAACGGACATCATCCAGAACCACAGGAAAGCTGGCTGAGTGGAAATTCTACAACTAGAAGGAAAGAGAGGGGCTCACAGAAACCCAGAGGAGCTGCAAAAAGCCGAGGTACTGAGACGCGCGCGCTGAGAGAGCAGGTGCCGGAGTACTGGGCTGGCTTTCTCTGGCGGGAGGGAAACGGAGACTCTCAACGGCATTGAACCCCTTATCTTACGACACTAAACCCCAGATCCAGCCGAAACTCATACGGGGGAGTTTGGACTGTGAAAAGGGAGAGGTGCACGGAAATTTAGGGGAGTCGCAGAAGATCGGGTCCGGTCTCGCACGCGCACGGTGCTGCGCAGAGGACAGATTGCTGATTGTGCCACTGGCTTTCGCGAGTGGGCGGGAGACAGACCCTCCCAACTGTGCCACTTCTGAGTCCACTGAGCCCCTGTTTCGGGCGAAACCCTGGGGACCTAGACTCGTGTGGTCCTGGCGCGCAGGGGAGATGGAAAGGCAGCGGTTAGAGGCACTGCGGGTGCGCGTGTGCACAAGGACCGCTCCAGCCATTACCCAGTCACGTGAGACTCGGGGGCCATGGAGGGCGGGGCCGACGGGAAGGCAAGGCGGTCCCTTAAGCCCTGAGACTCCACCCCTCCCAAGCTCAACCGAGGCTTCTATGGCTTTGCGTCTGCTATCATAGGGCTGAATCCAACACAGAAGTTTCCCCGGCATGGTGAGGATGCCGAGACAGGGGAAGGGATCACAAACAAAAGAAATGGAGGCAAAAAAAAAGACTGGATATAGAGTTCAAAACCACGCTTATGGGGTTTTTCAAGAATATGCTAGAAAAGATGGATAAATTTAGCAAGACCCAAGAG
>JAAGEH010000409.1:429219-455803 GCA_011751065.1 Lasiurus cinereus | reverse complement strand
AAATAAATAAAAATAAAAACATTTTAATGCCGAAACCGGTTTGGCTCAGTGGATAGAGTGTCTGTCTGTGGACTGAAAGGTCCCGGGTTCAATTCTGGTCAAGGGCACGTACTTTGGTTGCAGGTACATCACCAGTAGGGGGCATGCAGGAGGCAGCTGATCGATGTCTCTCTCATCAATGTTTCTAACTATCCCTCTTCCTCTCTGTAAAGAATCAATAAAATATATTTTAAAGAAAAAACAAAACATTTTAATAATGTACTAATGTCTTTAACCTGAAGTCAAAGCTTATTAAGAGTAATGCCACTCACCGAGACTGGTTTGACCTCAGTGGCTAGAGCATAGGCTTACGGACTGAAGGGTCCCAGGTTCGATTCCGGTTGGGGGCATGTACCTTGCTTGCGGGCACATCTCCACAGTGAGGTGTGCTGGAGGCAGCTGATTGATGTCTCTCTCTCATCGATGTTTCTGACTTCCTATCTCTGTAAAAAATCAATAAAATATATTTTTTTAAAAGAGTAATGCCACTCTAAGGGGTAGTGTCCCACTACTTGTCTTCCCCCAATTTCCTGCCCCTGGAAGCTCACAGGGAGGTGAAGTATAACGTGGGGAATAGAGTCAGGAATATTGTAGTAGCAGTGTCTGGTGTCTGCTGGGTAAGAGACTTTGTAAATTATATACATGCCTGCCCCTCGCCGGTTTGGGTCAATGGCTGGAGCATCAGCCTGCAGACTGAAGGGACCTAGGTTCAACTGTGCAGGAGGCAGCTGAAGGATGTTTCTTTCTCATCCATGTTTCTGACTCTCTATCCTTCTCCCTTCCTCTCTGTAAAAAATAAAAATAAAAAACAATCCACAATGAATTGGATTTACAGCCCCCCCCCCCTCCCTGGCCCCATGGCGAGCCAGCACAGAAAAGGGTTCAGTGAGCCTGAGGGGGTGGGAGGAGGGTGAAGGATGTAGAAAATACAAAGAGAATAAAAGCTGGGTCTCAGTGGATCTCCTGTGCCTGGCGGAGGCCCCAGAGTAAGATCCAGAAGGCAAGCTGAGCCTTTATGTTATAGCCAGAGGTCCACAAGGAAGTGGTCCCCCTTGTGACAATGTCCTTGTGAGTTTCCCTTGTTTTGGCAGCCCTTGCGGCACCTCCCACAGCCCATCAGTGACCCAGGAAGGAGCGAGGGGGCGTCCTGAGGTCAAGCTTAGTGACACTGAGAGGGCTGGGCCCTCTAAGCTGGGAATTGTTCGGGGCTTGGCCAGCAGGTCGGTTCGAGGCTTTAACCAGATAGCCGCTCCCTACACACACACACACACCGCTCCTTACGCCGGTACCCAGTTGATATTCGTAGACCTCTCTAGTAAATGAAGAACAGCTACGGGAACCGATGAGGGTGGACATTCTGTTTAAGGAGAGAGACTCCCCAGCCTGGTCTCGTATTTCTGGTCAGGAGCAAGGACAGGAAATACAACGCCTCCTTCATCCTGACGAGGTTGGACTCTCCTCTTTCCAAGGACAGTAGCATTATCCGGGCGTGGCGAGGGCTGAGGCGAGGATGGCTAGGTTATGGATTTATTCTGTGGGAGATGCTTCTTCAGGTCCTCTTCCCCGAGGTTTCGCCCGTCCTCGCGCTGACCACCCACCATGTGTGTGTCCCCCACACAGGGTGGCACTCCTGGCCTGCAGCTCTCTCACCGGCTTGCACGGTTTCCCACGTTGGCCAGGGGACCAGCCTTCCGGGCTGTGCCTCCTCTACTGCTTTGGCGCGCTCCCCAATCCTGCTCCTTCGAGGTGCTGCCTTCTCTTGGACCTAATGGCTAAAAAGGAGACACGGTGTTATTCCGTGATGCAGATCGGAGGAACAGAAAGGGAGGGAAAGGGCTGATGGAGGAAGAATGGAAGAATAAAGGTGCAGAGAGCGGGATGTTTAGGGCATGAGGCATGTTACTTGAGAAGGAGGGTGAACGTTTGAAATGTTATTTATTTTATTTTTTTAAATATATTCTATTAATTTTTCACAGAGAGGAAGGGAGAGTTAGAAATATCGAGGAAAGAGAAACATCAATTAGCCGCCTCCTGCACACTCCCTACTGGGGATGTGCCCACAACCAAGGTACATGCCCTTGACCAGAATCGAACCTGGGACCCTTCAGTCTGCAGGCTGATGCTCTATCCACTGAGTCAAACTGATTTTGGCAACATTTGGAAAAATTTTTTAAACATACTTTATTGATTTTTTTTACAGAGAGGAATGGAGAGGGATAGAGAGTTAGAAACACCGATGAGAGACAGAAACATCCATCAGCTGCCTCTTGCATATTCTCCACTGGGGATGTGCCCACAAACAAGTGGGGGGCATGCAAGAGGCAGCAGATTAAATCTCTCTCTCTCTCTCTCTCTGCCTTCCTCTCTGAAGTCAATAAACACACACACACACACACACACACACATATATATATATATATATATATATATATATATATATATATATTTTTTTTTTTTAAGAAAAGAGAACCACGCTATCCTGGCCAGCTCAGCTTCTCTGTGGCTTTGGGTCTGCCAGGGTGCGCTGGTGGGTTCCCACCTGAATTGATGAACTCCGCCAGCTCCTTCTTGTCCCCCGAAAGCAGGTAAGCAGACTCATCCAGGCGCCCCGCCTGGAAGGCCTCCTCCTCGTCCCCCGACAGGGGTATATCAATGTTCTCATAAAGAGCTGCAAGCTGCTCCCTCTCCTCGTCCTGACCCAGGCGGCTGGAGTGGTAACACAGGGGGATTCAGGAGCTCGGTGTGCACAACATGCCCTCGTGCCTTTTATTTGGGGGAGTTGGAAGGGGCGTGAATAAATTTGGGCTACTTTTGTTCCCCACCCCCCAAATATTCTTATTGATTTTCACTTTATATATATTTGAATTGATGTCAGAGAGGAAGGGAGAGTGAGGGAGAGAGAGAAACATCAGTGATGACAGAGAATCATGGATTGACTGCTGTCTACACAACCCACACTGGGGATGTGCCAGCAACCAAGGTACATGCCCTTGACCAGAATGGAATCCTGGAGTCCGCAGGTTAATGCTCTATCGGAGCAAAACGAGCTAAGGCTGTTTTTACTGATTTAGAGAGAAAGGAAGAGGGATAGGCCGATACTCTATCCACTGAGCCATACAGGCTGGGCTTATTTTTTTAAACATGTTTTTTATTTTTATATTTTTTAAAATATATATATATTATTGATTTTTTTACAGAGGAAAGGAAAGGGAATGAGAGTTAGAAACATTGATGAGAGAGACATTCTTCAGCTGCCTCCTGCACGCCCCCCACTGGGGATGTACCCGCCACCCAGGTCCATGCCCTTGACCAGAATCGAACTGGGGACTCTTCAGTCCGCAGGCCGACTCTCTACCCACTGAGCAACACCGGCCAGGGCTGAAAACACCAATCCTGACACGTCTCAAGGTTCTAACTTAGTGGTGATGAGAATCGTGATCAGCACCACCACCACCACCACCACCACCACCAAAGAGGCACCGGGCAATGCATGTGTGGCGGAAGGCAGGGACTCACTATATCACGTAGGACACTGCAATCCCACAGACCAAGGCCACGCTCAAGGCCGTCACCACGATGGTGACCACGCGGACGAGAGTGCGATTCTGTGGACTGGGCCCTGGAAGTGAGAGGAGAAAGGTTCTCATAGCAGCCCACGCTCACCACACCGGTCAGTGATACATCCGTCGGTGACACTGTGGTCTCCAAGGGGAAATGGGAACTATGGTCGGAAATACCGCCCAAAAAGCAGCATGTTAGCCCGGCCAGCGTGGCTCCGTGATGGAGTGTTGACCTAAGAACCAAGAGGTCAGGGTTTGATTCCCGGGTGGTTCCCAGTCCAGGGCCTGGGCCCCAGTGATGGTGGGCTCCATCCCCAGGGTGGGGCATGCAGGAGGCGGCCGATCTCTGGTTCTCTCTCATCATTGATGTTTCTCTCTCCTCCTCCCTCCCTTCCTCGCTGAGATCAATGGAAATATACGCGGAGCAGCCAGATGAGGAGGATCTCTGAACTCATTGTCATCTGGCCTCTCGGTCTCTGTCCTGTAGAATAAAAGGCTAATAGGCAAATGGTCACCTCGACCAGGAGTTCGACCAGCAGGCAGGCTGTCCCACTGCCCATGTGCCATCCCCCTGGCGAGGCTGGCCTGATCCCCCAAGCATGCACGAATTTATGCACCGGGCCTCTGTGATTCCAGGGCAGCAGCTGCTCCATCCACGCAGCCCACACCCAGGGAGAGCAGCCTGGCTTGAAGCTCAGGGCTGCCCCGATGGGCCCGGGCAGTGGGGGGGGGGGGACCTCGTGCTGTGAGGACAGGATGTCAGCAGGCACCCAGGGGCCACGCCACCCACCTGCACCCCCGGCCCTGGTGCTGGGGTTCAGCGAAGGCGCGGAGACATCCTTCCTTACACGCTCCGGTGGATCCGCCCTCCTCTCACCTGGAGACAAGACAACAAACACACCCTGACTGTGTTGTTCAGTGGGTAGAGCATCAGCCTGGGGACTGAAGGGTCCCGGGTTCGATTCCGGTCAAGGGCATGTATCTGGGTTGCGGGCACATCCCCAGTGTCAGGCGTGCAGGAGGCAGCTGATGGATGTCTCTCTCTCATCGATGTTTCTAACTCTCTATCCCTCTCCCTTCCTCTCTGTAAAAAATCAATAAAATATATTAAAATAAAACAACACAGAGAGAAGCATTGTTTGTTCAGATTGAACAAAAGTGCAAGGGTAAGCCCTGGCCGGGTTAGCTCAGTGAATAGAGCATCAGCCTAAGGATGGAAGGGTCCCGGGTTGGATTCTGATCCAGGGCACCTGCCCAAGGTTGTGGACCAACAGAAGTGTCTGACTCACATCGATGTTTCTGTCTGTCTCCCCTTCTCTCCCCTCCATTTTCACTAAAATAGAAAAACAGCCTGGCTGGTGGAGCGTCGACCTATGAACCCGGAGGTCATGGTTCCATTCCTGGGCAGGGCCCATGCCCCAGTTTTGGGCTCTATCCCCAGCCGGGCCAGTGCAGGAGACAGCCAGCCAATCCATGATTCTCTCTCATTATTCCTGTTTCTCTCTCTCTCCATCTCTGAAAACAATAAAGATATGTTTACAAAGTAAATGCAATGGGCTGAATGAAGCCAGTGTGGTTCAGTGGATAGAGTGCCGGCCTGCGGACTGAAGGGTCCAGGTTCGATTGCGGTCAAGGGCAGGTACCTGGGTTGCGGGCACGTACCCAGTGGGGGGCGTGCAGGAGGCAGCTGGTTGGTATTTCTGTCTCATCAATGTCTCTAGCTCTCTGTCCCTCTCCCATCCTTTCTGTAAAAAAATCAATAAAAAATATATTTTTAAAAAAAGAAAGGGCCTTAATGTCCCTTGCTTCCACACCGCCTTTGCTCTGGCCCAGAGCCACCTTTCCGCCTTCCCACACTGCCCAGAAGCCGGGAGCGGCTGGGGCGGGCAGTGCAGAATGCCTGCATATGCAAGTTAACCTGCCATCTTTGGTGGGTTAATTTGCATACTCACTCCTGATTGGCTGATAGACATCACAAAGAAATGGTCCATTTGCATCTTACTCTTTTATTAGTGTAGATTGCTATCAGAGAGGCAGAGCGAGATAGAAACACCAATGTAGAGAATCATGGATTGGCTGCCTCCTGCACAACCCCCCACAAGGGCACAACCCAGCATGTGCCCTTGACCAGAATTGAACCTGGGACCCTTGAGTCCACAGTCCAATGCTCTCTCCACTGAGCCAAACAGGCTAATTTTTTTTTTTTTAATAGTGAAATGGAAGACAAACAGCACCAGCTCGAGGGAAGACCCTGGATTTCATTTCCCGGCTGTGCTTCTGTAATCCTGTTCTTCTGTGGGCCGTGCACAGGAGGCCTTTCACAGAGCAGATGAGGAGGCCCCAGCCCCTGGGGTTCACCTCCCCAAGTGAGCGATAGAAGGACTTCCGGCTGCAGTCCTGGGGGAGCCTGTGAACCGAAGGGGATTTACTTTCCTCGGGGACACCTCCAGCTGCCGGTGACTTTCACGGGCTCCCAGGACGATCGAGAGCCGTGAAAACGTGTAGCAGTGAAATGGAGTAGTCCCGCCAAAACAGTGGATAGAGCGTCGGCCTGCAGACTGAGAGGTCCCGGGTTCGATTCCAGTCAAGGGCATGGACCTTGGTGGCGGGCACATCCCCAGTAGGGGGTGTGCAGGAAGTGGCTGATCGATGTCTCTTTCTCATCAATGTTTCTAGCTCTCTGTCCCTCTCCCTTCCTCTCTGTAAAAACTCAATAAAATAGATTAAAAAAAGAAATGGAGCAGTCCCTTCTCACTTCTCCTGAATCAAGTAAATACAATGGTGGTGCTACCCACTCAGCCTGTCAGCCTGGCCAGCGAGGCTCAGTGGTTGAGTGAGCACTGACCTCTGAACCAGGAGGTCACGTTCAATTCCTGGTCAGGGCCCGGGCCCGGGTGGTGGGCTGGATCCCCAGTGTGGGGCGTGCAGGAGGCAGCCGATCCATGATTCTCTCATCATGGATGTTTCTTTTCTTTTCTTTTTTTAAAATATATTTTATTGATTTTTAAAAATATTTTGTTGATTTTTTACAGAGAGGGAGAGAGAGTCAGAAACATTGATGAGAGAGAAACATCAATCAGCTGCCTCCTACACACCCCCCACTGGGGATATGCCTGCCACCCAAGTATGTGCCCTTGACCGGAATCGAACCTGGGACCCTTCAGTCTGCAGGCCGATGCTCTATCCACTGAGCCAAACTGGTTTTGGCATTTTATTGATTTTTTACAAAGAGGAAGGGAGAGGGATAGAGAGTTAGAAACATCGATGAAAGAGAAACATCAAACAGCTGCCTCCTGCACACCTCCTACTGGGGATGTGCCCAAAACTAAGATACATATCTATGAACCAGAATCGAACCCAGGACCTTTCAGTCCGCAGGCTGACGTTCTATCCACTGAGTCAAACCGGTTTCGGCTCATCATTGAATTTTCTAGCTTTCTTCCTCTCTGAAATAAAAAAAAAAAAAAATTATACATATTAGAGGCCCAGTGCACAAATTCTCGCACGGGTGGGGTCCCTTGACCTGGTTGGCAATGGGGTCTGATCAGGGGCAGCTAGGTGGCTGGGTGGAGGGACTGTGTGGGAGGTTGGTTGTCCATGGGAGGTTGTCTGTGGGGACACAATGACCACCAGGGGCAGCTCCTGCATTGAACATCTGCCCCCGGTGGTCAGTGTGCATCACAGCAAGCAGTCAACAGGTGGTTCAGTCACTTAGGTGTTTTCTAAAGGCCGGTCGGTTTTCGAACAAGGTCTGAACTCACCTGCATAGGGCAAACATTCGCGCAATGGCCATCCCATTAAAAACAAAAGCAGGAAGGCGAAGGAACTCCGAGGCGTGTCCATCACGCCAGCACCATCGGACCTTTATCCCGCGGACGAATGGAGCTGTTCCGCCTGAGCCCAGCGTCTGCCCTGGAAGCACTGCTGCCTGCCGGGCACCGGGGTTCTGCCTTGGAGCCACCAATGTGAGGTCAGCCCCAGTTGCCACGTGGAGTCCCCTCACGGAACCGTGCCGGCCAATGGGAGGCCAAGAGGAGAGGGGTGGCAGGAAGGACGGGACAGAACATGGAGGAGGAGGCAGAGCCAGGCCCTGACCCTGTCTCCCGGGATTCCTCTTCCATCTGGTTTTAGGCCCAGGCCCAGGCCCGGCCCCTCCTCTGTCTCCCCAACCTTCCCCAGATTCTCCCTCCCGGGCCCAGCCCATAACCCACCCTCTGCCGCCTCCTTAGCCGCAGGCCCACAATACAGACCTGGGCCCACTGGAAACCAATAGGAACATATTTTAATTGATTTTTTTTTTTTTTTACAGAGAGGAGGGGAGCGAAATAGACTTAGAAACATCGATCAGCTGCCTCCTGCATACCCCCTACTGGGGATGTGCCCACAACCAAGGCACATGCCCTTGACTGAAATCAAACCCGGGGGCCCTTCAGTCTGCAGGCCGACGCTCTCTCCACTGAGCCAAACCGGTCAGAGCAGGGTAGAAATGTATTTAAAAAATAAAATACAATAGCCCTAGCCAGTGGGGCTCAGGGGATAGATTGTCAGCCTGCAGACCAAAGGGTCCCAGGTCCGATTCCAGTCCAGGGCTCATGCCTGGGTTGTGGGCGAGATTCATCGTGCAGGAGGCAGCCAATCAGTGATTCCCTCTTATCACTGATGTTTCTCTCCCCATCTCCCTTCTCTGAAATCAGTAAAAATATATTATATATATATATATATGAGAAAATAAATTTCAATTGTTGAAGCCATCCAGTCTATAACATTAAAAAATATATAAATGAAATAAAAACATACTCCCAGGCGATGGAAACAGCTGGTGGCTTCATTGCCAGCTTCTGCCTGTGGACAGCAGTACACAGTGCGACACCCGTCTGTGGTGTCTGCCAGACCTGAGCCTGCCTGTCCTGGCAAATCCATCCCATTGCCTGAATCCCCTCCTGCAACCCTTGCCAGGTGGCCAGGATGCAGCCAGCCCTGAAACGTGTGTGTGTGTGGGGGGAGGGGGGAGTTGGGTGGCACCTACCTGTGGAGGCTGGTGAGCGGACTCAGGCGGGGAACATCCTCTGCCACCGGGACAGTTCCTGGCACTGAGGGTCCCCGATTTCCATCCAATAAATCTGGAGGCTCTCCAGGAAGGACTGCTGGTCCCTCAGGACAGCCCCCCAGGCAATCGCTAGGGAGATACGGGGAAGGACTTGCGAATCGGAGAGAAGGCTCCCAAGTCCCCTATTCCTCTCGCCCTCCCCCCTGGGGGGGTGCTCTCCAAAGGAAAGCCGCCTTCCCTCGTGAATACTCTCTGCCCTGAGGCGGTCTCGTGAACAGGAATTTAAGGAAACAGTGAGGAATGCTGGGCCCACGTGCTGAGAGGGACAAGCCAGACCCCTCGAGGAGTACCCACCCCTCCGCCTTGTCTGCGCCTCCAGCAGGTCCCGGCTCCTGCTCTGCCCTCAGCCTCGGGCTGTGGGGGGTGAGAGGCTAAGAAATCCAGGAAATGCTGTGAGGGGGGCTGAGCCCTCTTGTTGCCAGGAACCCCAGGGACAGAGAGCAGGTCACGTCAGTTCTCAGCACTTAGAAATTTCTTGACTTTTATTAGCAAATATCTACCATAGAAACACCGAACAATAACAAAAATGTGAGGGGTGTCGCTGGAGAGTCAGCCTAACTGTGGTTAAAAACACGGGCTCTGAAGCCAAACACTCTCAGGGCCTCTCTGGACTGGCTGTGTCCTTAGGTGGGTTTCTCAACATCTCTGCCCCCGTTTCTCCATTTGTAAAACTGAGATAATAATAGCACCTACCTCAGAGAACTAAGGGGATTGAACACGTTTATCACTGAAAAGCTCAGCACATGGTACGTGCTATAGGTGTTTATAAAACTTAAAGATTGAAAAAAACTAACGGGGTTAATTTATCCACGGGTCTTTCAGTTCATACACCATTTGAGATGATATAGGAGACATATATGTACAACTCTGGTCCTGGTTATTCCTTCGGGGTATGCACTCTGACGCCGTGTCTGTAATTACAACTTACAGTGACGGCCTAAAACAGATGACACCGGACGACGAGTCAACCATGGACGTGGACACACGGTGGTATCAAATGTCTCTTTTTGTCCCAAAACACCAGCCTCATACTTCTAGAAAATGACTTTCCACCGTTAGTAATCTCACTTGCTAATTTTTCTAAGGTTAATATCGACTAACAGTAAACATCCCATTCAACACTACTTTTTTTCTTAAGTTCAAACTGAGTGTTCCACATTCTGTTCCTCAAAGGGCACCAGACCCTCCCCCTAAGAGCGAGCTCTGTATTTCCGTAATTGCGCACAGAATGTTGTTATAGAGCTTTAGGAACAATGCCCTAGCTCGATGCCAAACGGCGCATTTCCGCTGAAACACCTCCCGGCACAAGGCTCTTCTCCGTCAATCGCTCTGACCCACAAACCCGTGAGGCCACCTACGAACGGCGGCTCGTTCCCTGCATTCACGTCCCTCCAGCAAGACCCCGGTGGACCTGAGGAGTGGGCCTTCTCTCTTCACTGCGATGATCTGACTGTGTAACAGCTACGCTTTCCTCTCTTTCCTCCATCCTTTTCATTCTGACGTTTCTTCCAGACGTTGCTATGGAGCGGTAAGGGGAAGAGCCTCCCTGAACGCTTGCCAGAAACCACCCCTCCCGGTTACACTCATCGGGCATTTCCCTCAGTTCCGCTCACAGGCTTTCTCCGCCCCATGGCTCCGCTGGTGCTGCAGCAGGGCCGAGTGGCCGCTGTAGGACTTGCCGCAGTCGGAGCAGATGAAGCGCTTCTCGCCGCTGTGCATCCTCTGGTGGATGATGAGGGAGGAATTCTTGCAGAAGGCCTTCTCGCAGTGGCTGCACTTGTAGGGCTTCTCCCCGGTGTGGTTCCTCAGGTGCACGATGAGGGAGGAGCTCTCGTTGAAGGCTTTCCCACACTCGTTGCACCTGTATGGCTTCTCCCCGGTGTGAGTCCTTCGGTGCGCAATCAGGTGCGAGCTGCAGTTAAAGGACCGGTCACACTGGTTACACTTGTAGGGCTTCTCGCCCGTGTGAATCCTCCGGTGGGCGACGAGGTGACAGCTCTGGCTGAAGGACTTCCCGCACTTATTGCACTCATAGGGCTTCTCTCCCGTGTGAGTCCTCTGGTGGCGGACCAGGTGAGCCATCTGGCTGCAGGATTTCCCACATTTATTGCACTCGTAGGGCTTGATTCCAGAGTGGATGATCTCGTGTTTGGTGAGGGCTGAGCGCTCCCGGAAGGCTTTGCCACACTCCTGGCAGTTGTAGGGCTTCTCCCCTGTGTGAGTCCTCTGGTGGGCGATAAGGTGGGAGCTCCAGCTGAAGGACTTCCCGCACTCGGTGCACTTGTAGGGTTTGGCCCCGGAGTGAGTTCTCTCGTGTTTGCTGAGGGCCGAGTAGTCCCTGAAAGCTTTCTCGCACTCGTCGCACTTGAAGGGCTTCTCTCCGGTGTGCATCCTCATGTGGGCGATCAGGTGGGAGCTCCAGCTGAAGGACTTGCCACACTCGGTGCACTCAAAGGGCTTCTCTCCGGTGTGAGTCCTCTGATGGCCAATCAGGTGGGAGTTCCAATTGAAAGACTTCCCACACTCGTTGCACACATAAGGCTTCTCCCCTGTGTGAATCCGCGTATGCACAATCAGATGGGAGTTCCAGCTGAAGGCTTTCCCGCATTTATTGCACTCGTAGGGCTTTATGCCCGTGTGGGTCCGTTCGTGTTTGGTGAGGGCTGAACGGTTCCTGAACACTTTCCCACATTTATCACAGCTGTAGGGCTTCTCTCCAGGGTGAGTTTTCTTATGCTGGATCAGGTAAGAGCTCCAGATGAAGGAGGTCCCACACTCGTTGTACTCATAGGGTTTCTCGGCCGTGTAAGCGCTTGCGTGTTGAGTGAGGAATGAGTCATACCCAAAGACCTTCTCCCATTCGTTGTATTTATACGCTCTCTCGACGGTGCCGATGTTCTGACGCTCCATAAAGGACGAGAAGTAGAAGATGTTCTCGTATTCTTTGTAACCACGCTGGTTTTCTCCGAGAAGGGGTCTTGGGGGCTCAGTAAGTGACGGGCTCGGGTTGAAGATCTGGTGGCACTCCTTATACTCGTAGAGCTTTCCTCCTGGGTGCAGTCCCGTGTGATCGCCAAAACGCAGCACGTGATTGAAGGATCTCACAGCATCGGCACATCTGAAAAGAGTGTCTCCGGTCTGCGTCCTTGCGGGAAGAACAGGTTGCAGGGACTGGCAGAAGGCTGAGTCAGAATCACTGTTTTCACAGGTCATCTGATCTGCATACATGATGGCGGACTGACACCTCCAACTTTCAACGTGGGTATCAGGCGTGTAGAAATGTTCTATTTGAGACACTTTCTGAGCGGGAATCAGGGTTAAGCTCTGGCCACCCTCTGCTCCACATTCACCGAGTTGGGAGCCTCTCGGAGACAGCACCTGCTTCTGCATGAAGACCATCTGCCTCAGGGCCGCACTCTGGTTCACTTGGTACATCTGTAACTGGTTGTCACAGCCCAGAATCTCTAACCGGGAGAACCACGGGTCGTCCCACACGTATTGTGCCAACTTCATGCAACGGGACTGTTCTTCCTCAAAAAGGTGACGTGCTGGGATCAACGCTTTACTTTCGGGCTCTCTCGCCATTTCTGCAGGAAACAGAAAAGTGTCAGGAGAAAGAATGTTTAAGAACAGAGTGTAAAAGATGGGGTCTTTGTCCGTATTATTGGGACAGCAAGTGTGAACTGGGTTTTCAAATAGACTCACCACTCGGAGGAGCAGCATAACAGGAAAAAGGAAAATAGCAAAGAATAAAAGCAGCTGACCACAATATGCAGTGTGCTGAGCACAAATAAAATCCACTCAGTGTTTTTCCATGAAAAGGAAGGAAAGACTAGATGAGGGTGTGCAGGAAAGAGGTAACTACCCTCCTGGAGTTGCTCAAACTGTACCTCGGCCAGCTGCTAGGAAGCAAGGTCTGGGAATACTCTAACTTACTAGTGTTTTACATGTTCAAGGCTTTGAAGCATGGGTACCAATTTCTCTATACGGTTTGTACAAACGATGTTTATGGTGAATCCCTTCTTTCCTTCCAGAGTCTGGAGCTTCCCTGGTTACAGCCAGTCATATGTGCCTGTATGACCGACCCCCAATAAATGCCCTGGGCCCCCAGGCAGGCTGCCCCTGGTGTATGACCTTCACATCAGTCACAATTTGTTGCTGAAAGAATTGAGTGTGTCCTTTTTAATTCCACTGGGAAAGAACTACTAAAAGCTGGTACTTGAGCCCTAGCCGGTTTGCTCAGTGGATAGAGCCTCAGTTGTGGGCTCGATCCCCAGTAGGGGCTGTGCAGGAGGCAGCCGACCAATGATTCTCTCTCATCATTGATGTTTTTCTCTCTCTCTCCCTCTAACATTTCCTCTCTGAAATCAATAAAAAATATATTTTAAAAATTAAAAAAGCTTGTAATTGAAAAAGAAAAAAAGAGGAAAAAGTAAAACTGGTGTCGACAGCACCTGGGAGAGCACCTGAGCAAAGGTCGTCAGCTGAACCCTGTGGCATCGGCAACTCGCCACAGGCAGGAATGTTGTTGGTCCTCTCTGTGGAAAATCAATAAAATATATTTAAAAAAATAATAATAAAATAAAATAAATGTGGTTTCTCTTCTATAAAAAAGAAAGAAAAGAAAAGAAATGCTCTTCATACACTTTGCACACTTCCAGTAGAAACCCTTGAAGATGGGAACTGATGACTCACTGACCAAGTGACCGATCCTGCCCTACGTGACCCCGCGCTTGCGGCCTGAGTGTCAGAGCCAGACCGAGAGAAAAAGAGGCCAACTCCTCCCTGAAGCTGGAAAAAAACAGGTACCGGGAGGTCATGCTGACCAGGAGAGGGAGAGAAAGAGAGAGAGAGAGAGGAAGAGAAAGAGAGAGAGAGGAAGAGAAAGAGAGGGAGAGAGACTTGATTTGCCGTTCCCCTTATTCATGCGTTCACTGGCCGATTTGTGTACGTGCCTGAGCAGGGATGGAACTTGCAACCTGGAGTATCAGGATGATGCGCTGACCACCTGAGGGGCCACCTGAGGGCGTGTCTGGAAACCACTCCTGACTCAGACATGTGGGCACCCATGCACCAACCACAACGCGGCAGGACAGCGGGGAGCGGGGCACCCCGGGCCTTTGAACGGTGGACTCAGGAGCTGGAGACACAGGCACACGTGCCGTCACCACGGCAGGCGCCAGGGCCAGTGAGGGGCTGCCATGGAGAGGCAGGTGCCCGACCAACCGGCCTGCACGGACGGCGGCCTCCCGGAGCCTGGAGGCAGAGAGGAGCTCGCAGCCACAGGCGGGAGCCGGGTGTGCCTGCCCTTCCCAGCTGTCACCAACGGCCTGTGAGGTCCACCCGGGCGGCTGCTGCTGCAGAGGGCACCCCCTCTGTCAGTAACTCCTTCAGACACCCCGTAAGGAGGAAGCAGCTGTTCCTCTGAGGAGAGGGCTCAGGGACAGAGGTGACAGGGAGGGCACCAGCACAGGAGGTGGAAGACGGCGACAGGGCGAAGCTGTCACAGCTGCCGAGTCCGTTGGTGTTAACTCGACGTCGATGGCTGCCCAGCAGGACTCAGTAATAACACAACTGAAGTCCACAGGACAGCCCGGAGGTCACAGCTCAATCCCGGTCCAGGGCATAGGCCCAGGTCGCAGGCTCCCTCCCCAGTGGGGGGCGTGCGGAGGGCAGCTGATGCATGATTCTCCCTCGTCATGGATGCTTCTCTCTCTTCCTCTCTTTGAAGTCAACTAAAAAAACACCCACATGGTAAAGAACACTGGTTACCCGTGCAGGTACCTGTGTGTGTTTGGGGGGAGATTAACATGTGGGGGGAGGAGTGTACGTGTTCATAGGGCTGTGAGTGTGTTCACCACGTGAATGTGTTACCTCCCTTAAAGACCTACTTTCTCGTTTGCTTTTTAAAGGCGCGTCTGAGGCTGCAGGCTGCAGGCTGCAGGCGTGGCAATAAGCAAACTAAGAACAAAGAGCAGGTGAGAGAATGAGAGGTCACGGAGCGGAGCGAACGGCACAGCCGAGAAGGTGAGACGTCACTGGGGAGACAGGTGGGACCCGCGGCTCTGAGGGCGAAGCTGGAGCCAGCGGCCGGGACCAGCGCCTGCGCAGGAACTGTGGCCTGAGGCCCCGACTCCCCTCGGCTCGGCCGACCTCAGACCAGGGACAAGGACCCCCCCCACGGCCTCGCTCACCTGGACACGGGCTCCGCGAACGTGGCTGCTCCACCCGCCAGGGCTCGGCGCCCTCCTCCAGCAGCGAGATGACCTGGGGCTTGGCGACCTGAGCCCCTGCAGGGGAGAAGCAGGACCGTCACCTGGAGAGCCCCCCCCCCGACCCCCCTCTCCCCTGCCTCTTCCTCCCGACTCCCCCGCTTCCTGCCGGAGAAGCAGCAGGAATTCTCCCTGAGCCTCGGCTCCACATCCTCTCGGCCTGAGCCTGAGTCTTTATTGTTCAATGTTCTTACTGGTTATGTCATTGGTTTTAAAGGGGGTGACAGAGAGAGAAACATCGACCGGCTGCCTCCTGCACCCCGCCACTGGGGATTGAGCCGCCATCGGGCAGGAGCCCCGACGAGGAATCGAACTGCGACCTCCTGGCTCATGGGTCCATGCTCAGCCCGAGCCACGCCAGCCGGGCAGCATCTCGGCCTCCGAGGCCTGTGCCCGGATCCTGGGAATGGAACCTGTCTCACCCACAGACAGCAGGTGCCCGAAGGTCTCCAGCATCACGTCCCGGTACAGCGTCCTCTGCGCAGGGCCCAGCTGCCCCCACTCCTCCGGGGAGAAGTCCACAGCCACGTCCCGGAAGGTCAGCTGCTCCTGAAAGAGCACACACGCTCCATCAGCTGGGCCCCCCAGGGCCTCCTGAGGACGGAGGAACCGACAGCCGGGGAAGGGCCGGACGTGGAGAAACACCCGGGTCATCAATGACCTCATGGCGGGCGGGTGGCCCGGGACTCAGGGGATTCGCAGCCTGGGCCAACCGACACAGCAAACGAACATGTCTCCCGAGACCCTGCCCATCTCGGCACAGGGGCAGTGCGGACCGACGCCCTGGTGGCACCTTCTCTGGAGATGCAGGCACTCAGGAGGTGCACAGGGCGGAGGCAGGCCTGGGAGCTGGGAGCTGAGAGCTGGGAGCCAGGGAGGTGGGCCTGGAAGATGGGAGCTGGGCTGGGAGCTGGGGCCTGGGAGGTGGGAGGTGGGAGGTGGGCCAGGAGCTGGGAGCTGGGAGCCGGGAGCTGGGAGCTGGGAGCCGGGAGCCGGGAGCCAGGGCCTGGGAGCTGGGCGGGGTCCGACATGCACATGCATCCTGTGGCACAGGCCCTTTTTCCTGAGGACCGGGCAGGGAGGGGAGGGGCGGGGGGGGGTCAGGACTCAGCCACGGGCACCAGTCACACTGCCAAGCAGCAGAGTCCTGACTGGTCCACCCTGAGGACTTCAGGAAAAGCAGACCCAGGAACACCCACTAGGACAGGACCAGGGAGAAGGAACTGGAGCCCAAGGGCGAGGGTTACGATGAAAGCCTCGTCTGGCCCTTAAAGGAGCCGCCAGCCAGGCCGCGGGGAGGCAGGGGGAGCTGGGAGCCCATCTGTGCCCCGACCCTCCCCTTGGCTTGCAGCCCGGCTCTCTGCCCTCCAGGCGCCGTCCTCCCTCCACTCACGTCCTCCCGCTGCCTCTGTCCGACCTGCTTCCTCCCCTCCCAGGACGACGGGGCCGTCCTGCTCCTACGATTCCCACTCTGAGAATGAGAAGCAGGGAAGGGTGCAGCCAGAGTCTCAGCTTCCTCCTCCACCAGCCTGGCCTGCTTCCTGGACTACTGTGCTACACCTCTACTGCCCTCAGGGGGTGCTGGCGGGGAGTCCAGCCTCCATGCCCTTCCTGTTCCTGTCGCAGCAGCCAGGGACTGGCAGGGCCGTGCTCACTCCCCCAGCCACACCCTCCAGACCCCAGGGGACCCCACACCCTGAAAAGAAGCATGAGAACCACACCCCACCTGCCCGAGGTGGGACAGCCAGGCACCCTGAGCCCATGGGCACCCCCCCCCCCCCATCCCCGGAGGAGCACCCAGTGCCCCTGGGAAGCACTCTGGCCAAAATACAACTCCCGAACCTCCTCCAGTTGCGGCCCAGCCACCAGCGCAGGGCGGACACAGGGAGGGCTCAGCAGCCACACCTCCAGGCCCAAGCCGGGGAGTCACATGACCAGCGGCCGAGTGCTCCCACAGAGGGTTCCACGCAAGGCAGGGCCTGGGAGGGGCCTGAGGTGAGCCAGCCGAGTTTTCAGGACACGGGAGGGGGGGGGTGAAGGGGGGAACTGACCGTGGACGGTACTGGATGGTGGGAGGACTGAGCATGGACAGAACTGGGTGGGGGGAGGATGGGAGGACTGAGCGTGGATGGTACTGGGTGGGGGGAAGACGGGAACACTGAGCGTGGACGGTACTGGGTGGGGGGAGGACAGGACGACTGAGCATAGACGGTACTGGGCCCTCTGGCTGCTGTGGCTGCTGTGAGGAGGCCTCTCCCGGGGACCCGTGTGGCTGAGATGCGCTGTGAGTGCTCGGGTGTTGAAAGGAGGCTGTGCGGGCGGTGGGCCCGGCAGGGCAGAGGGCAGAGGGCTCAGGGCGTGGGAGGGGTCCAGGGCAGTGGCGCTTCCCTCTAAAACAAAAGGGTGTGAGCCGGGGGAGGGGAGCCAGCGTTCCCATAGCGTCCTCATCAGAAAGGCCGACAGGTCGTGCAGCCCAAGCTGGCTGAACCCCCAGATGGCTGATCCCCGACACGGCTGATCCCCAACACGGCTGGGTTCCCTGCAGGAGCGCAATGTGACAGTGGCCACGGGAGACAATACTCACTTCAGGTCCCGTGTGTTTAAAGACCTCCTGCTTTTAAGAAAGGTCTTTCGTTTGAACAAAAAAAAAAAGTGAAAGAAACATCCCAGCCAGTGACCGGAGAGGCAGTGGCCGTGGCTGTCCCACTCCAGGGAGGGGGGGTGAGTGGGGAGGCGGGGTGAGTGGGGAGGCGGGGTGAGTGGGGAGGCGGGACACAGTGCACAGCGGCTGAGGCTGAGCGGCCCAGGAGGCAGGGGCTCGGGGAGGCAGGAGTGGTGGCCGCACTGGGTGGTGAAGGTGCCGCTCAGGTGTGTGTGGACAGCACAGCGGCTGCCTCCCATCCAGCACCGCCTGCGGCCGGCCCCAGCAGCCCTGGCCTCGGCCTGGAGGGGCCTGGGGGGGGGCAATCAGCCCCAGGGGACGGGGAGAGGAGGGCACCCGACAGCCACTGTGTGCGGGGAGGTGGGCATGGAACCGGCCTGGTCCCCCAGCCTACCCTGGTCCCCCCCACCCCCACCCCCTGACCTCAGCCGGGGAGCTGGGCCTGAGACTTGTCAGGACAGACAGGAAGGGAGGTGGGGGCCACTCAGGAGCCTGGAGGTGGGGCTGCACCTGGCGGCACCATCCTGCCCCTCGATGTTCCGTGTAGAAAGGACGGGGTGACGGCGAGGCTCTCTGGGAAGGACGCACAGAATACAGAGACTGTGGACCCCAAGCCCCAGCCAGAAAAGGACGAGACACGCAGTTCGCTCAGGACGCACCTGCTGTCGGGAGACCCCACGCGGAGAACACGATGCAGACAGGAGGGGGTTTAAGAAACACACCGCCACCGCCACTACCACCACCACCACCACCTGGACGTCCCCTTCTCCCCAACGACTCAGCACGGCCGAGCGGCGGACGGACAGGAAAGCGGAGGAACGGCGTTCGGGACCACAACGGGAGGCGGAGGCCGAGGGGCAGGTGAGGAGCAGCATGGACGCCGCGAGGACAGGAGAGGCCCCTCCACCAGCCGTCACAGGGACCATCACAGGGACCATCACAGGGGCCGTCACAGGGACCTTCGCAGGGACATCACGGGGACCATCACAGGGGCCATCACAAGGACTTCACAGGGACCATCGCAGGGACCATCACGGGGACCCTCGCAGGGGCCGTCGCAGGGACATCACAGGGGCCATCGCAGGGGCCGTCGCAGGGACCGTCGCAGGGGCCGTCGCAGGGACATCACAGGGACATCACAGGGACCATCGCAGGGACCGTCGCAGGGGCCGTCGCAGGGACATCACAGGGACCGTCGCAGGGGCCGTCGCAGGGATATCACAGGGACATCACAGGGACCATCGCGGGGACCGTCGCAGGGGCCGTCACAGGGACATCACAGGGGCCATCGCAGGGACCGTCGCAGGGGCCGTCGCAGGGACATCACAGGGACCGTCGCAGGGACCGTCGCAGGGGCCGTTGCAGGGACATCACAGGGACCATCGCAGGGACCGTCGCAGGGGCCGTCGCAGGGGCCGTCGCAGGGACATCACAGGGACCGTCGCAGAGGCCGTCGCAGGGATATCACAGGGACATCACAGGGACCATCGCAGGGACCGTCGCAGGGGCCGTCGCAGGGACATCACAGGGGCCGTCGCAGGGGCCGTCGCAGGCATGCGAACGGAAGCACACCCGTCGCTCGGGTGGGGGGGGACCATCCAAGAACGAATCCTGCCCAGCGGCTGCTGACCACACGGGAGTCACATGGAGAACATCCCGACGTTCAGGACTCCCGGCTGACACCTCTGTGCCCCCGGCCGGCGGACGCACACCCGCGGGGCAGGCAGGCAGGCCTGTCCAGGGAGGAGCCTTCATCCCCGATGGGGCACAGCGTGTACACCTGCCCTCCACCCTGCACACACCTGGGCTGAGTGCAGACTGTGTGTGGAGCTGCAGAAGGGCCATGTGTAGCCGAGGCCAATGTGGCTCAGTGGACAGAACGTCAGCCTGCAGACTGAAGGGTCCCAGGTTCGATTCTCTGGCCAAGGGCACAGGCCCAGGTGGCGAGCTCGGTCCCCAGTGTGGGCGTGCAGGAGGCAGCTGATGGATGATTCTCTCGTTATTGATGTTTCTCTCTGAAATCAGTAATAACGGAGTGTTTTTAAAGATTAAATAAATCATCACCTGCGTGTGAGCATGAAGATGCACACCATGCGGTGCTGTGAGGGGGGCTGGGCAAACAGGGGAGCAAAGCAGGCGTGACCCAGGATTAGCAATGGTGACCACGGTGCCTTGGCCTGTTAAGGCCCATGTTCTGTTTCCTTATTTCCCAGTAATTTCGAAACTTGTCAAAACAACATTAAAGGCCATGGACGGAGGTGGGTGGAGGTGGGGACCCAGTCGGGGTCTACAGCTCATGGAAGCCTTGGAGGTGTAAACCCAGGCAGACACTGGGGAGGCGGACACCGGGGAGGCGGAGTGGGGACCAGGGCCCCACAGGTCCACTGCCTGACACTGTGGGGACCGAGCAGGGCCTGCCTGGCCTCCTGGTCCACAGGTGACCCTCCAGCAGCCTGCTGGGGGGACAGCAGGGACCTGCCACCGTCTGGCCAGCACTCCCGCTCACGTGATTCACGCATGCGCTCACTGGGCACCCAGGGCTGTAGGCGCCTCCAGCACCCAGGCCGCAGGGCTCACCACAGGCTGTGCCCAGTGGGTCTCGGGGTGGCGCCTGCACTGCCTGGCTCTGACTGCGCCCCTCCCTGGGCTCTGGGCCCTTGCAGGGTCTGGAACCCCAGGATTCACTGTTTCTCTCAGTGCCAGCTCCTCGCCGAGAGGAGCGGGTAGTCAGACTGCGTTCTGGACCGGGAGGGTGAGGGGCTGGGGCGTCCTTCCTCTCCCTGAGGCTGAGGGATGGCCCTGAGCACCGCCGGCTGGACCTTCTCCGCCACAGGCTCCGGACAGACCGTGGGACGAGGGACGGATGTGAGGGACGAGGGGGCCGCCCAGCTGTTTCACGGGGAAGGTTATGGAGGGACGTTTAACGCGGAGGAAACAGAGGGTCTGGGCTCTGTGCTCCCAAGACCCTGGGCGGGGGGGGGGGGGCTCTTCAGACCTGGAGGGGGTATTGATCCAGCCTCGGACTCTCAGAAACCCCGGGCCTGCGGGCTCCTCAGACCTTTGCCACACTCGCTGCCATCTGAGGAACCGTCTCCCGGCCCAGCCGGCTGAGCACAGCAGCAGCAGCAGTGAACACCTGGCCACCAAGCCCTGAGGCTGGACACCCATGCGGCTCCTCGGTCAGGCCTCTGCCTCCCAGGACGGAGGCGGGAGGGGGGCGAGGAGGAGGAGGGGAGCCCCTGCACATCACCGCGGAAGCTGGGGGGTTTGTGAGTTCTAATTTGGGGGGAGCACGTCTTTCAGTTTAGAAGCGAACAGCCGAAACACGGCAATGACACGGCTGCCCGCTTCCTGCGAACGCCAGCAGGGAACAGGCACTGGCTGTGAGGACGGGACCTGGGAGACGGAGGCGGGCAGTGAATCCCCGAGAAGCGCTGGCGCCTGCTACCACACATGACCAGAAGGCTCGCACGGTATGGCACAGCTCCTACTAGCGTGTCCAGGACAGGCCCATGCATGGGGCGTTCCGTGGTGACCAGGGGTGGCGGGCAGGGGGATGCCCTGTGGGGTGATAGAGGGGGGCGGGGTGGCCTGGGGGTGATGGAGAGGAAGGGAGGGGGATGGTCTGTGGGGTGCCACGGAGAGGGGGCGGGGAAGCCTGAGGGATGATGATGATAAGGGGTGGGACGGACTGGGGGTGATGGAGAGGGGGCGGGGTGGCCTGGGGGTGATGGGGAAGGGGTGGGGTGGCCTGGGGGTGATGGGGAGAGCGGGCGGGGCAAACTGGGGGTGATGGGGAGAGCGGGCGGGGCAAACTGGGGGTGATGAAAAGGCTCCACAGTGGCTACCAGTGACAGTCACTCAGCTTGAACCTCTGCAGCCCATGCACTGGAAGGGCTGGGCGTTACGTCTAGGAACAGTACTTAACGAAGCTGTTGTAACAAACTTCTTTCCTTTTGTTTTAAATGTATTTTATTGATCTCAGAGAGCAAGGGAAGAGAGAGAAGCATGAGAGGGAATCATAGATCAGCTGCCTCCTGCCCGCCCCCACTCCCACGCCCCACCGGGATGGAGCCCACAACCCGGGCCTGTGCCGACTGACCGGGAACTGAACCGTGACCTCCTGGTTCGTAGGATGAGGCTCAGACAGAGCCCCACTGCCCGTCTGGCTGGGTGCAAACTTTTTCCTGCCGCAGGGGTTGGGGGCTGGGCAGGAGGGGAGGGTGCCTCGGCACCATTGCCCCCTCCTCTCAGGAGCCCTGGGCCCTCCGGCCACAGTCCCTGTCCCACTCCCTCTTCTCCGATCCTGCTCAATGCCAGCTGCCTCCCACAGCCCCTCCCACCCCCTGCAGACACCTTCCCAGTAGCACCGCCCCCCTCCCCCCACTCCTGCTCCCGGTTCCCAGTGACCAGGATGGAGCCCTGCGGGGACAGGGACCAGGGACGGGGCCTGGCTCCTCCGCCTCCAGCCAAAGTCCCATGGGTCAGGTCCACCCCCAGCACTGTGGGTGGTGCCACCTGAGCCCGACCCTCACGTCAGCCACGCTCACTCACTCGATGGGGCTTTTGGTTCAGGACTCACTCGATGGGGCTTTTGGCTCAGGCAGGTCCCACCTCCCAGGGCTCTCATGACCCTGACTGCAGACACTGCCATCCCTCAAGGCATCAACAAGCTTGGCTCCTCCAAGGCTCACCCGAACCCCAAACTCAGGACCTCAAATCCCGAACTCCAAACCCCATGCACAGCCCCGGCAGGCAGGCGGCGAGGCCTCAGGACAGGGCTCAACTTGCCCTCCCTCCCTCAGCAAGCACAGCCCACAAGACATCAGCCTGAACCCACGTGAACACAGGGGGACAGGGAGGGGGGAGAAATGGGGGGAAAGGGCGGGGGAGAGGGCTGGGGGGCGAGAGCGGGCTGGGGGAGCAGGTCGGGGGAGGGGAGTGGGCTCAGGGGAGAGCGGGCTGGTGACAGGAGGCTCTGGGTGGTGGAGCTGGGCCCGCCCTGAGCGTGGGAGTGAGTGACAGGCATGGACTGACTCCTCCTCTGCCCGAGCAGCTGTCACACAGAACCACCACGCGAGGGAGGGAGGGGCAGCGGGACAACCGGACACCAGGACAGGGACCCTCAGGGGGCGGGAGCCCATCTCACCTGCTCCGGGGCTGGTGGGGGCCCGGCGGCCCTGCTCTCCGCCTTGGGGGCCTCCACGCAGCAGGCAGGGTCCTGAGGACACCGAACTGGGAGGAAAGCACAGACATAGAGTGGCTCTCCCGGCCCAGGTGCCCGCCGTCCGCCCCAGCCCTGCCCGAGTGGTGCTCCGGGGCCCCTTCTCCTCGCTGGGCAGGGGAGAGACCACCCTCACTCTCCAGATGAAGGAGGGGCACCCACACTGTCCATCCGCCCTGCTCTGAGCTGGTCTCTGAGCTGGTCTCTGAGAAGCAGCGTCTGCTCAGCCCTGGAGGTGCCCCCACCGCCCCACCCACAGCAAAGGGCTAAGGTGCCCCCCCCCCCCAAATCCCTCCCCCCCTCCCCCGAGCTGGCCCAGACCCCGCCCACCTGGCTCCTCAGGGCACAGGTCACTGCTGGCAGAGGACACAGCGCGGCAGCCGGCCTGGCCGGGGGGAGCACAGGCTCTCAGCTCCCCCCAGGCCCAAGGGTGAGCCGCTGCCGCCCCCCAGGGCTGGTTGGCGAGGACACCTGCACGGAGACCAGGCAGAGGGAGAGAGCGTGTGAGCCCTGGGGCCCGGGCCAGGACGCAGGGCGAGAGGGTCTCACACAGGCCCCGTTACCGAGCTTTGAAAACACAAACAGAAGACGCCCCTTGATGAGCTGGGGGGCAGGTACCTAAACGCACCGAGGAGGCCAGTCACAGGCCCGGGCACGGAGTGCGAGGCGGTAAGTTAAAACACAGGGGAAGGGGATGCCCATGTCGCTCGACCATCCCCCAAGAAACCCTGCAGCCACGGGAAATCCTGAGCCAGTGCAGCACCTCAGGAGACAACCAGACAATCTGTAACATCACTCTGAGCCGCCCCTTCCAACAAGCACCTTCTAGAACTCCCTCAGCCCGGCGTGCAGGAGGCAGCCGATCCATGATTCTCTTTCATCACTGATGTTTCTCTCTCTCCCTCTCCCTTTCCCTCTGAGATCAATAAAAATATAGTATTTTAAAAAGTCGTTTGTGTTTAAAATAAATAAAACCCCCCCTCCGTTCTAATTCTGCCCCAGAACAGACCCTTCCCCATCCCCAGTTCGGACCACCGGCCGAAGAAAGTGGCCCCGAGGGGACAGGCTGGGACTCACCCCAGGAGGCCCAGGGGTTGGTGGCAGCCATCCCAAGGGCGGATTGACCAGCGTGGGCCCCAAACCGGGTACGACCGGAGGCCGAGGGCAGCGCCAACCTGTGACACAGAGACAAAGGGGGCCTTTTACACAGACGCGGGGGGGTTAGGGGCTGGGGGAAGGACAGGGACAGAGAGCTCAGCCTCGGGGAAGGGGGAGGCTCAGGGACAGGGCATCAGCCTGCAGACTGCGGGGTCCCAGGTCCGACCCCCATGTGGGCTCAGCAGGAGGCAGCCCATCAATGACCAAGCAATGGCTCTCTCATCACTGATGTTTCTATCTGCCTCTTCCCTTCTCCCTTCCTCTTTGAAGTCAATAAATGTAAGAGAAAGTCCCAGGGAGCAGGAAGGAAACAGAGTTTACAGCCTAGCACACAGGCCTGCCTGGCCGGGTGGCCCAGTGGTCAGAGCGCCAAGGCTGCAGGTCGGCTTCCAAGTCAGGGCACACACCAAGCGTGAACCCGCAAACCGATGTTCTCTCCCCCTTTACCCTCTCCAAAGTCAAGAAATAAAACATTTTAACAATGACATGCGAGTCTCTGGAGAGAAATGGGGATTTGAGTAAGCTGAGAAAGGCACCCCCAGGTGAGAGGGAGGGAACCCCGAGACAGCCAGTCCCTTTCAGGTCAGCTTGATGAGAACGTCTGTGAGATCGAGAGGAACCCTCACACCCAAGCGGCTCCCGGGCTCAGGGGGGGCCGGGCTGGGGGGCTGCCTCACGGGTGCAGAGGGTGAAATGTTCCGGAAAGAGGATCAGGATCGAGCAACGACCTATGCACCAGGAGGACAAGGTTCAATTCCTGGTCAGGATACAGGCCTGGGTTGCGGGTTCGATTCCTGTGTGGGGCTAGCAGGAGGCAGCCGTTCACCACTGATGGTATTTTTCTTAATCCTTATTGTGCTTTATTAAAATATATTTTACTGACTTTTTACAGAGAGGAAGGTAGAGGGAGATTTAAAAACATCAATGAGAAACATCGATCAGCCACCTCCTGCACACCCCCCACTGGGGATGTGCCCCAACCATAGTCCATGCCCTTGACCGGAATCGAACCCAGGACCCTTCAGTCCCCAGGCCGATGCTGTATCCACTGAGCCACACGGGTCGGGGCTTAATCGTTATTATTGAAAGGATGACGTGTCCCCCTTTTTCCCTCCATTGGCCCCCTCCTGCCTGCCCCGCCCACCCCAGGCCCTCAGCACGCTATGGCCTGTGTCCATGGGTCATGCATACACATCACCGTTTCTCTCTTCCTCCCGCTTCCTTCCTCATTGAAGTCCATTTAAATACAAATGTAAAGGCTATACCTTTAGCCCTGGCTGGTATGCTCAGTGAATAGAGCCTACCTCAGCCTGCAGACCAAAGGGGCCCGGGTTCGATTCAGGTACCAGGGCCTGTGCAGGAGGCACCGGGCGAGGTGTTTCTGTCTTTCCTTCTCTCTAAAAAAATCAACAGAAAAACATCCTCCGCCCTAGAGCATTGGCCTGTGGACTGAAGAGTCCAGTCCGGGGTTCGATTCCCTGTCAAGGGCACAGGCTGTACTTGGGGGCTCAATCCCCAGTGTGGGGTGTGCAGGAGGCAGCCCATCCATGATTCTCTCTCATCGTTGATGTTTCTCTCTCTTCCTCTCTGAAATCAATATTTAAAAAAACAGCCAAAACCGGTTTGGCTCAGTGGATAGCGCGTCGGCCTGTGGACTGAAGGGTCCCGGGTTTGATTCCAGTCAAGGGAATAGACCTTGGTTGCGGGCACATCCCCAGTGGTGGGCGTGCAGGAGGCAGGTGACCGATGTTTCTCTCTCATCAATGTTTCCAACTCTCTATCCCTCTCCCTTCCTCTCTGTAAGAAATTAATAGAATATATTCTTTTAAAAATAAAAATATATATGTATCCTCTAGTGAACATTTAAAAAATGATCAAATGTACATATTCACACACACGTACATAACACACATACCCTTAAACGTATAAAATGTGTATAAAAAGTAGTGACAACTGCACCGCTTTCTGAGTGCACGAACAGACCACCAAATTGTACAGGAGAACCGTTCATTTCTGTAAATTTCTTCTAAAAATAAATAACTTAAAAAATTATTTAAAAAATAAAAAACCGCTGTGACCCGGCTCCAGGTCTTCGCTTTGCATAGTTTTCATCCTCACCCGCCGCCACGTTTCTAAGGACGTGACGCCCCTCGTCGCTGCCCCGGGCGCAGGCGCCTCTCCCCGTCCCTCCCCCGACTGCGCCCCCGGGGCCCGGGCAGGAGCGGGTCCCCAGCGCCGCCGGCCCCGACCCCGGGCTCCCGACCCCCGACCCCCGACCCCCGGCCTCCAACCCCGCCCCCGGGGTCCAGCGCCCGAAGCGACGGGCCGGGCCGAACCGAATCGCCCGCCGGGGGAAGACGGGGCGCCCGGCCCCCGGGGAAGGGGGCGCCTCCCACCCCGGCCCGGCCTCCCGCCCGACTCCCCCGCGAGCGCCGCTCACCTGGTCCGCCGCCGCCCCCTCGCCCCACCCCCGGGCCGGGCCGCGCCGCGCCGCCCCCGAGGCGCCTCCGGGCCGCGGCTTTTGTGTGGCGCTCCGCCCGCGCGGCCTGGGCGGGGGACAAA